>CM076575.1:226834516-227249113 GCA_034641835.2 Pinus albicaulis
TCATAGGCCCTTAAGTCCTCATAACTCCAAGAAAACACATCAATGAATTCCTTTAATAGGTCGATGTATTTCTTTTTCATGTTTGCAGGCAGAGACTTAGCCAGTTTGATCATTTTGGGTTTGTCTTTAGTGCCTATGTTGCATTCCTTAACATCAGAGTCTACATGTTATATAGTGGGCTTTTTTGCTACATCATCAAAGTCAAAAAGGTCTTCTAAAGGGGCCAGACCTCGAGGTATGTTCTTATCTTTGGTCTACAGCACCTCTACTTCTTCACTATCTGCGTTTTCACATTTTTCGTATGGATTTCCAGTCTGTTCATTTAAAAAGTTTATTTCTATGTTACAGGGTGTTTATTCCTCATCTAAGGACTCTTCACTTAGGCAGATACTATCAGATTTAGAGTCTGAATCAGAAAATTCAAACTCGTTTCTGCCTACCAGGAAATCTTCAATCTGTTTATCTCCTTCAAAAACCTGCCAATATTTTTCATTGTCTGGCACTGGAGGTCTGAATTTGGTCTGAATGATGATCTATTGGTCACTGGGAGTCTTAGGGTAGGAACTAGCTAGGCAAGCTAATCCGTTTTCAATGACATTTTGACTCCTAGGAACAAACACCAACTCGTATTCAACAAACGTTTTTAGTAAATCCATAGTGTCGTTCCTGTAGGCTCATAGTCTAGGATGTTTCGCTGTATATTCAATTTTCACCTGTTTAATAATCAGCTCAGAGTCTCCACGCATGGTTATCCTATGGGATCCTAATCTTTTCAACAGAGTTAAGCCTAGGATCAGGGCCTCATACTCTACAATATTGTTCGTAAATTTGAAGTGCAGGTTGTAGGCATGGCTCTCTATGTAATCACTCTCTGTGTTACGTAGCCAAACCCCAGCTCCGACAGTTCTTCTTGTGCAGGACCCATCAAAACTCATTTCCCATAGGGGTTCACTCTCGTTTTTGTTATTATTTCTTTCCCTATAGCTGGGTTCGCCATTATGTTGCATTATAGGAGCTGCACCAGCTTGTGGGTCATTTTTTTTTTCAGGGAGGTGACTAGTTGGCTGATTGCGTTCTGTTTCTGGTTCACTTCGAGTTTTTATTTTAGTGCATTATCCTGAGTTTTCTACATTTTCCTCTTCTGAGTCTAGAGTAGCCATTATGTTAAAGTCCATGGGCTCTTTTTCATTATGTGTACCTCTGTTTTGGGACTCTGACCCTTCTAAGGATTCTTCATTATAAAGGATGAAGGATTCAAGGTCTATATGTACAGAGTATAAAGGTGAGTTTTCAGGCTTCTCGGGGCTACTAACCAGGAATTTCATTTGTGCTTCCCTGTACAGTCTTCTAAGTTGGCCAAAGATTGGGATTGTGGCATAAGCCCCATCCATCTACATTTTTCCTTGCAGCTTGGCTCCCCATGATCTTGATAATAGCATGCCATATTTGGGTGGCACATCTGCCACACCAACATCCATGACCATACATTTTGCTAGAATCTGGGCAAGGCTTCCACATAAATCTGTGATCAGGCCAACATACTTTACTCTACTAGAGTCAAATGAATATAGGTCCTTATAGGGATGGGTTATCTCTAGGCCTAATCTTTCCATTACTACTTTAGGCATTAGGTTGTGTGATGCCCCAGAATCATGCATTGCATTGTGGAGAATCTTATCATGGATATTAAGACTAATATAAAAAGGGGGCACTACCCCTTCCTGAAACTTTCCTTCTATCTTTGGACCAAACAGAAGGGTAGGTTGATCATCACTAAGATTTACAGTGTCACTGTTCTCACCTAAATTTAGTGCTTTCAAAATTTGGCCTTTATATACATCCTGAGTGGCCAACTCAGAGAGTGGGACAGAGACTTTAATTTTTGCAATCTCACTCTCCAAATTGAAGGTGGTCTGACTCTTTGGAATGTTCAACTCTGTTCTATTAGCCACTGCCTTAGTGGCTGAATTAGTGTGTTGATTCTCATTATGTACAGTGTTTGTGATAGTTTTATCAGGAGCACTAACTGCAGTGCTAGTGCTACTAACTGGTTTACCTTGTGTATCAGTGTTCTGGTTGTCTTTTTCTCTGTTCTTTCCAGAACTCTCAGCTGTTGATTTGCTACTTTCAGCAGTCACTTTAGAAGTTTTCTCAAGTCGTTTCTTGAGGGTAAGCTCAGAATCTTTTGGTTTAGGAGTTTCTTGGCTCCTTTTACTTCTAAGTTCATATTGTTCTCTGACCTGCATCATGGCATTCTCAAATCCTAACCTCTAATCCTCAGTTTCTGACCATTCCTCATCCCAACCAGAGGGTGAGGGATGATCTTCTTCCGTGTAATAGTTATGGATTGAATCCTCTATTTCAAACATTTTTATTTTGTTCCCTTCAGACTCTTCTATGATCCCCTCGTCTTCATCAAGAAATTTCTCTTGAAATTGGGGTATAACCTGTTGATCTGATTCTCTTTGTCTGTTGGGAGTGGCAATGTTTCTTCTAAAGTTTTGGTTCTAGTTATGGTTTTGATTTCTATTTTGGTTACTAACTGTGACAACCATTTTTTCCATCATTTGGTATAGCTTCTCCACTTTTTTAGATAGGTGGTCATGATTTGGATCAGATGTGGAAGCTACATTGTCGTCTCTATATGTTACCCTTTTCTCAGCTCTTAATATCGCTCTTTTCTCAATCAGATTTGCCTCTATATTCACTGGTCCTTTCTGCATGTCCTCCAATGTGTTGTATTCTTTATCTCTAAGCTGATAGGCCATGTCAGCATCAACGCCTTCGGGGTATTTTGCCAGAGCCATACCTTGGGGAGGTTTCATGTGTGGAGGGAGAGCATTGTAAATGCTGTTAAATCTTGTTGTGTAATCATGGACACTCTCTCCTATATTTATTTTAAGGCTCATGTATTGTGCTAGGAGTTGGCGAGGGTTGGCCTTAACTTCCCTTTTGTTTATGAAGGTCTGATATAGAGATGGGAGGTCATTTATGCTACCAGGAGGCAAGCTCTTAAACCATTTCTTCACATCACCTCCTAAGCTCTGGGCAAAAATTCTCATTTTGATTGTATCATCATCAATTTCCATGTAGTCAAAAGAATCTTCCATCCTATCTACATGGTGTTGGGTTGTGGTAGACTCTTCTACAGTGAAGTGAGGGATCTTTGATTGATAATCATTAGGTAATGGTACTAGAGGCTGAGTTAAAACCAGAGGTGCATACCAAGCTGCCATGATGATGTTTTGATGAGGTAAAGGGTTGACTTGGGCAGCTGGTATATGGATGACAGGGATATTGTGACCAGCAGAAGACTGATGAGCAGATTAAGGGTGGGAGAGCCCCAAGTTCTAAATGAAGTGTATATCCGGAGGTGTAGATGGAGGGTTCTGTCTAATCCCAAGGTGCCTATCACTTTGAGGTGGTGAACCAGGGAGCTCAAGGTCTGGCTGGTTTAGGACACTAGATGACCTAGTTCTAGGTAATCTATTAGGTAGGTCTAGGTCAAGGTGAGAATGTGATAAAGCTGTAAGGTCTTTTGGTGCAGAGTTATCTCTATGGATGTGGCTAGAAATAGTTGGCCTTTTAGGTGTAGGAGCTCCCTTGAGGATGCTCTCAGGTTTTTCAACTATTTTCGGTGGGTTTGGGTTAGGATAAGCTCTTGTGTGAATGGTTCTTGAAGCCAAAATATCGTTTTCTAACCAAGCAGCTTAACCCCCACTTGTCACTTCTACTGTGGTTGATGTTGTTACAGAGGCTAGTCTCTTAGTGGAGTCTAATGTGAACCAAGATAATCAGCAGGCCTACTGATCACCAGTGGAGTCTTTAAATCTTTTAGGAATTGAGGAGTCGCCAGGTGGAAGGTTTAGGACGTTTATGGAGGGTACATTGTCCACCACAGTGCTCTTGAGATGTCCTCTTTCAAGGATATCTTCCAAACACAGCAAACTCTAACCAGAGATTGACTGGGAGGGAATTTAACAGATATGTCACCTCTAAAAGAGTGTGAGATTTGGAGGCTACCTGGCACTTTCCAGACTCTGTCCAAGAGTATGGGGAAAACACAACAAATGATATAGAGGTTGATGTGAATAGGAATGTTTAACTACCAACCTAACCAGATGTTACACCATTTTTTGGTCATCTAACCTATTATCATTAGATGGACCCAAGTACACCATGTAAGACCAATTTTACCCTAAGTAAAATTGCTTTCACTATGTAAAATAACTTAATAAACCACATTTATTAGGTTGTTTATGGTCTAAACGGGAAACCCCAAAAGGAAATATTAAACAAACCTATTTTGTTTAATTTTCCTCATGGAATAATTAATTAAACCATAATTTAATTATTATTCCTAGTCATGTTTAACCCAAAAACAAAGAAATTAATTAGATAAACCTTTTATTTATCTTATTATTTTCTAGGAATAATTATTTAAATCTTATTTAGATAATATTCCTTGTTAAATATGACCAAATCACCTACAAATAATTAAATAAATCATTATTTATTTGATTATCTTCTAACCGCTTCCTTAAAAAGATAAATAAATCATTTATTTATTTATTTTTGACAAATAAAGGGATTTGACCCAAGTCAAATACTTTCTCCCTCCAACAAATATAATAAAATATTCCATAAAAGGTGGATCTAGATTTGGTTAACATTATTTTAATCATGCACCAAGATCTAGAATGACCCAATATTTTGTTATAAATAGGAGGGTTTTTCCTACCATTCTTCACCTTTTGTTGCCTATTAGATCACTCTGAATTCATACACTTGGTCACATTTTTCCATTATTTGATGTGCGAGCTCCCTTTGAGCTCTATTCTTTGCATGGGTTTTCTACACCAACAAGAGAGAGAGATTCTAGATCCGAAGTGCTGAGGACTTCCAAGAACCCATCCCATTGAGGAGAATTGGATACGCCTTGTTTTCCTCCCAGGTGCCCTTAATACAAAAATTCTTTCAAAAATTGTTCTTGTCTTGTCTATTGGTATATGGAGCAAACCATTCTTTTTATTGCGTAATGTCTTTCTATGCATAGATCTGGTTTTTTGCAGCTCTTTTTTTGATCAACTAACTGTAGATCTAAAGATATTGGCAGCCAGATTTGTTGTTAGGGATGTTAGTTATGCGTAGCTAAAGTGGTCCTTTTTCATACACTTCGACAAAGGATTCATACTAACAAATGGCGACTCCACACGGGTTTTAAATTACGACCGCTGTCGTTTTTCATATTCCTGCATATCCAGCTACTTCAGACCCTAGGGCTTCTTTTCAGCTTTTTAGTTTTCCTATTTTCATGTTGTTTTTCTCCTATAAAACCCTAAAACATTAAATTTTCTAACTTTCGTGTGTTTTTGGCCCTATTGCGCAGGTAAGCGACATCAGCCGCAACTGAGACGACAACTTTTCCAGAAATCTACCGCCGAGACACCCAAAGCTTCAAGTCGCACTTTTCAGCCCATAAAATACGACCTGGACCTCCAAGTCACACTTTTCTGCCCATTTTCTGTGACCTGCACTGAAAACAGGTCAGAACCTGTGACCTGCCAAATTTTCAGCTGTTTTTCTGCAATTTTTTTGGGTTTTTCTGAAGCTTCTGTCAGGGTTTTCCAGCCTCTGTCTCAACCCATTTCGACCTGTTCCTGATCTTTTTTGCTCATCTAAGTGGGAACCTAGTCCCCTAGGGCTTCAGTACCCTCCACTTTTGGTGGAAGAGTTTTAGCTGCTTCAGGTGTCTGATTTTTCAGAGTTTCAGCCTCCCCTTTTCCAGATCTGATACCTCCTTTTCAGATCCCTTTTAATCAGCTCTTCTACCTCTCAAATCATCTCCTGAAGATTTTTTTAGATCTACTTTTAGGGCCTCCTCCTTGCCCCTTCTGCTTTTTGCTGATTTCCTCCTTTTTTCCAGCCACCTTGCCTCTGCCTCTTGGCTGTGATCTGCACCTCTTTTTAGCAGCTTTAATTTTTAGATCCCTGTCGCTTTTGACCCTAGATCTATTGGCCTCTTTTTAAGTGTGTTTTGACTAGATTTTTGCCCTTTTTTAGATTAGTTTTGAGTGACCCACCTTCTTGGGTTGAATTGATGCACTAGTATCTGTTATTTTTCTGTTATTTCAGCGTTATATACTGTTCTCTACAAATTTATTTTCAGTTACGCAACACACTTTTTCTCTTTCTCTCAAAATGAAAAGGGTTTAAAAATTAAAATTAACGCATGCCACACACTCACCCTAAGCAAAGAAGAGCCTGGTTTACACCGCCAGGAAAATACTTTAAAATCAATTGACACTGCACCTATCTGCCCTTGTTTCGACTTGATTCTGCACCTCCTTGCCCTTGTGGTTGTTCTTCTTCCCCTTGTGTCGTGTTTGTGTTGACATCATTGCGCCCCCAAGGCGCACTTCCCGGAGACTTCTTGGCCTTCACCCTCAGTTTCCGGTTGATCGACCTGCTCTGTCCCGCCGTCGTCGAGCCAGTCCTCCTCCGAGTCCACACTTCGACTCCTCTTCTGATTCATTGGGTTCTCCTTCTCCTTCTGGTTCTCTCCCTGTCACCTTCACTATGTCTGGTCCAGGGCCTAACGCTAGCGGTGCTCCCGGCCCTAATGTCGGAACTACCACTAGCGGAACCGCCACAAGAACTACCTCGGCCACACCCTTGCTGCCGTACATCGCAGGCCTCAGCCTCCCCGATTTCAATCAGTTGATCAATGACCCTATCCGCCATGATGTTGGTTGGCCTGCTATGCCAACCAAGCTCCCCTCCAACATCCCTAAGTTCGAAGCCCTTGCTGGAGAAGATCCAACTAATCATGTCCGATCTTTCCACATGTGGTGTTCCTCCAATTCCATTACCGACGACTCCATCTATCTTCGATTGTTCCAATGCACACTTACCGACGAAGATTCTAAATGGTATGTAGACCAAGCCACCTCTTCCCATACCACCTTTGCGACCATTTCCCAAGCCTTTTTATCTTACTTCCAGCTCCCTCTCCGATACGATACTAGTACGGAGCTTTTGACCTCTTTCAAGCAAACCTCTTCGACCTGCCTTTCCGCTCATGTCCAGGAATGGCGACGAAGACGAAGCTTATGTCAAGCTCCCCCCTTCGAAGATCAGATCTATATGGACTGGTTCCTTCGCTCTCTCTTAGCTCCCATTGACAAAGATGTCGCCTCCCATTTTCCTCAAACCGAAGAAGCCGCCCTCCAAATAGCCTTGAAATATGACCTGATCTATGCTCAGTCTGGTTATGTTTATACCGTTCTTCCTGACCTCCCCAGGCCCACCGGCGCTAACGCCCCGGGGGCATCTCATTCCACCGACGGTATCGTTGGGACCCTTTCCCATCCGTACGCTCAACCTCCTATGGGCTATGGTCTCCCTCAGGGAGGGGCCAGCACCTCTAGCACTCTTCCCCCTCCCGGTAGCATGTATCCAGGATATGGCATGCCTCCTCCTTTTTCCCAACCTCCTGCTTACCTTAATGTTTCCCAACCGAACCATTAAATTTATCCACAGCCTGGTGCGCCAGCTCCTCCAGCATATGCACTTCCATCTCGCTTGCCTCCTCCAAACCCGCAACAACACCTACAGCCCCCTCCAAGGAAAGTATTTGCACAACAAGGCGCGACTAATCCCCCTTCTTCTCAAAGAAGGCGGAGAGGCAATCCAAACCAATCTACCCTTGTTACTCGTCGACCCAATCCTCAAGGTGTTGACCCTAACACTGCCAACCAGCAACAAGGCACTCAGCCCAAGCCAGACAGGCCGCTTCGGACAAATAAGCCTTGTTCGTGTTGCGGTGTTTATGGTCATTACACCCACGATTGTCCCCTCTTACCCCAAATGCGGCAGATGTGGGAGTCTCAAGCCACATTGCACAGACAACACGCCTCCCCTCATGCTCCTCCTAATGTGGCCACTACCCAACCAGCTGTGTTTACTGATCCTTTCCCTCAGCAAGGATTCGTGGCTACCCAACCGCCTAACAGCCAGGTCGCCACTCCACCTTCCCTTTCTGGTTCCTCCGATTACCAGATCCTTATGATGAACTCTGATCCTTCCCCAACTGTCGACCTTCACCTTCAAACTCGGTCTCGCCAGTACCCTAAGCCTCCCGCTCAGTCTGCCCCCGAGTCCCCTTCTTCCGGTTCTACAGAGCCTCTTTCGACAACCAATGGTCCCTTACATATCCCTCAACCCAAATTTGAGGTCCATCCCAAGATTCCTAAAGGACCGTTACGTTGAAATGTTGCTTCTGGTCGAGCTGCTCATTCGTATAGCATAGTAGATGATTTGGTGCAATCTCCTGCTGCCATTTCCACACTGGAACTCCTCCAGTCATGCCCTTCCCAAAAGAAGGCTCTACTATCTGCCGTGGGCACTGTAGATCTTGCTGATGACCAAATGATTGTGTTCAACGCCCATCAATCAGACCATTCTCCCCTTCCTTCTTTCGTCACCTTCCAAATCCCAGTCAAAATCCGGAACGCCAACGTTTCTCGGTGTATAATTGATGAGGGGGCATCCACTTGTGTGATGTCCGCTTCGGTTTGGAAGCAACTCGGATCTCTTGAGTTGGCCCCTTCCACGATCACCCTTCGAGCGTGGGACGGCCATGCCTCCCAGCCCATTGGCCTTTTCCGCAATTTTCCTATCACCCTTGCCGGTAAGACCGTTTGCATTGACGTCGAAGTCATTGACGCCCCTCTAGACTACAACATTATATTGGGGCGAAGCTACACCTATGCCATGTCTGTTGTCCCATCCGCGATTTTTTGCAAGATGTCTTTCCCTCACAATGGAAAGATAGTCACCATTGACCAGCTATCTTACCATGAGCCGCCGTCTCAGACCTCCCCCAAGACGACCATCTCTTCTGTAGCCAATAAGAAAACCATCGATTCCTTGACCAGTGTCTCCCCCGACGTATACAAAGATTCCTCCCTACTTGGAACTTTTCCTGGTCTTCCCCCTCCTCATATCTCTAATCCCAGCTTGTCGAATGTTTGCATGATGCAATCGTATCGGGCTGCCCTTAAGCGACCCGCTTCGGCTAGTCAGCAACCTCAGACTCAACCTCGCCCACCGCAACCTGCTCCTAGCCCTTCATCTCTACTAGCCGGACCTCCTCCTTCTGGCCCTTCTCCTACAGCTGGTATCCCTGAACCCCTTTATCCCCCTGGAACGGTTCCCCTAGGCCTTAATCATCTCGGAGCCATCCCTCCTGGTCATTATCCCGCTGGTCAGATACCGTTCCTGGCTCCCCCTCCCGGAGTCTATTCAGTCCCTGTCATGGCCACCCTCTCTCTCCCTAACCTGACCTTGGGTATACCCGTCTGGTACCTTGACCCTCCAGCCGCTACCCCTCTTGGTCACCCCAAACCCTATCTTGCTTTGACACCGGTTCAACCGGTCCCCCTTGCTTCCTCCGTTGCTACAGTGCCCCCTGCACCTCCCCAGGACCTTACCCATGTGGTAACAGCTTTAGGAAAGAAAGGCAAAGCTCGCAAGGGGGCATCCAAAGACAAGGTCACCCCGACTAACCCAGCTCCTCCTCCGCCCGCAAAGCCTTGCGCCTTGTGTGATGTCGTCGGTCACGCCACCCATACTTGTCCTGAGTTGCCCCGCATTCAACCCATGGTTAAAGTCACATTCCCTGAGTCTACGGTCTCCGACCCTTCTCTTTCGTCCTAGTCCGTAACCAAGAACCCCAAAATTATTCGCACTAGCAAACCTTGTGCTTTGTGCAGCGTCCATGGCCATTACTCCCACCATTGTCCTCACCTGACGCATTACCGTGCCTCTTTAGAAGTAGTCCGAGAGTATGAGGTTGAACAAAATCAATCCGCCTCTCCCATACTCGCGCAGTATGCTTCAGGCCAGCCTGAGGATCTCCCCGCTCCCATCGACATCCCCCCCCTGATGTTCAGATGACGGAGTCTACTACGACCATTCTTTACCTATCCTCCTCTGTGCGACCTTTGGAGCCCAGTCCCCTTACATCCTCCCCCGTTGTTTCACCTAACCCCCTCTTTTCTACCAATACATGAGATCACTCCACCCGTATCTCTGTTGCCCTCCGCAGCCCGAGTCCCCGCCATACCTCCTATAGCCCTCATATACCACCCTCTAGTTTGTATATGAGCCATAGCCATCTTGCTCATTGGACTCCCTCCCACAGTTGTCTCTTGATGTCTTCTGTTCACTCACGCTGCCATCATTGTATCTCCTCCCCCCATTTGTTGTCTTGTAACACCATTCTGCAGGACCTCCCGTCCCCACCCTTTATCGGTTACGCCGATGGTGCAAGTCGTTACTCCCGGAATCTAGCCTCGGCAGGTTGGGCCATTTTCACCCCCTTGCATGCCCTTGTCCTCTCAAATGGGGTCTGCATTGGTATTGCCACCAAAAATCAGGTTGAATATGATGCAGTGCGTGGTCTCTTAGCCGATGCCCTCTTTCATCGCATCCTCCATCTGCATGTTCATTTGGATTCCCTACTTCTTGTCATGCAACTAAATGATGTTTATCATGTGCATAACCCTGTGCTGTTTAGACGATATTTACGAGTGAAACTCTTGATACGTGAATTTGAAACCATAACTTTCAACCATGTACCTCGAGAACAAAATCACTATGTAGATAGTATTGCAAACCATGTTCTAGATTGGCATTTATCACACACATTTCATACAAGAAAATAACATTCATAATCATTAAAAATGATGCATATCCATAATATGTGTCGCAAAACATGTGTTTAGAGTCCATCTACTCTGATACATATGACATGCCCATAGCATGTTACAAAAAACTCAAAACTGGGCGCACCACCTGCCCCTACATACACACTAGGGGGCACCACATGCCCCACACCTACTCACTATCTGGCGGATCCCGAGCCAATGGCTCTGCCCCTGCAGCCCGTAGATCACGTATGCCTTGACCGGCCATCGCCATGCACCGCATGACACCTCGCCATTCCGAGGGAAGACCAATGCATGCCTCCACGTACTGGTCGTCTAAGTCTTGCCACCCGCACTTTGAAACTCCGGTCAGCAACGTCTCGCATCTACGGCGGATGTCCTCCAGAAGGGCGGCCGCATCCTCATTGCGCGCAGCTCTCGACCCACTCGACCCTGCAGCTCCAGAGGCTGCCGGGCATCCCATATATCCGATCGGTTTTACCGGAGCTATATCTGCATACCAAAAGTACATGAATCAGTACCATATCTAATATTCAATAACTTTAACATGCCCATACAAGAATAGTTACTTATCACTTACCATCGGACCCCCATACTCGACCAGGCGGAAGTGGTAGGTCCAGATCCCCACAATAACTCATCCCACTATAGGGATAGTCATCTATGTATAACGGCATTAGATCCCAATGGGCAAAGAACTCAGGTCGAAACACTCGCCCAACTGCCCCTCCTCCTTCTCTGCATAGTAGCCGCCCCCACCGGTGTATCCTAGGCTCTCTCGGGCCCCCATCTGGGAGCTATATACGAGGTCGCAAGGTTGGGATATTCTCAAAGAAGAAGGCGCACAGTAAAGTCCCATATGAGCAATCGCGGTTCACTTGCCACTTGCAGAGCGACAACTTTCGTTTGAGCGCCAGCATCATTTGGGCCCACCCATAGTAGGTCCCACTCAACACACTCTCCACAATCATCATCTGCCCCCCAGTGATGTGATGGAGCGCCTGGTTGCCCAGGATACGCAGCACCGCTGCGGCCACTGCACGAGTCTCTAATCTCTCTAGATACCCGATTGGTATCCGAGTCCCCTTGACTTGGAGACCCGGTCGAAAATTTCACTCCAAAAACTCCATAATATGCCGCCCCCACGGTAATACTGGCTGCGTGTTTCCCACCATCCCCAGTGGCGGGAGACCCGTCAGGAAATACACATCCTGGACTGTCAGTTTGATCCTATGCCCCCGCACTACAAAGACCTCATGCTCTGGATCCCAGTAACTGATAATCCAGGCCAACAAAGGCTCTCCCACTCTCATCAAAGGGTTCTCCAAAAAATTTAGAACCCCAAACCTAGCCAACACACGATGGACACCCTGATCTACCTGGATCTCTGCCCGTAATGTAACCAGGTCTCTCTCTCTCTAGTTAACCCGTATATCTGCCATATCTTCACACAAAAATCATCTTTGTCAGCATACAGATCGGGAATACCATAACCAAACACAAAAACCCAACTCTCAGCCATAAAATAGCACTAAAACCCCCTCATCTCCCAGGTCGCAGTTTTCTGCCCAATTATGGGATAGGTTGCAGTTTTTCCCCTGAAACCTGCTTCCCAGGTCGCAATTTTTGGCTCGAAAAGTGCGACCTGGCCGTAGAGATGAAGGAGGGTCTGTTACTGAGATTTTGGGCCCTAAACTGAACTTTCAATCCATCAAAATGAAAGAGTAAGGTTAGGCCTCTTACCTGCAACTGACGGATCTCGATTCCAATGGTTGGTTTGTCCGCTACGCTCGCCGCAAGATTTAGGGCCTTCTCTCCTCTCTACGTTCACCACAGCAACACTAGCAAATGAGTGAATTTGGAGGGAAAACTGCCTTATTAAAAAAGAACCCTTGTTTCTTCTTTCGCCTACTGCGACCATACCGTAGCCTCGTTTGACAAACCGTCTGCACCATTGGAAAGCTCTCACCGAGCCCTAAAATGGGTATCTGTTAGTTTTTTGTGATTTTATACTTCACCAGGACACATTTTGTCCAAGATGGGTCACTTCACCTATCCTTAAAATCGCATTTCTTCACTTACAACACTTGTACTTGGGGCACCACTTTGCCTCCTTACTTGTCTTTGTTCATGTCGATTTTCGTCATGAGTTACCATCTTGTACTCATGTTCTCATGGTCCTCCCTTGGGCCTTTACTGTGTGGTAGCACCATCGAGTCGCCCTTGTGTAGAGCATCCAAGTTGAGTCATCATTGCATTCATGGAGTCTGTCCTGAGTCCCTTTGTACCCCGCTATAGCCCTCCATCCTTCATTGCTTGGTCCCTCTCTTGTGTCACACATTATGGCCTTCAGTCCCACTGTCCCCTATCCCCTATGATATTGCGTCAGTCGCTGCCATGTCATTAATGCCCTTTATGCTCTAACAAGGGAAGTCGTCCATTCACTATTCAGTCCTTTCAGTCCTTTCCATTTCACCATCATCATTTGTGTCAGTCTGTCCGTCGCTCTACTATTTTCTCTCGTGCCTTAGTTGAGGATCTCTCATTACCTCACCTATGGTGGACCTCCTTCTGTCAACATCAGCTCCTTCATTCCAGAAGACATGTCCAGAGGGCGGTGTACCTTGGTTCTAGCTTCCACTCTTGTTCGGTGCCTCGAATCAGGCAAAGGGATCTCTCATTTCCCTTTGACTCCATTGTTTTTCCACTCCAGCTCCTTTCAGCATGATCGAGATCCGTATGCTTGATGGTTCAGCGATGCAGCAACAACTCTTGGTGATTCTCGGGTGTGTGTGAGATGTCTCAGCCCTCATGAAGGGGTGGCCCTGCAGGTAGCCCCCCACATGCCCGGATGACCTCTTCATTGCAGCCTTCTATGCAGCTCCATATATTTGATGATGTCGGCCTTAGCCGCTTGCAGCACCTCTTTGATTTTCATGTATCAGTCAGATCTTGTGAGCCCTTCCCCGTGTATAGGGGGCATTTGGGTTGTATTTGTATCTAATGTACTCAGATATTATTGTATAAGTCCTGGCTATTATCCCAGGCACAACATGTATGTGGGATTCCTCATTGTATTATTATCTGGCTCTTGTTTATGACAGTTGTACTTTATGGTTCGGTCCCTTGTTTACTGGACACACTATTCTTTTGTACTTTGTCTCGGCGGGCATAGGTATGCCTCCCCCATAGCCTTTAGCACAGGTACCCTCTCATAAAAAGAGACTTGTTGCACCTGCGAGTTTCGTCTCCTCAGGGTCTAGTTCTTCAGCACACTCGTCTACCTTACATTTCTCTCTTTGACTTCCCTCTTGATGTCTGGTGATTGAGTTCTTACAATGTACTTCGGTCATACGATTTGCTCCTAACACTCGCATGCTGGGGGGCAATCTGTTACACCATTTTTTGGTCATCTAACCTATTATCATTAGATGGACCCAAGTACACCATGTAAGACCAATTTTACCCTAAGTAAAATTGCTTTCACTATATAAAATAACTTAATAAACCACATTTATTAGGTTGTTTATGGTCTAAACAGGAAACCCCAAAAGGAAATATTAAACAAACCTATTTTGTTTAATTTTCCTCATGGAATAATTAATTAAACCGTAATTTAATTATTATTCCTAGTCATGTTTAACCCAAAAACAAAGAAATTAATTAGATAAACCTTTATTTATCTTATTATTTTCTAGGAATAATTATTTAAATCTTATTTAGATAATATTCCTTATTAAATATGACCAAATCACCTACAAATAATTAAATAAATCATTATTTATTTAATTATCCTTCAACCACTTCCTTAAAAAGATAAATAAATCATTTATTTATTTATTATTAACAAATAAAGGGATTTGACCCAAGTCCAATACTTTTTCCCTCCAACAAATATAATAAAATATTCCATAAAAGGTGGATCTAGATTTGGTTAACATTATTTTAATCATGCACCAAGATCTAGAATGACCCAATATTTTGTTATAAATAGGAGGGTTTTTCCTACCATTCTTCACCTTTTGTTGCCTATTAGATCACTCCGGATCTATACACTTGGTCACATTTTTCCATTATTTGCTGTGTGAGCTCCCTTTGAGTTCTATTCTTTGCATGGGTTTTCTACACCAACAGGAGAGAGAAATGCTAGATTTGAAGTGCTGAGGACTTCCAAGAACCCATCCCATTGAGGAGAATTGGAAACATCTTCTTGTTTTCCTCCCAGGTGCCCTTAATACAAAAAATTATTTCAAAAATTGTTCTTGTCTTGTCTATTGGATATATGGAGCAAACCCTTCTTTTTACTGCTTAATGTCTTTCTATGCATAGATCTGGTTTTTTGCAGCTCTTTTCTTGATCAACTAACTGCAGATCTGAAGATATTGGTAGCCACATTTGTTGTTAGGGCTATTAGTTATGCGTAGCTAAAGTGGTCCTTTTTCGTACACTTCGACAAAGGATTCATACTAACACTAGAGATTGTAGGTTTTCTGAGGCTTATGATATAGTGAGGTGAGGAAAACTCAGAATTCCCCAGTATGGTCGCCATTATGTTAGGGTTCCCATGTTTTGGCAAGGTTGGAAATACCAAAAGATGAGACAACATCAAAACACTTTCAGACCTCAAGATCTAGCCCTCCTGGGTCCAAACAGGGATCTCTCTATGATATGTCAAAGGTATATGAATTTGAAGCTTAAGGTTAAAGATGTTAGGCTATTTATAAGGCTCAGAGTTTGCTTGTTTAATTTGTTTTGATTTGGTTGCTGGTTATCAGGAAAGAAGGGTTCAATGTAAGACAAGGATGAGAAAAGAGGAAAAAGGCAGGGGTGAAGTATTCCAGGAAGCATTCAAAAACATTGGGAAATGGAGTCAGGAAAGGATTTGCTTGCTAGTCAATAGGAAAAATTCAGTTGGGCTAGTCATCTAAAACGTTGGATATTAAAGATGATAGTGTGATAGGAATGGTAGAAGGGGAGGAGACAACACAGATTCAGGGCACAAAGTTAAATACCGGATGGTCGCACAAGGATCCTAGTGGACAGGGCTCACTCTAATCCCCAGTGTTCCCAAATATTCTAGCTAAATCCTTAACAAGAAACATCTAAGAACAGATACATTTAATTCATACATCAGAGAGAAGACAATAACATCCACTACATTGGTTAAATTAACTGAAATCATTTCTTAGATAACACATTCAGAAGAAAAACATCAATGGCAAGGAGAGTAGAAACATAGGGTACCTAACAAGGGTAAATCCTATGCCAATATTATGATGCAAGCTAGTAGAAACGAAATGAAATGAATTAAAGCACAGAGATAGGAAAACATCACCGCTGCTTTAGATCAAGATCCAAAGAAATGTGCTTGTCATAGTAAATAGTAATACCAGTCAAGTACAACATTGCCAATGGCTGAATACTTAGTCTGAAATCATATTCCTCAGCCTATCTTACAACTTTACACAGAGACTGTGTCTCAAATAAAACCAATTGCAATTCTCTGATAACTGGTCAACAACCTTTACAATGAGTTTCTTCATGAATTTATAGCTCCAGAGGAGCGAAGAAGGTAGGTGAAGAACTAAATGCAGCATTAAAGACTCCAGAAGAGGAAGAAGGCCGAAGCCCACTCTGTATAAATTCTGTGCATTAATCTGGGACACCCTTAGGTGAAATAGTGGTCTTCGTTAGGTTTCCATTAACTCCAGGTATGTTTCTTATGTACTTTGGTTGCAGTGCTCTGTAGTACTTCTGGTGATCTGATCAAAAATAAATCAATGATTCAAGTTTGCCATGCTATGTAACTAATGCTTTTGATAGCGTATGACTATTGTAGGGCTGGAAAATCTCTCTTGGACACAATGAATACTAAGACCATAATGTGTACTATATCCATGCTCGGGAATACACATTCTGCTGATTTGAAACCCTCATGATATGGTTTTCTGTGTGTTGTACCTTATGTGTGATCCATGGGTCTTTAATCTGATTCCTTACCTTTAAAACACTAGATTAGGGCTTAAGATCTTCAATGATGTACATAAGAACTCCCTAACTCTATGTTGATACTCCTTGCCACTTCAAACTGTCTCCGTCAGTGGGAAAATCGAGCTTTAATGGCGCCGGAAAGATTTGCAGAGTTTGAACTCTACTCTTTTAATGCAAGTCCTGTCAGCCACCTTCCCAGGCTATTTTTTATTATCTCAATCTTTGGAAGTGGTATTTTCCTGCATTTTTTGTCACTGTGATAGAGATAATAAGCTATGGTGGTTTTCCACCTACCTGTAACCCTGCAGAACACAAAAACTGTTAGGGAAACCATGTATGGGGGTAATGGGTGCAGCGCGGGTGATGAAAATGGTCACGCGACTGGTGAAATGGTGGAACAGTGCAGAGGAAATTTAAATGAAAAACCTTAACAAACTCGACCTTTGAACAAATATATGCAATGGGATGGGCGGATTTATGGTGGATACACGTGGGGGTGACGTGGCGGGACCGGGCGATGGCGAAAAAGTCAACAGCGGGGAAAACAAATCTGGACTGTCAGATCTCAAAGGAGATCGATGGTTGAAAATGCAGTGGAGGGCGACGAACGGTGGGACAGGAGTACGGTGACCTTGGACTAAACCCTACGCAACTCTGTGGAATGACGACCGTTGGATGGGCGATGACAGATCTGATGGTTCACAGAGATATCACCCTGCGTCTACGGATGAATGTTAATGCGTGATGGGATAGCGGTTTTGAAACAGTGCACCTGACACACATCGTTTGCTGAGGGGAATCGCTAGGAAATGGGAAAATACCGCCTACCACCCAAAAGCGGTGCGATAGATACCACCGGGTTTGTGAACAGTGTTTACGATGGGGTCCACCAGGATGGACGAACTGTGGACCGTCGGATCTGCGGGTAAATAGACGGCGATGGCGCGATAGACCGCAAGCACTGCAGAGTTAACACGAACCGTCCAATCTGCGCCGATCAACGGTTGATATTGCCTCCGATACCAATTGAGATTAGAACTTTTTTGGTTAGCGCCTGGTTTCGGCACCCGGGTCACAAGGTGGAAGAAAAAACTGAGGGGTCGGCCAAAAGGTGCTAGCCCTATTATAATTTTTAAAGTGGGTTTTTAATCCATTTCGGTGCATATTAAAGCCAAAGGAGGGCGGCGATAGGGGAAAAAGGTGAGAATTTGGTTAGAACAAGGGTGAAGGTGGGAAAGGAACTTGCGAAAAGGGAAGAAATGATAAAATGGGGGAAAACTGCAGAGCTACAAGGGGCGAAATAAGGCCTTTTTGGAGCAGAAATTATGTAATCAATGAGACCTTATACAAGGAGTCAGAAGAGGGAAATTTATCAAAGGCAAAGGCATAGGAGACTTCAAGGATGATGTGTCTTCAGGGGAGATGCATTCCTTGAAGGCTCAAAAAGCAATTTAGCCCCCTACTTTGCTTTGTCAAAAATTTATAGGGGGGCTAACACAGTGTTAGGAATTGTTTTATCAGGAACACTAGCTGCAGTGCTAGCACTGCTAGTTGGTTGACTTTGTTTATCAGTGATTTGGTTGTCTTTTTATTTGTTCTCCCCAGAACTCTCAGTTGTCGATTTACTACTTTCAGCAGTCACTTTAGAAGTTTTCTCAGGCATTTTCTTGGTGGTAACCTCAAAAGCCTTTGGTTTGGAAGTGTCTAGGCTCTTTTTTCTCCTAAGTTCATACTATTTTCTGACCTGCATGATGGCATTTTCAAATCCTAGCCTGTAATCCTCAGATTCTAATATTTCCTCATCCCAATATGAAGGTGAGGGTTGGTCTTATTCTATGGAACAGTTGTGGATTGAGCTATCTATCTCAAACATATTTATTGTGTTTTCCTCAGACTCTTATATAATCTCCTATCCTCATCGAGGAAATTCTCCTGAAATGGGGGTATGATTTGTTGATATGATTCTCTTTGTTTGTTGGGAGTGGTATTGCTTGTTTTAAAGTTCTGGTTCTGGTTATGGTTTTTGTTTTGATTACTCATTGTGACAACCATTTTTTTCATCATTTACTGTAGCTTTTCCATGTTTTTTGCTAGATGGTCATACTTGGGATCAGATGTGGAAGTTGCAGTGTCATCCCTATATGTTACCCTCTTCTCAGCCCTCATTCTGGCTTTCTTCTCAATCAGGTTGGACTCAACACTCACTGATCCTTTTTGCATATCTTCCAATGTGTTGTAATCTCTCTCCCTAAGCTGGTAGGCCATATCACCATCGAAGCCTTCGGGATATTTCACTAAAGCCATACCTTGGGGAGGTTTCATATGTGGAGGAAGAGCGTTGTAAACGCTGTTGAACCTTGTGGAGTAGTCATGGACACTCTCTCCTTCATTTCTTTTAAGGTTCTTGTATTCTGCTAAGATTTGGAGAGGGTTGGTCTTGACTTCCCATTTTTTTATGAAGGTCTGATATAAGGAGGGAAGATCATGGATACTATTAGGAGGTAGGCCTTTAAACCATTTCTTCACATCACCTCCTAAGCTCTGGGAAAATATTCTCATCTTGAACGTCTCATCATCTATCTCCATATAGTCAAAAGAATCTTCCATCCTGTCTACATGGTGTTGAGTTGTAGTGGACTCTTTTTCCGTGAAGTGTGGGATATTTGATTGATAATAGTTGGGTAAAGGCACAAGGGGCTGAGGTAACACCAGAGGTGCGTATCAGGCTTCTATAATGGTATTTTGAGGAGGTAAAGGATTCGCTTGAGCAGCTGGTATGTGGATGACAGGGATACTAGGACCAACAACAATTTGTTGAGTTGATTTAGGATGGCAGAGCCCCAAGTTTTGAATGAAATGAATATCTGGGGGATTATATGGAGGGGTCTGTCTATCCCTACTGTGTTGACCACCATGAGATGGTGAACCAGTGAACTCAAAGCCTGGATAGTCTAAAACACTGAATGAACTCGTTCTGGGTAAACTGTTTTTCCAACCTAAGTTAAAATGAATGTTTGTCAGAGCTGTAAAGTCTTTTGGTGCAGAGTTAGCTCTATGGATGAGTCTGAAAATAGTTGGTCATTTAGGTGTAGGAGATTTCCTGAGAATTCTCTTGAGGTTGTCAACTATTTCAGGTGGGTTTTGGTCAGGATAAGCTCTTGTGTGAATGGTTGTTGAAGCCAGAATGTTGTTTCCAAACTAAGCAGCTTAGTCCTACTTGTTACTTCTAATATGACTGATATTATTATGGAGGCTGGTCTCCCAATGGAGTCTTATATAAACTAAGGTAATCAGTAGGCCTACTAATCACCAGCGGAGTCTTTAATCCTTAAGGAACTATGGAGTCGCTAGGTGGAAAGGTTTCGGATGTTTCAGGAAGATATACTATCCACCGCAGTGATTAACCACCAAACTAAGGCTACTATGGTCTTCTTTGAGTTTATGAAGTGTTTAAAGGTGTGTTTTACTCAAAGCTCCCCAGTGGAGTCGCCATTATGTTGGGGTTCACATGTTTTGGCAAGTTTGGCAATACCAAAAGATGAGACAACATCAGAACCACTTTTAGACCTCAGGATCTAGCATTCCTAGGTCTAGAGAGGGATCTCTCTATATAGGCAAAGGTATATGTCTTTGGAGCTCTATGTTAAGATATTAGGCTAGTTATAGGCAGGGGTTTGTTTGTTTGATTTTTGTTTGGTTGTTGGGAATCAGGAAGGAAGGGTTCAGTATAAGACAAGGATGGGCAAAGAGGATTTTAGGAAAAGAAGGAATGATTTCAGAGAAACACTCGAGAACATTGGGCAATAGAGTCGGGAAAGGGTTTAATTGCTACTCAATATGCAGGCTTTCAGTTGGGCTAGTCATCTAAAGCATTGGATCTTAAAGATGATAGTTTGGTATGAAATGATGTGGAAAGAAGGGAATAACAAGGAAACCTCCAAGATGACCTTTCAGGAATCAAGGTCCAGGGACAGGACGTGTCGTTAGACACCTGTGACCTAACTCCTAAAGGGTGAACTCTTCAGACAAAGGAAACATTAAAGGTTTAAACAAAAAGGTGAAAACCTGAGATCAGAGAAAGAATTTGAACTTTCAATGCTTTGGAATCCAACTTAAGGGAACTTAGAAAGGTTCAATTAATTGAAAAGGACCCTAGTGAGACAGAATCAACATTCTAAACTCCTAGTATCCCAATTCTTGCAATTAAAACCCAACAAGAAAATCTAAGAACAGATTCAATTAATTCATACATCAGCTAGCAGTAAATATTAGCTACTACACTAGTTAAATTAGCTTGAATCAGTGCTCAGATAACACATATAGTAGAAAATATTAAAGGTAGGGAGAGCAGAAGCTTAGGGTACCATGCGAGGGTATATCCTAAACCAAATTTCTGATGCGTACCAAAGAAATGAAATGTGATGAATTACAAAGGAAAACAGAGACAAAGTGAGAAAAACATCACCGCTGCTTTAAATCAGGATCCAAAGAAATGTTCTTCTCATATTAAAGAGCAACACCAGTCATGTACAACATTTCCAACAGCTTGATGTTCAGTCTGAAAACATATTTCTTACCCTATATTACAACTTTACACAGAGAACTATATCTCAAGAGAAACAACTTACAATTCACAGATAACTGATCAACAACCCTTTCAATGAGTTTCTTCATGAGTTTTATAGCTAACAGGGAGGCAGAGGAGGTAGATGAAACACTAAATGAAACATTAAAAACATAGTAGAAGAAGTGGGTCGAAACCCATTCTATTTTAATATCTGAGCATTAATCTTCAGTACTCTTTGGATGAAAGAGTGGTCTTTGACAGGTGGAAATTTACTCCAGATATGCTCTTGATGTGATTTCGTTGCAGTACTCGGGGTACTTTGGTGAATAAAAAAAAGGTAGATAAATGACTTCAACATCTGCAATACCGCGTAACAAATAATCTGGTAGCATTAAGACTGTTGTCAGGGTGGAAACCTTCTCATGGACACAATGTAGACTAAAACCATATGAGTACTGTGTCCTTTCCCGTGAGGAGACTTCTGCTGATGTGAAACCTTGATGATATTGTTCTCTTTGCATTGGGCCTTATTAGGTCTTCCGTGTGAGTCATGAGGTCTTCAATCTGTTAATTTTCCTTTAAAACACTGAATTAAGGCTTAACATCTTCAATAATGTGCATTAGAACTCCTTAACTCTGTACTGATACTCTTTGCCACTTCATGAATGTCTCTGTCTATGAGATCTGAGCTTTGATGGTGCTGGGAAGGTTTCGCATAGTTAAACCCTGTAATTTTAATGAAAATTACGCTCTAACACCCTCCCAGGCTCTTCTCTATACTTTTAGACTCTGAAAAACTTCATCTGCGCTCTGCGCCACTATAATAGTGACTGTGAGCAATGACGGTTCTCACCACCTGTACACCTGCAAAACACACAAGTCTGTTAAGAAATCCATGCATGGGGAAGGGTTGCTGCGATGGAATGCTTTCACGATGGCAGCGCAACAGGAGCGAATGCTATGGATGCAATGGAAAGTGGTGGGAACATGCATGTGGAATTTGGGCGAAATGAAAAAAATTTAATGTAAAAACATTAAAATCTTAATGTCAGGTGAGATGGTACGATGTTTAATGTAAAACCCAAGGTTTGGGCCTTTCAACGAAATACATAGACGATGCGTGGAAAACATATGAAATGAGTTGATATGGTGGGACCAGGTCATGGGTGGAGGATGATTCAACCAGGACCATCGGATCTTAGGAGGAGATCGACGGCTGCGATCTAATCGGACGGGAGCGATGGGAGGGTCAACACTCTGATGAGCGATGGTGCGATTGGCTTATGATCGTTGGATCTTATGTGAGATCAACGACCGAGATCGTGTCAGAGGATCGCAATTGGGAGGAATGGAAGGTGGCTCCATTTGAAATTTGAAATTGTGATCGGAGCGGGGATGCGAGGGCCGTCAGATTAAAAGTGAATCGACGGTTGGTGTGCAATCGGCGGGGTGACAAAAGGGAGATGCGAGCGCGACGGAGCTTGTGATGACCGTTGGATTAAAGGGGAATCGACGGCGGAGATTAAAATCGGGGGATCGCAATCGGGGGTGTAGAGGGCAGCACAGTTTAAAATTTGTTATTGCGATCGATGCTGGCTGTTAGATTAAAAGTGAATCGACAGTCGAGATCGCAGCGCAGGTTTATAGACCAAACCCCAATCGCATCGGAAATTTTTCATATAACATAGAAATTTGCTTACCGAAAGTTGCAATTGCGATTAGCGCCCAGGCATTAGCGCTTGGTCTTAGCACTTAGGGCCTATGGGGAAGTGGTTAAGGGGCTGGCCGTAAAAGGGGCTAAGCCAACATAAAGAAAAATCGGTTTTTTAGCCTTAGAGACAGTGTTTTAGGCTAAAAAGGAGGCTTTCGGTAGAGGTAAAAGAGGGATTTAAACTCAAATGAAGGGTTTTCACTTGGTTCTAAGGATGAAATGGGTGGTTTAGGAGATTTTGGGAGGGATTTTTTGGGGTTAAAGGGGGAACTTCGAATATGGGAAAGGGTTAAAATAGGGAATTTTGCAGGGATACAAGGGACAAATGAAGGCATTTTTTAGCACAATTTTTTATAGTCAGTGAGGCTTTTTGGATGGAAACAACAGTGAGGATCTTTTTAAAGGCAATGGACACATAGAGGCTTCAAGGATGAGAGATTTTCATAGAAAATGTATCTCCTAAAATCTCATAAAACAATTTAGCCACTTGTTTGCTTGGCAAAAAATTCATAGGTGGCTAACAAAGCCAAGAAATTCACAACATCTAAGTTCATAATCTGTCTTATATACCCTAAAGCAAACAACCTCATAGGTAAATATTTTGGTAACTTGTAAGGAAGGATGTTTGACCCATAAACTCTGATTTTAGTGTGATTTTGGTATAAATACCAATCACCTGTCCTTCTCTGTTCAAACAACTGTATAATTTTCTTGATTTCATTGTTGATCCTAGGTTGGACAATATTGTTTAGCATATTTACCAATGGATGCATAAAAGAATCTGTAAACTCTACATAAGTAAACTCATTTGACTCCTTCCTGATCAAAGAAGTCTAGAATATAACAGATTGTGGATTTCCTTCCACATCCATTTTCTGAAGAGTTATAGGGAACTTTTCAGAGTAGAAACAAAGAAACATGTGGAAAAGAAATGAAGTATACCTAAAGACACCTTTATTGGGTAGTTTGACAAGTTGTTCATGGGTGCTATCAACGATATACTGGGAAAATTTGAAGATAACTGTAGGGGGCTAGCCAGGTAAAAGAATGGAAAAGAAACCAAGTATTGATGCATCAACATGTTCATATGTGAAATATACAAGGATAAACGATAGCATGGAAATGATGTGTCTGGTTCTTTCTGTGAATTTAGAAGAGGAATAAGGATGATTGAGCTTGTGGATTTCCACATAGGAGGGAATGAAGGTTTGAAAAAGTTAGAATCTCTTGGGAAAATCCAACTCCAAATAGAACTTACTGAGAGCTTCAATTGATAAAGGGACTTCATTAGGTTTAGGCTGTAATTGAAGCATTTGGTTGATAGATTCAGGTGTTATGGTAAACAATACTTATTTTTCAGAATTGATAATGGTTCTTTGATATGGAGAATAATGAGATTGGCATAATCTGATAGTTTTTGGGCATTGATGGATGTGAGGAATGACACACTTAGGCAATCTTGATTCCCAAATGAACACATCATCTGCTTGGTCCAAGGATTTCTCTTAGCTCCAACAGTGGAGCTCAAGGAGGTTAAACTAAGTCATAAGATCTGTGATTTTGAAGTCTACATCTACCAAGGGAGTATGTTCTACATCTACAACAGGAGGTTGCAAAATTTTGATCACAATAGTGATTTTGGATGCCATTATTGGGTTTGATTTATCAATTTAAACACTCTTGATCTTTTAAAACTCTAATTGAGGTTTGCAAAGCATTCTTGTAAGTTTAAACATTTTACAGAAGGTTTTAGATATGGCAAGGTTTTATCTTTGACCGCAAAACGTATAATTCTGGTTACTCTAAGTTAAACTGTCAATTTTGTATCAAAAAACTAATTTCCTGACCTTTATAGCCTCAACAAATGATATTAAGGGTTTACAGTGAAATTTCTCTAATGAAACAATCCTAAAACATCAAAACTTGTGCAAAAAAGGGTTTTTGAGTACTATAGAAAGGCTTTGGATGTCTCAGAGGGCTTTTAAGTCTGCAAATGACTAAATTCACTCCAAATTTTCTTTTAAAACAGGTCAAGACTTTTTATATACTGAAAAATGCTCAGGGTTTTGTCTTATCTAGAGAATTTATGAAGAAAAGTGGCATTCTTTAAGGCATACAGGCTTTATAAGGCTTTAATTAACAATATAATCCTTTCAAAATGATGGATGAATCTCTTTTTCTGAGGAATACCTATAAGATTCAAATTTCATGCTGTGAAGAAGGGTTTGTTGGGTTTTGAAAGCTTTCGAAAGCTTCTTCTAGCCTCTATATGCAGTATGGAGGCTTCCACAGTATTGTAGCAATCATTTTTTACGAATTTTGTTTTTTTTTTAAATAAAATAGAGGCGGCAGCGTGTTTTTCTCAGTTTGGGAAGGTTTTATGAGCAAAAAATGGCAATAGAAGGTTTAAAATGAATGTGTTCAAGCATTTTATAAGTATTTTATGTGAACATTGAACGCATTTACTATAGGTCAATTCACATCATAGGCGGTTTGGGCATACGGGAAGGAATAATTGCCAAGATTTTTTCACAACATCGAAAGATGGTAAGTGGAATCGTTTGGATCGATGTGATCCAATATAATTCGGGTGCGTGGAGGAGAGAGAAAGTGTTGAAACAACTTTTATCGCAAATTTTTATTTGGTTATTGATCGCGCAATGAAATCTACGATAGGAGATCTGCACCGTTAGATTTGGTGGATATGAGCGAATGGTCGGGATTAAATGATGAAGCTGCAGGGTCAAAGGAGTGGGGCCCGGGAAATGTATGCGGCTATGGTGTAAAAATATATTAAAACATAAGGTTTTAATATATAGTTTAGGCATAATATTTGATAGGTGGGTTAAGGTTTGTTTTAACAAATGAAACGCATATGAGTGTAAATTTAGTATTGGGCAGGGTTAATATGTAGTAGGGATAGTTTTAACCTGTGGGAGAGAGAATAATATCACGTGGGAAATAAAACATAGGTTAAAACTTAAAATATGGGTTTGGGATATAAAAATGAAAGGATTTAAATATAATATGGGGTAGAAAGTTCAATAAGGAGCTAATATATAATTTATTGTGTTAATAATAAAGTGCAATGGAGAATAAAAAATTAACTAAGTCTAAATGTAAAATACAAAATAAAGGGATAAATTTCTTATTTGAGAGTCCCAATATCATACTTTTGCATTTAAACTTAGGATAAAATGTTTTTGTGGTTTTTTGGGTATATTTGGGGTAAAAGGAGAATTAGTCATAGGATTTTACTTTTCTTAAGTATAATGAGTTTTACACCTAGGAAAAGGGTATTTTTGGAAGTGAAATTGAATTATGATGGGAAAAAGGGAAAATGAAGGGGAAATAATAAAAAATGGAGGGGATGAAGTATTTTTACAAGGGAAATGAATCTTTGAGGGAATTTAGTGATTGAATTGACCGACTTTCTTCTTATCCATGATTGTAAAACTGCTTTTTCCTACCCTTATGCTACCCTAAAAAAATTTCTTCAATTTACTTGGGTGTATTTGAGCTTGCAAACCCTTTCTCATTTTTCTTTTAAAACATCAAACTAACTAATTCTAACCTTATTTATTTTGAGGGCTCAGATTAAATTGTTGAGCTCCTTATTTATTCTCTACCTAACTACTGATCTTCCAAGTTTAAACTGTTTGGATAGATCTTTATTCTCTATCTATCAGCATGAAATTTAAAGCATGAAAAGTAAATATTAAGCTATTTGACTTATCATGGATTATGGAATTTTGAACAAGCTACACATAATAATTTATTTTGCAGTAAAAATTAATAGCAGTGGCATTTGGATTTGCATCACTTTCATGTTTTATTTTCTATCTCTTTTTGTTTGGGGTCCATTTTCTATTCTTAATTTTTAAATCTTTTTTTGTTTTAAGTCCTTTGATTTTTATTTTAGGACTTTTACCCTTTTTACATTTTTTATTTTTCGAATATGGGAAAACAATTTGCACAAAGAAAACTATGTATATATTACAAGAATAATCAATGTCAATTAAAAATTATAAATCCTATTATTATAGGACCCTAACATACTAGGTCCCCTGATTCGAAGGATATGGTCCTCTCTACTGATGGTGGTACGATGACACCATATTTGTTAAATTCTATGGAGGCATAGGATGAATTTGGTAGTCAGGTGGTGGTATGTTGTTGGTAGAATCATATGCGTAACCAGGGTATGGAACGTTGTTGCTTAGGTGATTTTGGGTCAATGACCCAATCAAACCACCTACGGAGTTCGACGCGCTTGGAAATTCTTTGTAAGTTTTCATGCGCATGGTGTTAGGAAAGATATTGTAAATATATCCTGACTACGTATAAATCAGCTCGAGTTGTTGGGCCTTAATGATGGTGTCCTCTTTGGATATGGGATTTTGTTGCACCACGTCCTTCAAAATCTCTGCGGTGAGAGTTTTCAAGAACAAGTCTAACAGAACTCTATCGTCAATTTTGGCTTTGCACAAACTATGATGTCGTCACCATTTGTGGAGATGGTCTAAGATATGGATGACGGGTGTTTGCCTAAAGTGGCTCAGTAATTCGATTCAAGAATCATGGTGGATGGGTATCTAGAAATAGGTCAGGAATGTAATAGCGAGGGTGCTAAATGTTCCATGTGTAGTAGAGGGTTTCTCCACATACCATTTTGCGGCTATTCTGGTTAGGGTGCGTTGAAATAGTCTTAGTAGAATAGTATCATCAATGATGTTTTTCAACGAAAACCACCAGTGGAAAGTCATCACATGATTTCTGGGGTCTTCTACATGCTTCCATTCAAACTCTGGAATGTCTAAAGGGAGATATGCGATGACCCTGTGGGAGTGTTCACCAGTGTGGCATTGGGTGACGGTTGAGGATTCCCAACTAATGATGCCCCAATAAAGGATGAACCAATAAGGGTGGTAGTGTTCCGTCCTTGAGGCTTAAATGGCGAAAGTCTTGGAACCCATCCTAGTAATGGGGGGAGGTCCAAATGACGTCTAGATTGACGAGGTCCCATTGGGTCCATTCTGGCGTTGACTAGGTATGGTTTTGGAAATATTTGGGAGGATAGAGATTACAATCAAAGAAAAGATCTGATCACATACATAAACAAAGCGAAAACAAAAGATAAATTTTCCCTTTAAATTAATCCTATGTGACCAGTCAATCACAAAATATGGTTTTTTGTTGTTTTTGCGTATGGTACTCCAATCCTAGAAGACCTAATCATCCTCACATGCTCAAATGTAACCAAGCCTTGAGAATATATCTTGCGAATGCTGGTAACGTCCTGAAAGAACTGTCGACGTCCCCAATCAACCGAAGAAAATTAACGAAGGTAAGGGTATATGATCTAGTGTTGCTTGCACTGTCACCTATAGGGAAGGATTCCCTAGTTTTGGCCACTAAGTACCATCTTCCCACGTGAGAATTTGAGTCTTGAGCTTCTTATTAATTCATCTATTAGTACCGAGTATTAGATGGGTCAGGTAGCCCGAAATAATACCACACGCACTGGGCCTACGCTTAACTGCCTCTGAATTGAGTTGTTGATGCGCTTGGGTTTTCTTTGTCGTGGGTGGATAGATGGATTTGAAAGTTCCCTAAATAGTCAACTTCTATGTTTCAATATGTATATTTACCAATGCGGCTTATTAGATGCCTACCCCCTTGGTCCTAACTTAAACTATAAATTCTCTTGTGGCCCCTCTGGGGAGAGTTTAGTGAGTTTAGTTAAGTTATTTTTAGGTGGATTTAATTTACTTAGGATGTGAATGCGTGTGAGCAAGTGGTGAAAAAGCACATATTTTTAACATGCAGATATGTGGTGATCCTTTTCAAAATCCTCTATTTAAACTAGGTTTGGTTGTTCCTTGCTCAAAAGAAAAACATGTGCAGATGTGGGTTGCTTACGATGCTTCCTAGTTAATATAAATGATGAACTATAGCAATATGGTGAATTATTAGTAGAGAGTGTTCATATGCTTGCCTAGGATCACCCATAGGTGCAAAGGCAGCAGAGATTACTTGCTCTCTAGGGATAATTCGGTCCTCGTCTCTAATCCTAGTGTCAAAAAATGAACTACGACTAATGAATTTTAAACTAGGACAATGAAAAGGATTTAGCTAAGCATGTGTGGAATGGGGTCACTTACTTTGGCTAATTACCTAAGTTTTTTTTGGTGCCTAAATTTGCAAAACATAAATTATTTCAGAACGAAAATTAATTCCCTCCTACTTAAACTATGTGTTAACATTGTGAAAATAAACTTGAAATTTAAAACTAACATCTAAACTACTAAAATGCAGCTAAGAGTGAGCTTTAGAAATTCATCTGACACTGCAACTAGTGTTGATAGATTTCTTATAGGCTGCTAGTCACTTTACAAGCAAGAAATAAATGGAAATAGCAGCAAAATTGTGCTTCTGGTTTCCGCGCACAAAAGGTTAAGACAGGCGTGAACGATGCCCACAGGTCATTGCTGAATGCGTGTGATCGGGCGCGTCTGTCTATGAAAAAGCCATATGATTTTATTGCAAAGAAATTGTTGGAGCTCTTCATCTTCAGCTTCTCACTAAGGGTGAATCAAGTAGTGAAGGTGTTAGGTCCCCGTAATTTGTCATATTGGCAAGACCAAATGTACAAGGGTAACATCAAACCAGTATTTGGAGTCCTAGGACCTAGCCTTCCTAGAATCATATAGGGCTCTCTCTATATTTTTGTGAAAGATGTAACTTGATATATTTTAGGGTTTTTATTTTAGGCTAGTTATAAGGATTAGGGTTTGTTTATTTGTTTGTTTGGTTGGGTAGGTTGTCAAGAATAACAGATAGAGTAGGAGAGATTTATACCGTTGGGATATGGAGTCTGGAAAGGGCCTTGAAAGGTACAACAATATGTCAAGGGTTCTTTGGAGAGCAAGTATAGCAAAGCCAAATGGATCTTCAAGGCTTATGTGAGCGATTTGAACATTAAATTGTGAACAAAGTAGGTGCAAAGGGCCTTTGACAAATAATACAAAAGGAACAGCCTTTAAGATCACTATGCATAAAGAACTAACCAAATACAGGGCATACCATACCTCTTTGAGCAAACCTTAGCAATTAAAGATAAAGACAACTATCCAAAAAACTCTAGAGAGCAGTAAACTTGTAAAGTCTCTAGTGATTTCACCTTCATGCACATAAAACATATAATATAACATATAGTAATTATCAAGAAGTGTGAAACTAATAAATTCCTTAATCAGACTACAAATACCTTCAAAGAAACCTTTCAATAGGGACAAAAGAGTAGGAAAACCCATAAACCTCTTCAGTCAAATCCTAGTTTAGCAATACTTCGAAGTAAGGACCTCAAAAAAAATGTTTAATATAATACCATAAGACAGGTCTAACCATAAAATTTCTTGGAATAGGCTCCATTAAATCATTCCTGAAATAAAACAAGCTGAGTGGGATTAGAGAGCAACTAAGAATTCTCTAAACTGACCTAGAAGAGGAAAACATGAGAGCAAAAGAATCAGACAGACTTAATGTGATTTTGAGAGCATACCTTAAGCTAAAATTTCTATCCTAATGCAAGAGAAATATGAAACAATATGTTTAAAAATAATATGACAAGTACAAAATGAGAAGGCCATCACCATTAACCATGTTCATGAATCTTGCAAAGTGCTTGTCTCATTGATATTCATTTCAGAACCTTCATAATTCTCCAAGACCAAAAACTCCTCACAACTCAAAGTCTATGAGGTTTTTCTCCAAAATCAACTAGCATCCAACCAACATCTATAATGAGGCCTCAATTCTATGTTTAACAAGAAATGAGGACCAAAACCCTAACTAGGGTTTCCAAAATGTCATTAACTACTCATAAATGCCAAATTTGTCCTATGAGACCATGCAAGGCCCAAGGCACAAATATCCTAATATAATAAATGAAAAATATATCTTAACATAAATTATGAGCCAAACAGGAGTGATTTTCCTCAAAAGTCCTTGAAAATATCTTTCTCCATAAATTTGTCTCTTTTGTTGACTTTGTAGGCAAGGGTGCAGCACCAAGGCCAAGGGCGCAACATCTGCACCAGAAAAATATGTCATCTTTCAGTTGAGTTTTGAAGGCCTTCCTAGTTTCAAAATGAGCTCATGATAGCTTGCTGGAAAGCTTGTCAAGTTTAATTTCCAATTATTTTTTTTTTCCCATTTGGTATCCCTTTTCCTGCCAAAAAACCAATTCTCTCAATACTTCTCAGGGCGTAGTGCCATCTTCGAAAATAGGGCAGAAAGGTGGTTTTTTGGGCATTTGTGGCATTTTTGGAGGACCATGTTTGCTCCAAATAAGCTGAAATTTTGTGAGGGTGATTTCCTTGGCCTAAGGATTCCAAAAATGTCAAATTTTCCTCCAATGGATGCCTCAAGGAAAATGACAACACCAGTGACGCTGCGCCCTTGGCCCTCCTTTCTGCTGTCTAATTGTCAAGGTTCCAAAATTGTGCAAAAAGGGATTTTGTTTGTTAGGAACTCATCTAATCTACTTTTTATTATTTTGTCTTCATCTTTTCCCTTTGATTTGTCCTTAACCAATTTTATTTTGTGCCTTAAAACTTGATCTACCTTCTAACTTATGCTTTTAAGACTCTAAACTTGATTTTCCTTTATTGTTTTCCTTACTGCTATCTGCACTGCCCTCATCATTGTTCTCATGTCTCTTTTACCTAATGCCATGTTCTTTACTACTTTTTTACCCAATGCCATCATTATCACTGATATGTGCTTTACTGTTTTCAGGTTCATTTGTATCTTCTTCACTACTTGATTTCTCATTGTTTCCTTCCTCATTGGTATTAGCCTTATTTGCATTGGCCCCACAGTTTTCTTCCTTATTTCTTGATTCTTTATGGTCCTCTCCCTCATTCACATTTTATTGCTCATTGTAATTTCCATCATTTTCTGATGCATTGTGAGAGGGTGATGAAGGAGGGTTCTCTTGAGGTGAAGGAATATGTGTGGATGGAGAAACATGATCAGGAGGAGGTGATGGAGTAGGGATAAGAGGCTGAGAAGATGAGGGTACATGTATATTAGGCTGAGTGAAAGGAAAAAATTAATGACAACCTCAGCTAATTGTTTAAACTCCATGTTGAAACTTGGGCTAAATGTGAAATTGGGATGAAAGTGAGATGATGGAATGGAAACCCTTTTGAAAGTGAAGAAATAGAGTGTTATGTAAAGCTTGAATGGATGGCATACCTTAAACAAATGCAACCACCCTTGTTCTGACTGGTATTCTTTATAAGCAGATAAAATGAGGTTTAATAGTGCTGCCAAGTTTAAATCTTAGGGTAGCCTCTTTAGGCTTTGAATTCAAAATGATGACAAAATACTTGAAAAGGAGCTTGTTAGAGTCGGTCCTTACAACCCTCCGTCAGAGATCATTTCGCTTTTTGCATATCATTTTTAGGTGTCTCGCTCATTCCAATTCGTTGCATTTCGCTAGGGGCATGCCACTGACTGACGAGGGGGTCTGGTTGTCTTGTGTTTCCTCATGCTTGTACCTACAAGGCTAATTAAAATTCCTAAAAAATCACTGAAGTTCAGGTCACTTCATTCATGGTCATAAATGATTATTTTTGTCGAAAAGAGTCTTTAGTCCTAGAGTCTAGGGTTTTCAGTATTTTGGTACATGTAAGAAAAGCCCGCAGGCCTTGAGGTTGGTTTCAAAAGGTTCCTATTTCACGTTTTTATTCTCAAAAACATTTGAAGACATTTCTAGTCCAAAACTCTGTTTTGGAACTAGAAATTGTCAAATTTCATTTTTGTAATAATTGTGTATTTGTTCCATCATAAGAACTTCAAAAGCAGCCTCTGATCTTTGCCAAAGCCAAAATGCTAAAATCCCTGCAAGAATCAAGACATTTCATCATTCCAAGACTCAGAAAAAGTAATGAAGAGCCAAAAGACAGCATTGTATTAAGTGATAAAGTGCCAAATTCCCAAACATTACAAAGTGGGTTATGGAGCAAATTAAAATCAAATTTGATTTTTATGAGATATTTTTCTACACATATAAGCCATGGAAGACAACTCATTTGCACAAATTCCCAAGTCAGAGTTCGAATTGGTGAGTTGAGGGGCGAAAACTTGTTTTTCAAAGCCGTGGACCGGAGGTGGAAGTGCGCGCTACACACAGAGGAGGCGCGCTACGCACACCAGGCGCGCGACGCACTGGGATTCATGGGCCCGTGCAAATTAGCCAGCGCGCTACGCACATACCGCGCGCAGCACACTGGGTAAGCGCGCTACGCGTATAAGCTCAGAGCCAAAAAAAATTCGCTCCTTCATCCAGATTCATGCCAAATTGCCTCCAACTGCTTGCAAGTAGGTTTTTCACGATTGCTCAGTGAATTTTGGATATGATTATGGTGTTTTGAAAGTGGAGAAATAAGTGTTTGATGAGGAGAAATGTGTAAACCCTATGTTTATTTCCAATATCACTTCCTAAGGTTTTGAAACGAATGTTAATGGTTGCGTGGGGGTTTGCAAACTTGTGTTGTTGATATATATGCTCATACATCTACTGTCAGTGGTGTCCCTACTCATTTTTCACCTTAGCCCCATGCTCTCTCTTTTCCCTTACATCACTGCTCTCATTGTTATTTCCATTGTCATTTTCACACTATTTATCATTCATGTTATGACATAGTCCTATTTTCAATTGTCCACGTCCTCCATTGACATAGTTAAACACTACCAGGGCTATTGTTACTTTTGATCCTAATAGTTCTTTCCCCCATATTACACTCTTTTCTACCCACTTGTCAAATCCCCTTATGATCAAAGCAGTGACTGTTTTTCATGCAAACCTATTTGACAGAGCCATTACCACTGTGGCTTGCTTTCCTATGATACTTTGATACATATGTGACATATTTGGGTTTTGAGCATACACTAAATTTTTTTTCTTCACTACACCTATATCAGCATACATTTTGCAAACATTCTGGTTTCAGCAAAATGTCAGAGACGGATTCAGTTTATGAACAGGAGTATGAAAATGATTCCACAGCAGAGATTAATGTGCCATGGAGGTCTCACAAAAGTGGCAAAAGTGGTAAGGATCTCAGGCATGAGCCTACTTCTTTGGCTCAATTGCAGGCTTGCCCGCTTGCAATGGATTGTTTTCAGCATCAGTCATGTTTCCACTACTGTGATATGATTTCACAAACCCAGCATCATCATGAGCTAGCTCGTCTATTTGTTCTACATTTACATGATGGCCGTGTAAACCTTGCCGGAGTAGATTTCATTCTGTCACCAGAGACTATTGCTCAGGCCACCGGGATACCAAATATAGGAGAGGAATGGAACAAACGACAGCAGTTAGAGAAATCCTACTATGAGCCATACATCAAACCTAGGTTTATGAGGCAGCTAAGTAGGGTATTTCCATTCAGATTCCTGAAGGATGAGTTTGCACCATTGATGAAACTCATCATTCGATATTTCAGTTGCGAGGGCAGATTCTCGCGTCTCTATGCGTACCATGTCCGTTTGTTGATGCATTTCACGAGGGTACGTATGATGAGCATTCCATACTTCATGTATCGCAACATAGAGAGGATGACAATTTTTGCACAGAATAAGACCCCAGCACAACAGCATAGAAGCATATATCATTATGCGCTGATCAAAATCATGGTGGTACATCAGTTGACACAACAGGGCATTACTTGGGAGGATTTCATCTCCCGTGACTTCTTCACAGCACCACAGCCGCCTCACGAGGTAGTTCATGATGAGGGAGATCCTTCACACCAGCCTGACATTCCTGAGACTGAGCATATCAGTGCTCCAGTGTATGTGACATACAAGCGAGGCCACAGGGCCTTATTTGCAGCTACACGACGAGTACTATCTCCACCAAGGGTGGAAGGGGTCTCGTTGACTTCATCAGCAGCACGAGTATTATCTCCATCAAGGGTGGAAGGGGTCTCACCTTCTTCTTCAGCACAGGTACAGATTTAGGATAGAGGCAAGAGGCCTATGCACGATGAGGGCTCGTCAGGCGGTCGAGACACTGATTTCACATTCATCGATGTTGATGCAAGCTCTCCTAGCTCAAAGCTGAAAGAGATCATCCAGGAGAAAAAGGCTGAGAATGACACGCTGAAAGAGAAATTGCAGAGAGCTCAGTGGGTGATAAACTACCTGGAGCAGCGTAACAAATAGCTAGAGGATGAGCACACACTTTTAGAGCTGCGGCAAATCCGTGAGGATCGACAATTGGCCCGGAAGAGACCTGGTGATATGACACCGGCTGATCGAGATTCTTGTCTCACGCATGTTAAAATTCATCTGGAGAAATTGTTGGCAAAGGCCAATAGAGACAAAGACATGCTTCGTCACATGAAATTTCATTATTGGGCCCGCATGCACGTCTGCAAAGCAAAAATGAAGATTCTGAAGAGGAGGTTGAGCAGAGCACTAAAACGGCGGAAGAGGCCTGATCCACTCCGGATTTTTGCTGAGGCTTCGTTGGCTGGGCATGATACATGATGGAGGGTCTTCGCTCCAAATTTGAGCGAATTTGGAGAAGTTTTTGTCATTTTGGAAAATTTTGGTCTCAAAACAGGTTTTTCAGCCCAACGCGTAGCGCGTCGACGCGCTCGCTTATGATTGGGACACGTGCTAGAGGAAAAATTTATATTTTTGGGTTTTTCATGGTAAGTTATGCATGCTCCAGTATGACCAAATCATTTCACCAAGTTCTGGATGATCAAAGGGGCCAAAACACCATGAAAATCACCGTTCTGCCACCTTTTTCAGCAGCAGGAAGTACTTGTGGGAGAATGAAGCTTTAGAGGGGAAAATGAGCTTAAAATTGGGAAATTCCACTTGGGTTGGATAGCAGACATCCAGGGATTTCCAAAAAGCTATCATGAGCTTGATTGTGATGCCGGGAAGTGCCCCAAAAGCAGGCTGAAAGGCGCGCTACGCATAGAGCTCAGGCGCGCTACGCATAGAGATTTTTGGCTGATTTTTCATCTTCCATCTCAGGATTTCGGCCAGTTGGACCAGTTTTGCTTGTGGGTGTAATTTTTGATTTATCTTGATGTAATTTTGTGGTTGGCATGTAACTTGGACTCACTTTTACCTATTCTAGATGATTCACTCCTAAAAAAGTAAAAATCAAGTGAAAGAATCAGTTTCCTTCCTTTTAGAGGCAAGTTGTTTGGTTGCCTATATTCTAGCTCCTTGTTTAGAATTAGTTGGAACTGCTCCTAGAAGGAGGAATTAGACCCCTAGAGGTGTGGGAAGGGGTTAGGATAGTCTATATGATGTAATTTCTGAGACATTCTACAGGGGGGAATAGGTTGGACTCTTGGGAAAAGTTTGGCACACTATTGTACATATTTTTCATATTTTGGCTAAGGAAAGATCAGAGGTTTTGCAGCACCTGTTGGGATTCTTGTGGCTTTCAGTTCTTGATGGTGTTTTCTCTCAGTTTATTGTAAGTTCTTTCATGTTTAATGTATTCCATTCCCTTCTTATGCTTCTGAAACTAAATGAATGAGTAAATGAGGTTGAATCCATTGTTTTAGTGCTCTGCCTTTAAATTTGTTTAGTTTTACATGTTTTCGCCTGTTTGGAGAGGATCCATGTTCTCCCTTGCCCTCTTCAGCTCCTTGTCATTCTGATCCATCCATATACCTGATCAAAAGCATCAAGACTACTGCCTACCTCGCCCCAACTCAAATTCTGCAAAGATCTCGCCTTATCCCCGGACCCAAAATTGTTTTTCCCATTTTTTCAACAAAAACCGAAAAAAATCAAAATCAAACTTTCCTATCTCAGCCCCTTTAAAGACCTTTTGCCGAGATAGACCCGGAGAGAGCCCTCTCCTGTCCTCGTAGGGCTAGCTACGAGGCTAAGAGTGGTTTGATGTAGCCTTGAGTTTTACCTTATTTTAGCCTAAGGTAGATTTGAGCGCTAACATAGTGGCGACCATACTGGGGAAGAATTGGTTTGCTTGTTGATGTCATTTGTCTCATTAGCTACAGACGGAGCCTGAAGACACGCCAGGTAGCCTTCGAACTGCTCTTGCTCTGCGAGTGCATAGTAGATAAACATTGCTTCAGTCCATCTCCGGTCTAGCTTGTGAATGTGACACTCGACTTGTAGATCGTCTTGCCCCAGTACATGTATCAAGTTCAGATCTGATGTTGATGGTGGACAACAGTCAGACACCGCAAGGCTGAAATCATTCACCTGGTGACTTCATTCACTGAACAATCCAGAAATAAATGCTTCATGGTGACTTCACTGCAGGGAGATCAGTAGCTGTGAGATTTTTAAGATGGACTGGATTGCAAGAAGATACGCTCCCATGAGCCGAGATCACATCCCAAGTTTTCCGAATAAGATTCCCAAGGTAGAGTGGTCAAGGAGTCTGCCTATGTTTAACGATGATGGTAAGAAGGATGCTGCTTTACATTTGGTTAGATTTCACATGCATATTCGCAAGTTGAAGGTGGATTTTCCTGAAGATTTCTTGATGAAGGTATTCCTGGCCACTCTGGAAGGTGAAGCCCAATCTTGGTATGAAAATTTGCCGCCATCCTGTGTTTACTGTTTAAAGGATTTTCATGCCCTATTCATTGAAAAATATCAAACATCTTATCCATCATTAAAATTAGTTTATGATTGTTGCAAACATGCTTCTACTTTTATTGAAAGCCTTGAGAAATATTATGAAGATGATAATTTCATGGATGATGAGATCATGGAAGCATTGTACGAGAATCCATTTCAGCAACATGAAGAGAACCTAGAGGATACCCATCAAGATGCTCAGGAAATTTTGCAGCAGAATCAAAATTTTAGTGCGGTGGAAGATGAAGAAATTTTGAATCTTGACAGTCAACAGGAATTACATGAAATGGATCAGCAGTATGAGGAGAATCAGTACACTCCTTCACTTGAAATCAATGAAGACAATCACTGTTTGAGCCGAAGAAAACATAGGGCATTATCTCCTCTGTCTGAAGATGAGATAGATCAGCTATTGAAAGGTCATGTTCCAGCTCAAGTTAACATAGATCTGCAGTGTGCACATGGTCAAGAGGGTGATGGTGAAACTTCTTTCTTTTCTGAAAAGGAGGACAGTCCTGTAAGCAGCTTTATAGATCAACAGGTTGAAGATGTCTATATGGTTGAAAGTGATGAAAGAGAAGATCTTGTTTCAGATATGTCCATGGAAGAAGACAGCATGCAAGTAAGTCTAGTGCTAATTTCTGAATGTGATAATGTCAGGACAGCTACTTCAGTTTCAGATTCAGATCGTGATGACCAAGAATACCTTGTGTTGAATCCCATCAAGGAGAATTCTGCTATTGAAGTCATCTGGAAAGAAGAAAACAGAGGTATGGATCCAAATGTTCTTATTTCATTAGAACACAGCCTGCATAAGGAGGTAATTCAGTTAGTTCATGAAAAACAAGATGAGATCTTCATTCAAGTGAAATAGTTCCTTTGGATGAATTTATGGTAGATGATAAAAATGTCATGTTTGAGCTTCAAGAATCATTGGAAGTTTCTTTTCTCATGATTGATGACTGTAATGAAAATCCGGCTGTCCTATCATATGAAGATGACCTACCATATTTTCAGACTACAGAAGATTAGACCATTCAAAATTTCCATTCAGATTCTTCTTCATATGTTTCATGTGTTGAAATGTTTTTACAAGAAGAGATCTGCTCATCTACCTGTTCAAAGTTTTTTGAAGCCTAGGGACATATTTTTACTGAAGTACATGATGAAGAAATATCAGAAGTAGGTGAAAAGGACACCATGTTCTTTCAGCAGGAGGTAAATCTTCATGTTTTTCATGATCCATTGGAAAAATTGTTACAGTCAGCAGTAAAGGTGAGTATTGCAGTATTCAGTGATGAAGGAGATCATGGTCAATTATGTTTTTGGATGCCCAGTTACCAGTATCTATTGTTGACCAGGAGATCTGATCAGAATAATCAGTCAAGAATCCATCTGCTTGACTGGTTACATTGGAAATCCAATTATACATGATTGTACATATTTCATTCGTATGCAGGTGGTTGTCATCATGATTCCAAATCTTGATGGACTGCTGCCTTTTTTCCAAAAGCTTTGTAAATTCTTGTTTTAAGTCAGTCATGAGTCATTTGTGTTTGGTCTGTTGAGTCGGTTTTTTCAAGTTATTTCAGTTTGTCATCGAGTCAGTTTGAGTCAAGTTTTAATTGAGTTTCAGTCAAATTTCAGTCAGTTTTCAGTCAAGTTTTCAGTCAATAAATGTGTCAAAGGGTTTGTGTTATCCATTCAAATAATGACTCCATCGCCCAATGGATGAAGGCACTGTCTGACTCCCCCAGAGATCTGCCATTCTTGGCATCTCCTTGGAGCCACCATTCCCATTGGAGCCAATGTTAGAGTCGGTCCTTACAGCCCTCCGTCAAAGATCATTTCGCTTTTTGCATATCATTTTTAGGTGTCTCGCTCGTTCCACTTCGTTGCATTTCGCTAGGGGCATGCCATTGACTGACGAGGGGGTCTGGTTGTCTTGTGTTTCCTCATGCTTGTACCTGCAGGGCTAATTAAAATTCCTAAAAAATCACTGAAGTTCAGGTCACTTCATTCATGGTCATAAATGATTATTTTTGTCGAAAAGAGTCTTTAGTCCGAGAGTCTAGGGTTTTCAGTCTTTTGTTACATGTAAGAAAAGCCCGCAGGCCTTGAGGTTGGTTTCAAAAGGTTCCTATTTCACGTTTTTATTCTCAAAAACATTTGAAGACATTTCTAGTCCAAAACTCTGTTTTGGAACTAGAAATTGTCAAATTTCATTTTTGTAATAAGTGTGTATTTGTTCCATCATAAGAAGTTCAAAAGAAGCCTCTGATCTTTGCCAAAGCCAAAATGCCAAAATCCCTGCAAGAATCAAGACATTTCGTCAGTCCAAGACTCAGAAAAAGTAATGAAGAGCCAAAAGACAGCATTGTATTAAGTGATAAAGTGCCAAATTCCCAAACATTACAAAGTGGGTTATGGAGCAAATTAAAATCAAATTTGATTTTTATGAGATATTTTTCTACACATATAAGCCATGGAAGACAACTCATCTGCACAAATTCCCAAGGCAGAGTTCGAATTGGTGAGTTGAGGGGCGAAAACTTGTTTTTCAAAGCCGTGGACCGGAGGTGGAAGTGCGCGCTACGCACAGAGGAGGCGCGCTACGCACACCAGGCGCACGACGCACTGGGCTTCACAGGCCCATGCAAATTAGCAAGCGCGCTACACACATACTGCGCGCAGCGCACTGGGTAAGCGCGCTATGCGTATAATCTCAGAGCCAAAAAAATTTCGCTCCTTCGTCCAGATTCATGCCAAATTGCCTCCAACTACTTGCAAGTAGGTTTTTCACGATTGCTCAGTGAATTTTGGATATGATTATGGTGTTTTGAAAGTGGAGAAACAAGTGTTTGATGAGGAGAAATGTGTAAACCCTATGTTTATTTCCAATATCACTTCCTAGGGTTTTTAAACGAATATTAATGGTTGTGTGGGGGTTTGCAAACTTGTGTTGTTGATATATATACTCATGCATCTACTGTCAGTGGTGTCCCTGCTCATTTTTCACCTTAGCCCCATGCTCTCTCTTTGCCATTACATCACTGCTCTCATTGTTATTTCCATTGTCATTTTCACACTATTTATCATTCATGTTATGACATAGTCCTATTTTCAATTGTCCACGTCCTCCATTGACATTGTTAAACACTGCCAGGGCTATTGTTACTTTTGATCCTAATAGTTCTTTCCCCCATATTACACTCTTTTCTACCCACTTGTCAAATCCCCTTATGATCAAAGCAGTGACTGTTTTTCATGCAAACCTTTTGACAGAGCCATTACCACTATGGCTTGCTTTCCTATGATACTTTGATACATATGTGACATATTTGGGTTTTGAGCATACACTAAAACTGTTGTCTTCAATACACCTATATCAGCATACATTTTGCAAACATTCTGGTTTCAGAACAATGTCAGAGATGGATTCAGTTTATGAACAGGAGTATGACAGTGATTCCACAGCAGAGATTAATGTGCCACGGAGGTCTCACAAAAGTGGCAAAAGTGGTAAGCATCTCAGGGAGGAGCCTACTTCTTTGGCTCAATTGCAGGCTTGCCCGCTTGAAATGGATTGTTTTCAGCATCAGTCATGTTTCCACTACTGTGAGATGATTTCACAAACCCAGTATCATCATGAGCTAGCTCGTCTATTTGTTCTACATTTACATGATGGCCATGTAAACCTTGCCGGAGTAGATTTCATTCTGTCACCAGAGACTATTGCTCAGGCCACTGGGATACCAAATATAGGAGAGGAATGGAACAAATGACAACAGTTAGAGAAATCCTACTATGAGCCATACATCAAACCTAGGTTTATGAGGCAGCTGAGCAGGGTATTTCCATTCAGATTCCTGAAGGATGAGTTTGCACCATTGATGAAACTCATCATTCGATATTTCAGTTGCGAGGGCAGATTCTCGTGTCTCTATGCGTACCATGTCCGTTTGTTGATGCATTTCACGAGGGTACGTATGATGAGCATTCCATACTTCATGTATCGCAACATAGAGAGGATGACAATTTTTGTATAGAATAAGACCCCAGCACAGCAGCATAGAAGCATATATCATTATGCGCTGATCAAAATCATGGTGGTACATCAGTTGACACAACAGGGCATTACTTGGGAGGATTTCATCTCTCGTGACTTCTTCACAGTGCCACAACCGCCTCACGAGGTAGTTCATGATGAGGGAGATCCTTCACACCAGCCTGACATTCCTGAGACTGAGCATATTGTGGAGCGATAAAAAGGTGTCTTTGTAACTCCTAATTACCTCACATTAATTGTCAACCCAGGGACGACTTTTTGTTTCAAGAGTGTACTCAGTCTGAGGCGGCTATTTACTCAAGAGTAATGTTTGTAAAGATGTAGTATAGAAATACAAATGCAGAAATAATAAATGCTTGAAAAGAAATCTTCTTGAAAAGAAATCTAATTACAAATGATAGAAATGTAAAGACTACACTACAGCAACCTTGCTAGACATCGATTAGGGATGCAATAGTACTAACTCTTTCCCCTAGAAATCGATGTGAGATGACCAAATCTGGGGACCTGGAATGATTAGCTCTGCCCTCTACAGTTTAGAGATCTCAAAGCAAGTGAAAACAACTCAAAGGAAATGAAATCTAAAACGCAAACTGGAAAGGAACAACAATCTAAAAGCAATGAACAGGAATTGAATAGCAACGTAAAATAAACAATGAATTCAATTCATAACCAAGCAAACTAGATTTCTACTCTTTAATCCTGTCGACAGCCACGCAACAATCAACTATCGTAATTCATAAACAAAAGGAATAACAACTGGAATTAGATACATAAAAACAACATTTTATAACAATTGAATCATGAATCATGCTTCTTGTAAAGAATGGAATAACAATGACTCTGTATTTGATCCAATTAGCAATAACTCAATAAATAAACGAACTTCACACAACAGAAATAAACCAATAGAAATACAAACAGCAGATCGCTCCACCAGGGCCGGGCCCTCAACCACCGGTGAAGCGTTGCCGTGCTTTACTCCAGCGCTTGAGAAATGGAACAACAGTGAACTCTTTTATTAATCAGGCATTAATAATGTTTACAAACAGCTCACACTCTCTTAACAAGAGACGATGCACAATTCTGCAAATTACAATAAGAAAAGTCTCTCCATCCTCCCATACACAATACATGCTTCTCCTTTTATAATCAGAAGGTGGAGAAATTAAATAGCAAATAGGATCTCTAATAATAATATTGAATTTCTTCCAACCAATTGATCAACAATAAAATAGATTTACATCCCTCTTTCAACAATAGCAAGTCGAATTTGGCTTTGTAGCTGAGATTTGGAGGACGGCCGCAACCACAGATCTGAGAAAATCGTGCTCAAAGAACCCTGCGTTTCTCTCAGTACAAGCCGAATTTGGGCAAACCGTTCTTTGCTAAAGTTAATTGGGTCCGTTCTGAACAAAACCCATGTTCCGGATTTTCCAGATTCATCTTCATTTGCTCAGAATCTCAACCGCAAAACTGTCACTCCTTATTCCAGCGCATTTCTGAGTTGACACTTTTAATGATCAAATCTTCAATCTGGAAATTATCTTGGAGGCTAAAAATGGTGAGTAATGTTACAACTGATTTATTAAAACTATCATTGATAAAATCATGCATAATCATCAATTTATTAGAAATAAAGGAAGATAAATAATATTCATCCATAAGAGCATAAATCATTTATAAAATGGATTTAAATAATAAATTATAATAAATGACGTGATGAAGAATGGTAGAAATAAGTGTTCACAAGTGATAATAATAATGGCATATTAACGGCCCAACACATATCAGTGCTCCAGTGTATGTGACATACCAGCGAGGCCACAGGGCCTTATTTGCAGCTACACGATGAGTACTATCTCCACCAAGGGTGGAAGGGGTCTCGCTTTCTTCTTCAGCACAGGTACAGATCCAGGACAGAGGCAAGAGGCCTATGCACGATGAGGGCCCATCAGGCGGTCGAGACACTGATTTCACATTCATCGATGTTGATGCGAGCTCTCCTAGCTCAAAGCTGAAAGAGATCATCCAGGAGCAAAAGGCCGAGAATGACACGCTGAAAGAGAAATTGCAGAGATCTCAGTGGGTGATAAACTACCTGGAGCAGCGTAACAAACAACTAGAGGATGAGCACACACTTTTAGAGCTGCAGCGAATCCGTGAGGATTGACAATTGGCCCGGAAGAGACCTGGTGATATGACACCGGCTGATCGAGATTCTTGTCTCACGCATGTTAACATTCATCTGGAGAAATTTTTGGCAAAGGCCAATAGAGACAAAGACATGCTTCGTCACATGAAAGGTCATTATTGGGCCCGCATGCACGTCTGCAAAGCGAAAATGAAGATTCTGAAGAGGAGGTTGAGCAGAGCACTAAAACGGCGGAAGAGGCCTGATCCACTCCGTATTTTGGCCGAGGCTTCGTTGGCTGGGCATGATACATGATGGAGGGTCTTCACTCCAAATTTGAGCGAATTTGGAGAATTTTTTGTCATTTTGGAAAATTTTGGTCTCAAAACAGGTTTTTCAGCCCAACGCGTAGCGCGTCGACGCGCTCGCTTATGATTGGTACACGTGCTGGAGGAAAAATTTATATTTTTGGGTTTTTCATGGTAATTTATGCATTCTCCAGTAGGACCAAATAATTTCACCAATTTCTGGATGATCAAAGGGGCCAAAACACCATGAAAATCACCGTTCTGCCACCTTTTTCAGCAGCAGGAAGTACTTGTGGGAGAATGAAGTTTTAGAGGGGAAAATGAGCTTAAAATTGGGATATTAAACTTGGGATAGATAGCAGACATCCATGGCTTTCCAAAAAGCTATCATGAGCTTGATTTTGATGCTGGGAAGTGCCCCAAAAGCAGCTGAAAGGCGCGCTACGCATAGAGATTTTTGGCTGATTTTTCATCTTCCACCTCAGGATTTCGGCCAGTTGGACCAGTTTTTCTTGTGGGTGTAATTTTTGAGTTATCTTGATGTAATTTTGTGGTTGGCATGTAACTTGGAATCACTTTTACCTATTCTATATGATTCACTCCTAAAAAAGTAAAAATCAAGTGAAAGAATCAGTTTCCTTCCTTTTAGAGGCAAGTTGTTTGGCTGCCTATATTCTAGCTCCTTGTTTAGAATTATTTGAAACTGCTCCTAGAAGGAGGAATTCTACCCCTAGATACATGGGAAGGGATTAGGATAGTCTATATGATGTAATTTTTGAGACATTCTATAGGTTGGACTCTTGGGAAAAGTTTGGCACACTATTGTACATATTTTTCATATTTTGGCTAAGGAAAGATCAGAGGTTTTGCAGCACCTGTTGGGATTCTTGTGGCTTTCAGTTCTTGATGGTGTTTTCTCTCATTTTATTGTAAGTTCTTTCATGTTTAATGTATGCCATTCCATTCTTATGCTTCTGAAACTAAATGAATGAGTAAATGAGGTTGAATCCATTGTTTCCAGTGCTCTGCCTTTAAATTTGTTTAGTTTTACATGTTTTCGCCTGTTTGGAGAGGATCCATGTTCTCCCTTGCCCTCTTCAGCTCCTTGTCATTCTGATCCATCCATACACCTGATCAAAAGCATCAAGACTACTGCCTACCTCTCCCCAACTCGAATTCTGCAAAGATTTTGCCTTATCCCCAGACCCAAAATTGTTTTTCCCATTTTTTCAACAAAAACCCAAAAAATCAAAATCAAACTTTCCTATCTCTTTACTAGCCTAAAATCAGTACCAATTATAAGTCATCTCGCACCCTATTTCTCAATTTCTCGAGATAGACCCGGAGAGATCCCTCTCCTGTCCTCGTAGGGCTAGCTACGAGGCTGAGCGTGGTTTGATGTAGCCTTCAGTTTTACCTTATTTCAGCCTAAGGTAGATTTGAGAGCTAATAGAGCTGATGACTTGCATTTACCTCTGCTGGTGCTTGGAGAAGCCTTGGTGATTATTTGAAGCATTCTTGAGGTGATTAGGGGAGTTTTTAGGGCTTAGAAGCCTTCATGGCCACGCACGCAGCGCCGAAGGTAATTTCACTGGGCCTATCAGAAAAGTCAGGTAAAGGCACAATTCCACTTCCCAGGCACGTAGCACCTTTAGAAAATGCATGGGAAAAATTTCCAGGGGTGTAGCGCCACTTTCCACACATGCAGCGCCAGGAAATTTTGCCCAATTTTGAGTTAAAAATTTCCAATTTATTTTCCTTGACTTCTCTTGATCTATCTAAAGGTAAAATTGATTCATTTGAAATGCCTCATGAGCATTTATGGACTTCGTAATTTTAATTCAATCTTGAAATCCACTTCCTAATGTTTACAAGTCTTTTTTACCTTTCTTTCACTGATACTTTTTATGCCTTTCTTCTTGCAGGTGACTGGAAACACTTGAGGTAGCTTCTTCCCTTTGTTCCTTGAAGACTTGAAATGTTTATCTTGATGATTTTGTGATGTTTACACATACTAGCTTGCTTAAAAATCATTTTTTATTTCCATCATGACACTCAGCTCAACCTTTCACCTTTTCTTGCTTGTAGTATGCTGAGATCACTAATTTATATTTTATTTTGGTCTTTGACATTTGATATGTTTCTTTTAAAACATCAGCATCTCAGAAAAACTCTTAATTTGTTCCTATAATGGAGTCCAACTCACCTCATTTTCTCATTTAGACATGACAAGCTCATTTGTGACAAGTTTGGGATCTGATCACACCATGACATTTTCAGAATCCTCCTTTTCTTGCAGCATGGAGTTGAACTCATACCCTTTACCTTCTATGGCCACTTTCCAAAACCATAGGTGTATGGACTACTTTAAGACAATTAGCAGTGTTGTCTTCTAAGTTCTCTATAACACTTTTAAGTTCATTCACTTTTGTCCATTTTACCTCACCTTTCTACCATATTTCATCAATCATCTCTGAAATAATTTTCTTCATGTTTGGTTTTTGGAGTGCCTACTCCATGTTCATTTCTGCATTTGATCCCTGCTTGGCATGTTTCTCTCCCAATCAAGCTAAAAACCCTAATTCTCTATAAGAACAAGTGTTTCCATTTCTTCTATTGTGAGTTGTCTTGACTTAGGAGCAGACCATCTACCTTATCAATTCCTTCTGCTGATGGAAATCTCAACACTTCTGCAAAAGTGTCAATATTTTCCATTACCTCATCTGCAAACTCTGAAACTGAATGGTAGTTTTCTTTGGAAATGATGACCTTGGAAAATATGAAACCCTAATTGACCTAGTGGGAGGGTTCTTTGACCTAGTCTTTGACTGAAAATTGGCTTGGAGTGTTCAAGTGAAAAAACAGAGTATTGACAAAGTGGTGTTTTGGAGATCCAAAATCCAATGTACTTGATTTATCTAAAGAGCCTACAAAGATAGTATTGAAACCATCAATGCTTGATAAACTTGGTGAACATGGGAAGGAATAGGCTTATAGGTAACCCTAGATGCAAAGTGGAGTTATGGGCAAGGGAAAAACAAAGTAATGAGGTTATAGGTGGGAAAAAAGGATGGAGATGAGTGGCACAAGCCCATAAGGAGTCTTTTAGGAGTGGTGGGGTGACCATGGAATGGAAAAATGGTAGAATAATGAAAAAATTTCCACAAGGATAATGAAGGCAGTGAGATTTCTAAAACACACAATATTCAGGGAATTTTGTTTTTAGAAATATATAACCAATATTTAGTCATCTATAGATAGTAAAAATTACAGATGACTAACAGTGGCTCCACTTGGGGAGGGCAGCTCCTTTTAAGGAGGTGTCCAGGACCTTAGAGTTCAAATCATTTATTTTTGAAGACCAATACCTTACTTGTACTTGGAAGATCCCTTTTTCTTCATTTGTTGTGCTCTCTTGAAGCTATGATCTCAAAAATCTGAAAAAACATGATTTCTTCAATCTCAGTTCTACCTACCCATCTTACTTTGCCTAACATTTTTTCTTCTTCTGGGTGCACTTGGACTGGCAAACCCTTGACATTCTTTCCTTTTGAAAGCATAAAAAACTATCTACTTGTACTATTATCACTTCCAAGAGTTCATATTAGGCTAATGAACTCTCTTATTCTCTACCTAGTCTACTCACCTGTCAAGATTAAGCTGTTTGATAGACTTTATTCTCTAACCTACTGACATGAAAATAAAAATATTTCCAAACCAGGATTAAGCAATCTGATTTTCCATGGGTTGTGGCATTTGGAAAAGTTGCACACAGAAATTATTCTTGTACAATGAAAAACTAGAAAACATGAGGGCTGTGATTTAGAATTGGTTATGCATCCCTCTCATTTCTCTTTGTTTTAGATTTATGCATTGGGAACCAACATCTTTTCCTAATATAATCTACTGATGTGCCAAATTTTCATTATTTGGAAAATCTTGTTTCTCTATCTTACCAGCAGAAAATTAAAACATGTTCAATCATGATTATGCTAGAAGACTGAACAAGGCTTTCTTTCTTCAAAAGTAGTGGAATTTAGGCTTGCACACTTTCAGAAATAATCTTCTTTGGTATGGGGCTATACCTATTCTTTTTCCTTCCCTCTTTTCTTCTTTTCTCTATTTTTGTGTTTTCATTTTTCAGATCTTTCATCAAGCAATGTTATGTACAATGAATGAAAGCTTCAAACTAGGAGCTTCAACAAAATTAGTTCTTGATCATCCTGCCATTGATAGGACCTCCAAATAACTTTACTCCATCCAAATATTGTAAAAAGGAAGCATTGTTACCTCTAACTGAATGGATGATGTATGGATCCTTCCATAAATTTTCAAATTTTCCATACTTCCCTTTGTCCTTTGTCCTTGAATCCAATTTCAGAACTTTTTCTCTTTCAAAGACCTTTCTTAGGTGAAGTAGGTATTCTTCATCAGTTTTAAAATAGACAATGATATCATCAAGGTATATCATAATGAATTAACTTAAGTCTTCGGAAAAAGCAGTGTCCATGGCTCTTTGAAAATTAGCCCCCACATTCATTAACCGAAAAGGCATTTTGACATACATGTACGTGCTCCAAGGTGTTTTGAAAGTGGTTTTGTGTTGTCAGTTGGAAGCCTATCACCTAATTGTAACCTAAAAAACTATCAAGAAATGACATCTTTTTAGAATCTAACACCCTTTGCAATATACGATCTATCTTAGGTAAAGGGTAGTTGTCTTTCATGGAGGCTTTTAAGTTTCTAAAGTCTATGCATAGCCTAATATCCCATGTTTTCTTTCCTACTAACACAAGGTTTGAAAATCATTCTGAGTACATGAGTGGGACTCTGATACCATCATCATACATCTTCTTTATTTCTTTTTCAACTAGAGGTACTAGGACAGGGTTTATTCTTCTCAATTTGTGCTTGAATGGTTTCTGGTTTTCCTTGAGAGGAATCTTATTTCGAATAATGTTTGTTTCATAGGGCTTCAAGTCATAATACCCCCATGCAAAAGAATATTTAAACTCTTTGCATAGCTCTATGTATTTCTGTTTTATGTGAGGTGGTAGAGTTTCAGACAGCTTGATCATTTTGGGTTCTTCTAGGCTGCCTATGTTGCATTCTTCTACATCAGTCTCAGTAGATTCTATTTTTTCCTTCCTAGCAACATCAACTCTTATAAGGGGGTAAGACCTCTTGGTAATTAGTTTTATTTGCATTGCAATACCTCAAGGTATTTTTGATCTGGGTCCCTGGAAAATTCTGCCTCATGTAAGTGTTCGAGCATATTTATATCAGCAGTAGCAAATGGCTCTATTTTGGGTGTTTGTTCTTCATTAGGGTAGTCTTGTGCATGATCTAAGCTTGGTTTTGGTCATCCAAATTTGTTCTTAGATTGAATAAAATATTCAATATGTTTATCCCCTTTTACAGTTTTTAGATTTCTATGGTGTGATTTTTGAGTTGTTGAATTCATAATCTCCACAGTGTGCATTTTTGCGTCTACGTTTCGGGTCTAGATGAAGACCCATCATCAGGACAAATCCTGTTGAAAAGAGAGGAGGTTAGATACAATAAATATACCAAAGAAGTGCATGAGGTGAGCTTGTACCAACCAACTATGAAAAGTAATTATTATTTTATAATTAAATAATTAATTTTTATTTTTTTTATTAATGCAAAGGTTTCATTTTAATTGATTTAAATTAAAATTGTTAGCCTTTTTAAAAGTAAATCCTTATAATTCATTTTATGATTAATTATATTTCTAGAATAAATATGTTATTGTATTTTTAATAAATCACTTGTTATATATTAATAAATTTTTAATATTTCCCGGATGCGGGTGTACGTGATAGTGCATAGTTTGCTGACGGGGAGGTGGATGGGCACGTGGTATACCACCACCGCCATCCCTCTGCACTCCGAGCATGAGTTATTACAGCCGGCTACCACAGTTATTTTTGCATTAATGCAGACTTCATCGCCTCATTTTGTTGACCCCCCCATTGCTATGGCGCCCATTCCGTCGATTCATTGTGTCCCTCCTCTGCGTTCCTGCTGTTCTCAGGTTGACAATGAGCCCTGTTTGCACACTAGCACAGGGAAATGGTGTCGCCTGAGTTGTTGCCTCAAGCTTTCGACTGGCATTCATGTTTCCTCAGGTCCTTATTTCAACTACAGTAGCTCTTCTGTTGATTACAGGCAGCTTCTGCATTCGTTCACCATCCCTCTCTCGTTTTTTCGCCCTGCCCTCCCTGCCAAGCTCATCATGCCTCGATTGAGACCTAGAATGACTTGCAGGCGCGGCTCCTCACGTGGGCAAGTCATCAGGCCGCCTGTGTTTCCCTCTTCTACCTCTTCGTCGGATTCCTCTGACTCCGGTGAAGGCCGTGTTGCTGCTTCCAGAAGAGGCCGGGGACGTGGTCGAGGAAGCAATCCTTCCACCTCTGTGGCGCATGTCTGCCTCTCCTCAAACGCTCACTTTCATTCAGCCCGTTTTAATTGCCCCTACTCTCTCAACCATCAAGAGTTCATCGCCTCTGTTTCCATTAAGCTCAGAACGAACCCAACTGCTCAGGCTCAGCCCACGGCCCCCTCTGGAATTACTCCAGCATCCGAGGACGAAATTCTGTTTTTCCCCCCAGGGGTTAGTCTGCAGAGTGTTCAGGGTGCAATGGCCTCACAGCACGAGCTTCAGCAAGCTGGGCCCAACGCTCCTTCAGGCAGTGACTTCTCGGGCAAAGCACCTCCTCCTCCAGCTTAAGATGATCTTAACCCGTATGCATGCCCAGTTGTGGAAGAAGCGCCCTCGCCCACCAATGATGCTTAATGGTACTTGCTCGCCAGTTTTTGAACACAGGTATCAAGAAGGTGTTCACTCTCCTTCTTCTTTACAGTTTTTTGTAGGAATTATGTTGTCATTCTCCTTCGCCATATCAACGGTTTCCAAGTTACTGTTTTCCAAGTAATGCTATCCAAGTTACTGTCCCCAGGACAGCGCTCCAGCGCTTCAATACGACTGTTTGTAATTTTTGCTATGGGAAGTGTTTGTTTTGGTCTTGTATGTCGAGTAGAGTCCTACACTCCAGACATCATTTCAGATACAAGTATCAGCTATTTAGAAAGGCGAACAAGGTCCTGGTCACTAATGTATTCTCAGCCAGTAAATAGTTGTTTTTTTATGTCAATGATCAGCAATGTAATGTAAGAATGCCACATCTCTGGGCTAGCTATTCTGAGGCCTCAACCTCTCTGTAATATTTTTGTATCAATATAGAAGTAGACCGATTCAGAAAAAAATAAATAAATAAATAAATTTTTAATATTATAATATTAATTCAAATATTTGATTTAATAAATTTTGTATTAAGAGTTCTTTTTCTTTTATTAGATTTATAAGGTAGGGTTTATATCAAATTGGTATTATATATATTTTAATTACTTATATTAATATGCTAATAAGTGGGAAGCTAACTTTTAAAGACACTTTTATTAATTAGTGATAATAATAAAGCAAACTATTGTTAATATTGATGAGTTCCTTAGATAAATGATTAATTATAGTTTCTTAATGAGGGTTAATGTTAAATGTTAACAAAAATAATATTAATGCCAATTTTATTTTTAATTTAAGTAGGAATAGTTAATTCATAACTATTACTAATAATATTCAATAATTAAAATTGATATTAATGATTAAAATTCCTTATTACTTATTAAGATACATGTAAAAGTTTAAGGGGGGGATTAATTTTAGGTGAACAATTGTATATTAGTATTAAGGGACCAAAGGATGGGTATTTTTTGGGAAGGGAAAGGAAGGAGGGAAGAGTTGAGAGGGGAATGTCAACATGGGGTTTTTTTAGGGTAAAGGAAGAGTCAACATGAGGTCTTTTTAAGGTTAATGGAAGGGAAGAGGAGGAAGGCGGTGAGAAGAGGAACAAAGAGGAAGATAAGGGTATAAGGAGGCGACAACGGGGGAAAGGAACAATTTAAGAGTCAGAAAATAAGGGGCCCCAATTTCTACTAATTTCCAAACCACTGTCCCTATTGAGGCTATCTGGATGCTTGATGATTTCCAGTGCCTCACGCATTTTTCTTTTGTAATAATGATTTTCATTGGCAATCACTTTAGCATATTCCAGGAAGATGTGGTGACGAGTCTTATTCGAGTGCTATGCCAGAGCCAAAGTTTTGGTTCTCCCAATTCTGATGTCAAAACCATGTTCTTTAAGCCTAATCTTGAAAGATCTTCATGTTTCTCCAATATAACATTTCTTGCATGAGAAATTTATATGGTAAATGCCCTTCTGCTAGAGTGGTTCAAGGTTTTCTTTGACTGATTTCATCCTTTGTTTGATTTTCATTATTCTCATTGACCTTTCTTTACTTCTCCTCCTAATATTTGGGCAAACATCCTCATTTTTATGGTCTCCTCTTCTATATCTTGGTATTCAAAAGGCATCATTCATCCTATCTACATGTTGTTGGGCAGTGGTAGAGTCAGCTCCAATAAAGTGAGGGATTTTGGATTGGTATTCTTGAGGCATGGGCAATAAAGGTTGGGGTAGAACCAATGGGGGAAACCATGTTGCCATGATTGGAGGTAAACGAACCCAAGGAGGGTTTGTGAGAGGAGGTGGAGGATGAAGTCGAGTGGTTTGCACAGTGGATGTGTGAATGGGGGTGGCAGATGTACTTGGACCAACAAGTTGAGATTGAGCAGATTTGGAATGGAAGGAGCCAAAGTTTTGGAGAAGCTAAAAATCAGGAGGAGTGGAAGGAGAGGCTTCTCTACTAGGACTCTGCTGCAAATATATGGGCTGAAGGTCTATTTGGTCTATGCCACTTTGAGACTTAGTTCTAAAAAGGTTTTTTATATGGTATAATTCAAATTGGGGATCTTAAAAGGCTGTGAGGTTTTCAGGGACAAAACTTGCTTTGTGGATGGTCCTAACAGTAGTTGAATCTTAAATCCTAGAAGTTTTCCACAAGATATTTTTTGGGTCATCAACTATGGTAGGAGGGTTAGGGTCAGGGTGAGATCTCATGCTTATCCTTTGTGAAGCCAGATTTCAAATTTAATAAATTCAGAGAGGCTGAAAGTTTAGGAGTGTGTTGAAAACAAACCTATCTTTAAGGGTACTAATCTCACATAATGAGTGACTAGGTTTTAGACTGTCATGACTAATTAGTGCATTCCTAGGGGAGTCTATGAGAACTAGTGGAGTTAGTAGGCCTACTGGAGGCTAGTGGAGTTTCCAGGTGGATGAGGTTTACTGCTTTGAGGGTTGGCTTGTTGTCCACCATCAACAATTCAAAAACCAATCTAGAGATGTTTTGGGTTTTCTGAGTTTCTTATGTAACGCTAATATTTCAATGATTTTTCTCCAGTTGAGTCATCATATTGCTAGTATGGTGAATCAATTAGATATTACTCTTAGCTAACACTTCATTTTCTAAGTTTGACAGGGATTTGAGAACAAAGTAGGTGCAAAGGGAGGTTAAGAATTCTTTGAAAAATACTACAACAAGAAGGGCATTTAAGATCACTATGCATAAAGAACTAACCAAAGATAGGGCATACCATACTTCTTTGACCAAACCCTAGCAGGTAAACATAAATACAACTATCCAGCAAACTCTAGAGAGCAGTTAACTTGTAAAGTCTCTAGTGATTTCACCTTCAGGCATAGAAAACATATAAGATAACATATAGTAATGATCAAGAAGCAGGTAACTCCTAAATTCCTTAATCAGGCTACAAATACCTTCAAATAAACCTTTCAATATGGAAAAAATAGTAGGTCAAACCATAAACCTCTTCATTCAAACCCTATTTTCGAAATACTTCGAAGTAAGGACCTCAAAAACAATGTTTAAAGTTATGCCAAAAGACAAGGCTAACCATAAAATTTCTTGGCATAAGCTTCATTAAATCATTCATGAAATAAAACAAGATGAGTGGGATTAGAGAGCAATTAAGAATTCTCTAAACTGACCTAGTAGAGGAAAACATGAGAGAAAAAGAAGCAGACGGGCTTAATGTTCTTTTGACAGCATAACTTAAGCTAAAATTTTTGTCCTAATGCAAGAGATAGATGAAACAATATGTTTAAACATAATATGACAAGTACAAAATGAGAAGGACTTCACCATTAGCCATGTTCATGAATCCTACAAAGTTCTTGTCTCATTGATATTCATTTCAGAACCTTCACAATGCTCCAAGGCCAAAAACTCCTCACAACTCAAAGTGTATGAGGTTTTTCTCCAAAATCAACTAGCATCCAACCAACATCTATAATGAGGCCTCAATGTTGTATTTAACAAGCAAGGAGGACCAAAACCCTTACTAGGGTTTCCAAAATGTCATTAACTACTCATGAATGCCAAATTTGTCTTATGAGACCATGCAAGGCCCAAGGCACAAATATCCTAATCTAATAAATGAAAAATATCTCTTAACATAAATTTTGAGCCAAATAGGAGTGATTTGCCTCAAAAGTCCTCAAAAATATCTTTTTCCATAAAATTGTGTCTTTTTTTTACTTTGCAGGCAAGGGCATAGCACCAAGGCCAAGGGCACAACACCTACACTAGAAAAATAGGTCATCTTGGAGCTGAGTTTTAAAGGCCTTCCTAGTGTCCAAATGAGCTCCATGATAGCTCGTTGGAGAGCTTGTCAAGTCTACTTTCCAAAACTACTTTTTTCCCCATTTTGTGTCCATTTTCCTGCCCAAAAAGGCATCTTCCCAAGAATTCCTTGGCCTAAAGATTCCAAAAATGTCAAGTTTTCCTCTAATGGATGCCTCAAGAAAAAGTGCAGCGCTAATGGCATTACGCCCTTGTCCCTCCTTTCTGTTGTCTAACTATAAAGGTTACAAAATTTTGCAAAAATGGATTTTTTTTAAAAGAACTCATCTAATCTTCTTTTTCTTCTTTTATCTTCGTAGATGCCCTTTGATTTGTCCTTAACCCTTTTGAGTTTGTGCCTTCAAACTTGATTTACCTTCTAACTTCTGTTTTTTAGCCTTTAAGCTTGATTTTCCTTTATTGTTTACCTTACTGTTATCTGCACTGCCCTCGTCACTATTCTCATGTCTCTTTGACCTAATGCCATGTTCTTTACTACTTTTTTACCCAATGTCATCATTATCACTAATATGTGCTTTACTGTTTTCAGGTTCATTTTCATCTTCTTCACTACTTGATTTCTCATGTTTCCTTCCTCATTAGTATTAGACTTATTTGCATTGTCCCAACTGTTTTATTCCTTCTTGCTTGATTATTTATGGTCCTCTTCCTCATTCACATTTTACTGCTCATTGTCATTTCCCTCATTGTATGATGCATTGTGAGAGGGTGATGAAGGAGGGTTTTACTGAGGTGAAGGAATATGTGTCGATGGAGAAACATGATCAGTAGGAGGTGATGGAGGAGTAGGGATAGGAGGCTGAGAAGATGAAGGTACATGTATATTAGGCTGAGTGAAAGGAAAAACCTAATGACAACCTCAACCGCTTGTTTAAACTCTGTGTTGAAACTTGGACTATATGTGAAGTTGGGATGAAAGTGAGATGATGGAGTGGCAACCCTTTTTCAAGTGAATAAACATAGTGTTATGTCAAGATTGGATGGATGGAAGACCTTAAACCAATGCAACTACCATTGTTATGATTGGTATTATTTATAATCAGATAAAATGAGGTTCAATAGTGTTGCCAAGTTTAAATCTTAAGGTAACCTCTTTAGGGTTTGATTTCAAAATGATGACAAAATACTTGAAAAGGAGTTGATGACCTAAACTTACCTCTATTAGTTCTTGGAGAAGCTTTGCTGATGATTTGAAGTGGTCTTGAGGTGATTTGGAGAGTTTTTAGGGCTTAGAAGCCTTCCTGGCCAAGTGCGCAGCGCCGAAGGTAAGTTCATTGGGCTTGTTGCGCAACTCAAGTAAAAGTGCAACACCCTTCGAGGTGCACAATTCCACTTCCCAAGTGCGCAACGCCTTTAGAAAATGCATGGGAAAAATTTCCAGGGGTGTAACGCCACTTTCCAGACATGCAACGCCAGGCAATTTTGCCCAATTTTGACTTAGAAATTTCCAATTTATTTTCCTTGACTACTCTTGATCTCTCTGAAGGTAAAAATGATTCCTAATGTTTACAAGTCCTTTTTCCTTTTCTCTCACTAATACTCTTTATGCCTTTCTGCTTGCAGGTGACTGGAAACACTTGAGGTAGCTTCTTCCCTTTGTTCCTTGAAGACTTGACATGTTTATCCTAATGATTTTGTGATGTTTACACATACCAACTTTCTTCAAAATCCTTTTTGATTTCCATCATGACACTCACCTCAACCTTTCACCTTTGCTTGCTTTTAGTTTGCTAAGATCACTGATTTAGCTTTTATTATGGTATTTGACATTTGATATGTTTCTTTTAACACAACAGTAGCTTAGAAAAAATCTTCCTTTATTCCTATCATGGAGTCCAACTCATTTCATTTTCTCATTTAGACATGGCAAGCTCATTTGTGACAAGTTTGGGATCTGATTACATCATGACATTTTCAAAATTCTCCCTTGCTTGCAGCATGGAGTTGAACTCTTACCCTTTACCTTCTATGGCCACTTTCCCAAACCCTAGGTGTTTGGAATGCTTTAAGGAAATTAGAAGTGTTTTCTTCTAAGTTATCTATAACCCTTTTAAGTTCATTCACTTTTTTCCATTTTATCTCATCTTTCTACCATATTTCATCAATCATCTCTGAAAAACTTTTCTTCATGTTTTGTTTTTGGTGTGCCTACTCCATGTTCATTTCTGCATTTGATCCCTACTTGGCACACTACTTGCCAATCAAGCTAAAAACCCTAATTCTCTACAAGAACAAGTGTTTCCCTTTCTTCTGCTGTGAGTTGTCTTGACTTAGGAGAAGACCATCTACCTTATCAATTCCTTCTGCTGATGGAAATCTCAACACTTCTGCAAAAGTATCAAGATTGTCCAGTGCCTCATGTGTAGACTCTAAAACTGACTGATAGTCTTCTTTTCAAATGATGACCTTGGAACGTATGAAACCCTAATTGACCTAGTGGGAGGGTTCTTTGACCTAGTCTTTGACTGAAAATTGGCTTGGAGTGTTCAAGCTTAAAAATAGAGTATTGACAAAGTGGTGTAAGATCCAAAATCCAATGTACTTGATTTATCTAAAGAGCCTACAAAGATAGTTTTGAGACCATCAATGCTTGAGAAACCTGGTGAACATGGGAAGGAATAGGCTTATAGGTAACCCTAGATGCAAAGTGGAGTTATGAGCAAGGGAAAAACATAGTAATGAGGTTATAGGTGGGAAAAAATAATGGAGATTAGTGGCACAAGCCCATAAGGAGTCTTTTAGGAGTGGTAGGGTGACCATGGAATAGAAAAATGGTAGAATAGTGAAAAAATTTCCATAAGGACAATGAAGGTAGTGAGATTTCTAAAACTCACAATATTCAGGGAATTTTGTTTTTAGAAATATATAACCAATATTTAGTCATCTATAGATAATAAAATTACTGATGACTAACAGAAGGAAAGAAAGGGGGTAGTTCCAACCCAATTCCAAAGCAACAAAAGATGTCTCTGCAAAAATGCACAACCACATAAACTTGGAAATAAAAGTAGTGGAGTCGTCAATCCTATGTATGTGTTTTTGGTGCATGAATGTACCAAATCACACTGGCTTAATAGGAATGGTTTTTTCCTCTTAAGTTCTTGGTCACAAGAAAGAAAATCAAGGGATTCAAGCAAGTTAGTGAACATTCTAAGAGATCAACATATTAAATAGTGAAATAGCATGCATATTCAAAAATAAAAACTAAACTAAAACACATAATACAAAGGCTCTAAATATAGTCAAACAACTTCAATAATCCAAACGGTGGCGCTTACGTCCCCTCTTATTGAGTGCTAGTAGGAATAAAGGATGAAACGTTTACCCACTTTCCAAGGGGCCCTTAAAACTAGGGAGTTCTAAGACCCAATGCAAGGATGTCTTTACTTCCAAGCTACCTTGGCACAAAGTCCCTCTCTCTACTCTAAAGGACTAGAGTTTTTGGATGGCCAACAACTAATTCCCCTCTATATCTGCTCCGGATCACACACTGCTCGAATGCTTGGGGAAATTTTTGCCAGCACAATAGTGTGTTCTCATATTCTTCATCTCTTGGTGGCCTTTTATAGGGGAATTCAAACTCTCATTCCCTCTCTTGGTACATTGATGGATGGTGATCCAAGAGAGGCGGGTGATTCCATTATGTGTCACATTATTCCATTGTGTGCTCCCTTAAGGTCCTAAGGAGGCTTGGGTAGCTATCCTTAGGCGGTCTCACATGTGGGATAAATGTCTTGGACTGTGTCTTGTGGTCCTGAAAAGTGACTTCCGCCACTCTCAGGCCCACGCGACTTTTTGAGGAAAATATGCACAAAGGCACGCTTATCAAAAAAAGTGCGTGTAAGGGCACATTTTTCTGGTTTCTTCAGTGCACAATTTGAGTTTCATTCTATACCTTAGAGATTTTTAAATACTTTAGATTCTCTAATGTGCCTCAGCACTATAAATCCTCTTGCCTAAAATTTAATAATGTCGTGTTTTCTTGTCCTATTTTGTAGTGATAACACTACTAACACTATAAAAAATTTCCCTACAACCCTACTAGCCATATGAAAATCATAATTTGATCACTGGTGACTGACAGGACTGACAGACACTAACATGAGCTTCTACGTGCATCATGTCTATTTATTGTTGGAAAGCCTTAGGTTATCCATCTATAAATAATTCTCCCACAAATTTGAAAGCCTTTTATGGAAGAGTTTTTCATTTGTATGGAATTATCAATGATCTAACAATAGAGTTAGAAGGTAAAATAGTTGTATTTTGAGTTGATGTTGTTGATTCCTAGCTTGACTATCACCTTTTACTGGAACAAACTTGGTCCTATTATATGTCGATGGTAGTCTTGTCATTTTTTTGTATGATAATGTTTCCCCATAAGGGAAAAATCATAAAAACAGACCAATTATATTACTACACTTTGGACAGTAATTCTACAAGTAATATATCCTTTGTTGGAAAATTGATTACTCCGTATCAAGTTGGGGTAGGTTTTCTTAAGGATTCATATTTGGTGGGAAATTTTGCAATCCCTCCACCTAATTTTCTTCATAATATTTCCCAGGTTAATACGATTACATCAAAAAAAATACCATCACATGGTCCTTGTATTGTGCCTTCAGGGTTTGAATTGGCCTTATATGGCAGTGAGATGCCTTTGAGATTGTTTGAATTGCCTTATCAGGAAGTTCAATCATTTTCCAACCCATCATCATCTCAAATTGATCAAGTGAATGTGATCACTGATCATTATCTTCATTTATGAAGTTTAATACCAATATCATTCCCTGGTCCCTTTGATAACAAGTTTCCAACTGATGAAAGTATCATGGAAGTCATGACTTTTGATGAAATTCCATGGGACGATTATCATCATCGTTCATACTTTCCGCATAAGCTTGAGAAAATAGATAATGAATTTTCATTTATCTTTTCAACTAAGATTGTTGATTTTCCTAAATGTCCTGTGTCAATCCTTCATTTAGATATTGAAATGAATCTAGGAGACATATCTACTACAGTATCCATAAACATCTCAGTTAAAATTGGAATTACCGAGAACATTCACATAGGTGCTTCATGCTCCCTTGATGAAATTGAGACATATAAAGCCCTATTTCAGGAATTCCAAGACATTTTTTCCTGGTCTTATGAGGAAATGATAGGAATTTATCGTAGCATTTCAATTCATGAAATTAAGACATACTCGGATGCAAAACCTGTTAGAAAAATATTATGTACAATACATCTGCGAAAATTTGTTGCTATCAAAACTGAAGATGAAAAATTACTTAGACCATGTTTTATCTATCTTGTTCCCTTGGTTGATTGGATATCCAATATTGTTCCCATATATGAAAATTAAGGGACTATTAGAGTATGTGTCAATTATAGGGATACTAACAAAGCTTTTTACTATGAAGACAATCCCCTCTGCAGACAAAGGCGATCTATCTAGTCCTAGAGTGGGTCTAGCAACTTATGAGACTATATAATTAACAACTTATTAACTACCATTCAAAATAGGATGAGAAAAAAACAAGATCCTACCTCTTCTTGATGCTATGCTCAACTTATTTGGTGAAGGCATCGATCCACGATACTTCAGGCTTGATCCTTGTTACTATTTTTGTTCGAATACTTGTAGGTGATCAAGAGACAAAAACAAACATGATCCAATACAATTCATACATTTAATATTAATTACCTAACATATCAAGGAGAGTTAGGTTATTCTTATGAATATTCAAACAAATATAGAAATCGAAGCACCATATGTATTTATTGATAATGTAAAAGAGGAAGCCTACATTTGTGGCCTTGATGTTGTAGGCCTCCCTTTGGTGTAATCCAAGTCCAAACATAACCTCTTAAGAAATCCTTCTCTTGAATAGAAAATTATGCATTGACACAGCATAGGGATGCAAAGAATGAATGATCAGATGAGCCCAAAAATGACCAACTAGTAGTGGAGGGATGGGGGTCAATTTATAGAAAGGGAGAGGGAGTTAAGAGCACATGAAAGAAGGAGGAAGGCCCTCTTTTCAAGTGATAATACCCTATTTATAAGATCAAGAGATGAAAATCAGAGAGCTCAACCCTATCTCCACCGAACAAGATCTAGCTTACCATCCTGGAAACTTCTAGAGGTCGATGTTTCTCCTCCACTTGATGAAACAGTGCCAAAAAAGGTTCAATGCAGATTTTCCAATCAAAAGAGTGCTAACAGCACTAGGCTAGAATGGGAAGCTTGCCATCAACATGGGATGATAGCTAGAGAAAAGAGTTGACCCAGAAATTTAGGGTTTTTGCTAAGTTTATTCAGGAATTATTCAAGGCAACTTTCTTTTAGTCTTTAAAGGATATCTCAATGTATTTTTCGAAGGTGGATATACTGCACAAGATTCATCACATGTCACTTCAATATTAGGGACAGGAAGTGAGCAAGATGAAAAATTAATGTGTAACAGATGACCCCTAAAGCATGAAGGTAGAACAAGAAGTGATGGTTGAAAGGCTTTACAAACGAAGGAAAGGAGTCAGAAAACTACTAAGAAACCTACCAAATCAAACAAAATAAAATATATGACATATATGATATGAATATGCCTAGTTAAATATCTCTGAATAGGCATAAAATAAAACATGAACCCATGGCATGGTCACAACCATCCGTCTAAAGGATATCATAGAAATGGATCCACGGTATGGTCGCAACCATCTATATAGAAAGGACCATGTGTACAATAATGAATGTTCAATAACTCCACGTAGCCTGGATAACAACAGATCTGATCTAGGGTTTTTGCCGCAGTCTCAATCTACGCAATCTATGAATCTAACCATGTGAATAGATGTGTTGATGTTGAACATGGTAGAAACCACATGATTATCGGTGAATGATGAAAACCATTAATAGGCACGAGAGAGACCACCAATAATGGCAATGGCCCTCAAGGTACAACAACATAATCTACAAGTATGAATATATTTTTTGAGGTTGAATTCTTGCAGAATCATTCGATCAAAGGCCAATGAGGTGAACTAGTCATCGAACATGAAGAAATTTCCATTAAGGCATGCAAGCTCCATGGTACTGAAAAGGAGTCTCTAAATCATGTTCTCGTATAATGATCTCAAGTCGATAGGAATTTATCCATCGAAGGAGGGCCATAATGATTCCCACATCATCGACATGAAACAAAGGATATCTTAAGATGATAGGAGTGATTCAGGAATTTTCAGAGAGGATGAGACAAGCCAAGGATGTTTGAATTTGATAGAAAGGACTTCTCTTAAACATATTGGTGACATGACTACAGAGTGTGGCAACATTTGACTCAAATGGGATCAAAGGTTATGATGACAGAGATAGTTATCGAATGAGAAGAAAATGGATTTCCAAAACCCATGAAGGAAAAATGACAAATGAAGGATATCCCCAACCCAACATCAACTGCAGATGAGTGTCATGTTAAAGAGCAGCAAGCTTCCCAAAACACCTAAGGTGTTCCAATTTAATTTTCCCCCATTATTGCTAAAGAGGACCTATTTATTTTTGATAGCCATCGTGAATAGGATAACATGTGTGGAGCGTGTAATTTCATTCTTCAAATGAATCCATCCTCGTAATTTTAACAAGTCCTAGGAAGGAGGAAGGAGGTCTCGTCCTGGTGACGAGTCTTTTAGTGTTTAACATTTAATGATTTCGATAGAGGCGTAACTTGCTACCCTTTTCATGTTTATGGAGTTTGAAAAGGAAATGGAAACTAAAATTCATAATCTCCCTTTTCATAAATGATCCCTCGAATTAGAAAAGGTAGTAAACAATATTCAAGAGAACCTCTCGACAATGTTCTATCAAGGTATTCCTTTCTCAAAAATAGTTAATCGCAACCCAAAAAGGGGGTAAATGTATATTGATACCATATTAATTCATTTAATTTAACGAGTTTGAAATGAAAAGTACTTGACAATATTTCATTTTTTGAGAGTCAGAAAAGAGTTTAAAGATGATTCCAGGGGTGTTCCTTTTTCATTTACTTTTAACGAATCTGGAAAAGAGATAAAATAAATCTAGTTTCATAATAAATGATTACTGTCACCATAAAGGATTCTATTGCAGCAAAAAAATGACAAACATCATCAATATAAAGGAAAAATCATAAAATATTGTCCAAAATATCTTCAAAAATATATAAATAGACAAAAAGTAAATGATTTTAACCATTTTATTTGGAGTAAATTGTAAAAGTGATTTTTACTCGTTCTCCTCTCATACTTCAAATCAATGGTGCGACTGATCCAGGACACCATTCAGGAACATTTCAGCTGCATGCAATAACCCAATCCTTGCTCTTGAATATGATTCCATTCTTAGGTTTTTTAGGTTACAAACGTTTTTGCTAGGGGAGGAATTTCAAATCTTAATTTCGCAGGTGATCAACACTGGTTCGACCTATCGGGCCTGCGCGGATCTCCCCTAGCCCGAAAGGGGATCACGCCGTCAACACCCTTTCAATTTTTACAGTCGTGATGACCGCACGAAATATTTTAAAACATTAAATTATTCCTCTTTTAATGATTTATTCCTATTTTTTCTCCAATGAAAGCTCCTAAAATGTCATTTGAACATGTTTTGCACGTGTTTTCAGTGAATTCGGTGATCGAATGGTAAGAGAGCGGCCACGAGGTAGAAGACCACCAAGCTCTCCAAGCCTGGAATTGCATAAATTCACTAAGGAGTTACATATTTCTTAAGTTATTCCATAATTCAGGGCTAAGAGCTCAAATGGAGTTGCTCGAGTATCTAATCAGGACATGCGACGTAAATCACCAAATTTTCATGATTGGGGACCAATAACTTGAGTTAAAGGTCACAAACATCTATTTCATCATTGAATTTTCTAGGAGAGGGGAGAGAATCCAACTCTCCAGAGCTCATACTGGAGGAGAGAGCACTAGCATGCTCATCCAGAGACATTATCGAGGTACTGAAAAGACTAGCAGTGAGAAGGTATACATGAAAACCATCACCTTTCTAACTCTAAGTAAAATTTTGCGTAGTATCGCCCACGTAGCTGGGGCCAAGGCATTGCATGAGGCAACGAAGTACCATTTCTAGTATCCAGTGGATTTCCTTTCTCCCTATTGGCTTGAGGGGTCCTGACCCAGGTTCGATGTGCAAGTTTTGCCAACAAACCCCTATACTACTGGCCCTTTCGGCAGTGACCTACTTTCATAGGTCACAGTCTCACCCGAAGTAGTATGGGTGGGTGCTGGAACCAAGTTTCCACACCCTCAGAAAGGATGGGTAAGGCAAGCAGAGTTGCATCCTGTTTCTGTAATTCCCAAATTACCTTGTCCTACGCAGGGTTAAATATGTTCCTATTCGCATCCACGTGCACTAGATATACACTTATAGTCTTATTATATTATCAACACAGCAGTACAAAAACAGAGCATAGCAGATCTATATCCAAGAGCATAGTACACAAATATTTCACAGCTTAAAGACATAAAATACATAACATTGCATTTATCAGCAATTCACATAACAGAACTCATAGATTCAGATCTCTAATAGTTCTTCACATTCATTCATTCAGCAACCTTTCCTTACAATTCCCTTCCCAACCTGTGCACATAGCAGCAGGGTCCACACACAGCTGGACCAGGATCTCTGTGCACACAGCCAACAGGGGTCCATTCCCCAAAACCCAAGCAGACTGCTTAAGCAATAGATCACGTCAATATCTCATCAAATCCTATCCTTTTTTATACAAAATACATCTCTATTTATAACAATCTAGCTCCGACTTTCCTATGGTCCACAACCCATGGTTTTCGGACCCCTATTTTACCCCTTTGACCCATTACAATGTGTTCAGGGCTTTGACCCACCCCAAAACCCCTGCGCTATATTAAATATAATCCAAAATAACCAAAAACGACCAGTTTTGCAATTTTTTTGGAGACCCCATTCCAACGGTCCCCCAACACAATCTTCTGACTCGTCCTGAGTCATTGTACCAGTGCATCATCGATTTGTGCATGCAAGGTATCCAAAGTGTGGACAAGCAGAGGGAGTACCTCCTAACTTTGAGCCGCAATTCGCTGTGCAATGTTGACAAGGTCTCGTGAAGCAAGGCCATCTGGGAGTGCGAATACTTGTTCTAACAGATGGTGGAGGTGCATAATGGCAATCTGAACATCTTGAGCTATCTGGAGGGTAGTGGCACCCCATGGTTTCAACCGGTCCCTGATGATATCCAGGGCGTGGCAACGGTCTGTCACTTTGACTATCGCGGCGTGACGTTGAATGGGGCCTCTAACTTGGTCGAGGGAAGCTTCCGCCTACTAGAGGTCTTCCGGAGCCTGCTCACGCAGAGGATGGTTCTGAATCGTTAGCCAGAGCTATGTGGCCAAGTCGAACAATAGTTGCTTCTTTGACCCATGCAACCCGCTGGGCCCGCGTGTGTGGCGACATTTCCAACTGTTGTCGCGTGTCCTGGGTGTGGTGACGAACCTCTTTCATTACTCTGGTGCTTAATTCTTGGAGCGTCGTGCGTGATAGCAGTGCCAAATCTAATAGGACATCCCCAGTGGTTGGGTTAGGAGGGGGAATCAGGGCAGTGCCCGGGAGCAAGCATACATTGCCTCTACTAGGCGGTAATCTGGGTTCGCGGAGCTGTCGCAAATTTTCCCTATACTGTAGTTTTCCTTCTTGGCGTAAGATCACCTATGACCTAACTGTAACACTTCGAGTGGAAGATGTTAGCCACTAATAAATTCTGTTATACCAAAAAGTGGCAAATTTTGTTCTTCAAAAACTCCAAAAGATAATTCCCCTTTGAGAACCTATCATCCTTGAATTTTTTATGAAGGTAACTAATATTTTGGTTAATATTCACTGCTGTTTCCCTTTTAAACCTAAAAAATCTGTTGTTTTCCAGGAGAAGAGTGCTTGAAAAACCCACTTTTCCCTTCATTTTATTCCCCCTTGCACTCATGAATAACCCCATTTTTTCTCCTTGTTCCCCATAAAAATCCTTCCATAAGCCTCTTTTAACCTTCAAATTCACTTCAAAACCCTTTTATAACCATGTGGTCTCCTTCCATTTGGTTTAAAAAGCCTCCATTTACCTATCAGAACCACTAAATTGGCTTGAAAAACTTTGTTTTTTGGGCCTAAAAACACTCTTTTTTACATATATAGAACTTTAGCCCCTGAGGTCTTAACTCCTGTAAACCTCTGCTTCATAAGACCATAGCCCTGCAATCGGGCACTTAAAGGACTTAAAAACCTTTTCATAAACTTTACTTTCCTTTGTATTTCCGAAAAATCCACCTTTTCTTCGTTATTTCATAAAACTCGACGAAGTGATTCAAATAAAACCCTGACCGTCGATCTAAAACCGATCAATGATCATTGGCAAATTGCATCACAAGTTTCCAACTTACCCTTTGTTATTTCCCCCTCCTCCGATGTGATCCTGTGATTGTATTCCTGACCATTGATTCGCTTTATCGTGCCCAGATCCGACGGTCCATATCGCTCCTCGTTCAAAACCTACCCTTCTGCCTTTGGCCTTCACGATTAAATCCCGACCGTCAATCTAGTTTTTAGATCGACGGTCCTCGTTCCATCGCATCGAAAAATTTCTTTCATCCATTCCTTTTCCCTCCTCCGATTGCGACCCCGCGATTTAATCTGAGCCGTTGAAATACACAAGAACCAACGACCCAGATTTAATCATGCCCCGCCATAGCCATCCGACATTAAAAATAGTCAATTCAATCCTGACCATTGATCTCTCCTAGATCTAATGGCCCGTTCTTAATCGCATCAGTGCATTCCCTTTGTGCCTTCCCCTTGCCTCCGCCGATTGGAAATCCTACAATCAGATCTGCACTGTCCATTTCATAGATCCTACGGTCCAGATCAAACCCCACTTTATTTTTTCATTCACAAAGCCCCGTAGTTTAAAAACATTTGGTAAAGATCCACCGTTGATCTTTGCAGATCAACGGTCCACATTTCGCTCGATCTCCGCCCGAACCCCCGTCTCATATTCCTTTCATCATCCCATATTTAAATCTAGGATGTTCATTCTTAAGATCTAACGGTGTAGATTAAACCCAATAGGCCCAACTCCTTTGGGACCTGTCTCCCCCATCAATACATATCGACCATCTGTTCCTGAGATCCAATGGTCCAGATCTAAACTGCCTTGACCCTGCCCACCATTTTCCGCCCGCGCATCTTATCTCATCGCGCTCTCATTCCCACCATCGGATCTCCCTGCCTTACATCTGATGGTTGCTATCCCATATCGCGTAGTTTTTCACCTGAACGTTAATGCCAAAAAATTACACGATATGGGTGGTATTTAAAGGACACATGTCAATCATAGACCCATATTGCATTATTTTGGAAAATTTCTAAAACCACTTTGGAGCAGCACGAAACCAGTATTTTTTTTCAGCCAAAACCACCTTTCCCCATTGCATTACATTTTCTCATTTAAAATCTTCATCGTTCATTCTTTTCATCCAACAGCCTAGATTGCATCTAACCATTAAGCCATCACCCTCCATCATTTTTCCAAAATATTTCATCAAAGAATCTCCACTGTCGATCTCTGTTAGTTGATTTGATCCAACGGTCCAGATCATTCCGCAACCCCAAATTTCATTTAAGCCATTTTCACTTCTGCTAAAGGTTTTCTCCCATTTCTTTTTCAATTTCCTCCATTCCACTATAATATCCCCCCCCTGCATTATAAACTCTCGATTAATCTCGGTCGTTGATCAATTTGATATAACGGCCCCGACTTACTCTTACTCTCATTCACCCAAGCGCCTCCCCATTTGACCCCAGCAAGCAATCCTTGTCGTTGGTAGATTTCATCCAACAATCACGATAAAATCTGAGCCTCGAAAGCAGTTTTAACCTATCCCCACAAGATTTTCTTAACTTCTCTGTGTTTGTGCAGGTTTTAAAGGTTTCTCAACTATTTTAAAAGAAAATAATTGACCATGATCCATTACCTTTAAATGTTCTTAATATCCTTACCATCTATTGCATTACCATAGTGGATCCTTAACAGTGCCTTGAAAAGAAAATGAAATATTCACACTAAGAGATGATTGGGATGATGAAATGGGCATCCAATAGTGAGACAAAGGAAAAAATGTAAGAGAACCACAAGTGATGAAATTTTCATTGCCCAGGAAGATTGCTAAGAAGAAAAAAAATAGGTTGAACTCTACATGTGAGGATGTATGTCCAATGAAGGAACAACGATGAGATTCATGTGTGCACATCCTAAAGAATGGATATTTTGAGGAATGAATAATTTGATGTTGGACTAAATTATCATTGAAAGTGCATCCAAGCTCTTGAATATCATAGTAACATGGAAGTCAATGTATACATACAAAGATAATAAATAGGACTCAATGTGAGCATAGTGACAAGTCGAAATATATAGTAATAGATGAATTGAAAAAACGCTAACAATATTATATAATATGACATCTCATTAATCCAATAAATTAAGAATCTCATAGAGAAATGGAAATCTCAAAAGAATGAATAGCGGAGGATCGGGATTTCAAGATTTACCAGTTAAAGGCTCAGAGTCATTTCAGTAGAAAGGAATGTGACTAAAGTGGAATAAAGGTGAACTAGTGCAAGGAAGAGGATCAAATCAACCTAGAAAATGTAATATTTGGAATGGGAAGAGATAAAAGAATGGATACGATCATTTTATAACTCATTGCAAGAGTATTGTTGATCATTTTTCCTTTTCGTATGACAAATATGAGAAATAAAGAGCCTAACGTTCCATTTCAACTGTATCAATGAGAGACTAAATATGATTATTGACTCATTCACTAAATTTTACAAAGAAAGGGAATATGAATAGAAGAAAAAATATATAATGCCCAGATTTTGATAAAACAACAAAAACTTCCCTGAACATGTTGCAGATCAGAGAGGGTTGGTTTCTCACTTATCTCAAGTCTCCAAAATCAAGCCAATTAATACCTGCAAAGGAAGGAAATATAAATAAGAATAAACTAATGAAAAATAGAAAATAACAACAGATGAAGATGAACATGTCTCTGCGTACTTGGAATATTTTTGACTGCATGTTTACCTCATGAATCATCAAGTTCTCCCATGCATTTCTCAAAATTTACATATGTTCAAAATCATCTACTTATTTGATCTAAAAAAAATGATAAATAATGAGTTATCAATTTGCATCCTCTTCATATTTAAATTGAAAGACAAGAGTGTGAAAGTGGTCATATAGTAATGCTTTATTTATTGAAAATTGAATTTTTTGAAGAACGCTTGATTGTAAATATTCTTTGGAACTTCACACTTCTTGATTTTTTTTTTATTTTTTAGCAAATTTAAACAATTTCATGAAGCTTCACCAAGAATAATAAGCAAGTTTAGCATAAGAATAATTTGAGAAATAATACTTTTTGAACACTCTTTCTTTCATAGGCTCATTACATGCTTATTAGAAAAATTTACAATAATAAAATAATTACAAACAGGTAAAGGAATCTAAATCTACACTAAAATATCCCCAATCTTAATTGATTGAAAGGAAACATGAATAAGTATAGTTATACTTCGATTTTAACAATTCTCTCCTTTTAAATCCCGCATGTATGTACACTTCAAACATTAGTAACAAAAATTTAGTTAAAAAAAAAAAAAAAATTGAATATAGTATGGAAAATAATTGCTAACATATTTACATGAAATAACTTGTTTACAATCACCTTCTCTTGATATTTTCCCTCCAAATGAATTTCAATTGGATCATATAAATTTGGATGGATTTCCATTAATTTTTGGAAGAGGTTCAAAACAGAGGATAGCAAGCCCGATTGTGGAAATGCACTTTTAGATAAATGGTCTGCATGAAATTGTAACTGTCATATACATATGTTAAATTATTAACAATCTTCTGTGTATGAAAAATTTCCAAATACCTTTCGAATGGGTCAATGAAATATGGATGGAAGTCAGATACATTCAATAGAATATCATTAATTGAATTAGATAGTTTTTCATATTATGAAGATACACTCTCTTGTTGGCACTACTTTTGAGAGGAAAGGAAAAAGTTATAAGATACGAACATCAATTGGAATTGGAAGACTAATATCTCTTGATGTTCATGATTATGATTTGAAACTTCATTTTCCCATCAGGAAATGCATCAATTGAGTGTTCAATACTGAACTACACAATATGTCAGCATAAGATATCTAAAAACTGAGAACGACAGTTAGAAAAAAAATAAGAAAGTAACCAAAATAAATTAAGGAAAAATAACAAAATCAAATCACTATTTATATTAGTATTATAATTGTTACGACAACACAACTACGACTGCTTTGAAGTAATTTCCTCTTCACACGAATTCACCAGAATAATGCAATTAAATGATCGCCAACACCAACTTTTGAATTAAAGAGAGGATCGAGATTATGAATAGGAATGAGAGCTTGAACATCATAATAATCATATATTTATATGAGTTCTTGAATATTGAGATAATGAGTATGATTAAATTTTTGAAAATTAGAGCCATATGGAACAATTTATGTATTGAGTTTCTCTTCATTTTCAAGTATAGTTTGATTTGGAACATTAGGATTTAATATGGAAGGAAAAAAAACAACATCCTGAATGTTAAAGCAGTAATCATAAATGACTTCACAACATTCATTAGGATTCTCTTCATTCCCATATCATATATCAATAAAAGAAGGAATATGGAGCACATGTTCATCAATGTCAGAAAAATGACCAATAATTTCCTCTCTATCTTGATAAAAACTAATAGGAAATGTATTTATATCAACCTCTATGTTTTATAGAATCACAGTAATGCAAAGAGGGGACAAATTTCTATCAAAAAAAATATCACGATAGAGGTAAAAATGAGAATCGAAAGCATTGAATTTGAAAATATTTCTATTTGTATATTTCTGTTAATTTTTATTCGAGATCATTTACTTGTCTAATTGTGCTTTCTTAAATAATGTTCTCTGGCTACCCTGAACTTTGCATTTGATCAACATGAAAGAATTCATAAATTTCTACTACATATCACATAATATTATAATATTCAATTTGTACTTGTGATTTTTGATTTATTGAATTAAATTCAGAGTGATTTGCATATTTCGTGGCAGGTGCCTCTTCAAGATTATTACTAGTATCTTCTTGCGGTTGATTAGGAAAAATTTCCAAGATTTTTAATTGTGTTTCATTAACATGTGAGATAGCATCGTGATTATCATTAATTCTATAAGAGATGTGCATTAGATTTAAAAATTTATCATACATGGATGAGGCCACTTCATCATGGTTAATATGCACCTCTAGATCATAATTTTCGATAATGTTAATAGAAGTTGAAGGAGAGTCATAATATCTTACAAGTTTTACATACGGTTTTGAAAAGGGAGGGAGAGAACAAACATATTCAAACCAATCCGTCAATTCAGTGTGTGAAATTTTATGTTCAGCTTTGAATTTCAAGCAAATTAATTGAAATATAACAATAAAATCTAAGAAATATTCATTTTCAAATCTTCGTAATTCTTTGAATTCATCACATACATGATCATAATCATAACCTTAAAATTCATAAACAGATTTTGTGATGATTTGATCCCAATTTTGAATCGAGGCAACTGGAAGAGATTAACAACAGATTTTGGCTTTCACTAAGAATGTACGAGTAAAAAACCTGTGTAGAATACCTTCATCAATATCATGACAAATATAATTTGAAAATTTTTAATAAATTGTAGGGAATCATCAAATGAAAAAGAATTCATCTTACCATTATACTTTACCTTTGATAAGAATCTTACTATTTCTAGTAGAGTATTGGAAAATGCACATCCAAAGATACAACTCCAAATTGGAAGTTTGAGAGGAACCATTGTGATTAAATAAAAACTTCAAAATACAAAAAATCCAAAAGACAACAAGTCGTCATGCCCTCCTTCTAGCTCCAAAAATGTTGATGTCCCAAAATGAATATTCAACATTATAAGGGATACTACCCGATCGAGAGCTTACAAAAGCTCATTTTCTATTTGGAATAGTGGTTCCAACTAGTTAAACTAGGTTCAATTACATTCTCTCTAGCTTTTTTGGCTTAAAGTATGTCTTTTTACTTACCAATAGAGAAGAGACATCAGATCAACCTTCCTGCTGAGCTCTGGAAAGAAAGTGACCCTTAAGCTAATCTAGGGCTCAACCAAGCTACAACTAACGTTTTCCTCTTTGATAAGAGGCCCTCTAGAAATGTAATGATTAATCTAAATGCAAAATTATCCTAGAATGCAAACAAAAGGAATGAAATCCTAAGCCTTTCTAGATTAGGACGATGTAGATATAACCCAACCAAGAGCAAAGTAATTAAATGATTGGGATTTAACATGTTTGGTTCTAGGTGAATATTTGGCTAATGAAATAGTTCTCCTAGTTGATAATATAATTACCAAAACATGTTATGCTTAGATATCCATTAACAGTGAACGATTAACCAATAACATTAGTAATTTAGGTAGATTTTTGAGTAAATAGGTACTCAAAAATATGATTTGAGTATAAGAGAAAAAGAGAATTAAATGAAGTAGATAGCTAATTCAAAAGACCTCCACCTTCACATTAAACAATAGTGGTCAACATGAAGAACATTCTACATAGATATTCCATTAAAAAAATGAAATTTTCATTAAAAAATAATAGTATTTAAAAAAATTAATTAATTGAAACATGGTCTCTTTCTTTGTTCCTTGATTTGAGAAATTTGATCTCTAACAATATTTCTCAAATCATAAGCCTCACCATTAAAAGAAATAGTTGCAATAGTGCAGTCTTTTCTCCAAATACAAAGTCTAGAATTGAAAAAGACAAATCCCAATAACCGAGATATGAGTTTTATCCCCTTATCTACAGCTAAAAATCCATTAGAATAGTTCTTATGAATTCCTTAGGTGTAGAGAAGAGGAACCCCCTTAGCATTCTCTAATAGCCATATTTATAATTACAAATCAAAATGAGAGAGTTATTGGAGAATAGATTTTCTCCAACAAATTGTATTGACCAAAATTATTTTTCCTCTCTTGCTAGAGAAATTCCATTGATTCAAATCTTCTCTTCCTAATTCCCCAAATTTCTCTCCTCCCAAAAACCAAAAAAAAAAAAAAAATATATGGGAAAACAAACATCTTCAATCAAAATCTAAATAAATAAATAAGAAATATGAGTTTCCCATTGAACTTTGTAAATATATTTTTGGTCAAAGATAATAGAATCGAATGGATCCACAATCAACAAAGGCTTTAGCAAATGAAAATGAAAAGACTAGACTCAGAAAATTAGTTTTGGTTATAAATTCAGAGCTTAATTTCATGGTAAATTTTAGATTCAGTTACTGACCGAACCTAGTATACAACCACTTCAGAAATACTTTACATGATGTTATCTTTCGAATCAGCCATCTTGGGCCTCATTTGGTCAAGGAAAACTCAACTTATGAGCTTTCAATAATTTTGGAAAAATATTTGCATAGGATAAAATTAGGAAAATTTAATTAAAAATTTAATTTTAATTAAATGGACCAATCATTTCTAATTATTATAATAATTAATATGCAAAGTAATTAAAATCATAAAACTTAAATACAAATTATTAATCTAACATTTGAATTAAAAATTCAATATAATTTACAATTTAAATTAATTATTTACAAAATTTATTTAATATAATTATAAATTATTAAATAATAAATTATATTATATTTAAATATTATTAAAACTTATTTAAGTTACAACTTACATATTTTTTATCCCAAATGAAAAAGCCAAAACTTAAAAATATTTCGAAATAATGAAGGATTCAGGAATCAGAATTATGAATATCGAAGGTTTTTAGGAATTTAAGTCACGATAAAATCAAAACTCCAAGGTCCGACAAAATACAAGGGGCATTGGGTTTTTGAAGATATCGGAAATTTTATTTCCATCGTATATGTCAACTATTATTAATGATATTGGGCGAGCCTTATTTCCTAGTCCATCAACCCATAAATGCGCCGAGGGAGGAAATGGCCACCGTATGATGATGCACTGCTTAAATCTGACGGTGGGCATTTCCTCCTTCAACGCATTTATTGGCCGATGGACTGGGAAATAAGGCTCCCCATGATATCGGAGGTCAAAAATAAAAATTTATGATATTGTTACGTGTCGAGGTTGTATGACACCTTCGTTAATGTTTAGAACCATTGTTTATATCGCTGTGAAATGAACCTTTGTTTATTTTGTATAATTTTTTTATTTTATTGACTCGTCAAAGCTTATAATAATCCCATCAAAGTTATGTGAGAAATCTTAGGAGAGAGACAAAGCCATATAACAGGTTTTTCAAAATGAAGTTACGATAAAATAAAATCCCAAGGTGTCGATAGAATGAGGCAGTATAGCATGAAGGAGGAGGTGAGGAAGGTGAAGTGAGGAGTATGGTGGAGTATGACAATTTTTATACACTACAATTATTAGATAGTTAAAAATTTGACAAAATGAACTACAATCACTCTGCAATTTCGAGATTTCAGGTCTTCTAATTACTTTTAAATTGGGGTTTTATCATAGACTTATGGAATCCAAAAACACCATACTTTAAATTGTTTTACAATTTGACTGCAATAATTTTGTAGGAGCGTTAGCAAAAATTAATTAAAAATCAATATTTAAAATAATTAAAATAAAATAAAATGATATACATTTGTACATTTTTTAGTCATGGTGGTAAAAATTATCAAAATTTGGAGGAGTGTTAGTTGCAAACCGTGTAACCAAATGAGATGAAATGAGAACCGATGGAAATCTTGCAAAAATTATAATGAAATGAAATAATCAGAAGGGAAATCCAATGAAAATGAAAATATGGCAAAATTGTAGGGCACTTAACCACAATAAAATATTAAAATATGGTTTAGCCAAAAATTATGGAAAGGGTACCCATTATTTGAAATAAATAATTCAAAAATGGGGTTTTGAGTTTTCACCTCAATAGGAGGAAAAATTAACCATGACTAGTAGGCTATCAATCTTTTTTATAATCACGACACTAGGAGGAAAAGTGGTTTCATTCTATTCAAATGAATTTTGTTCTTTATATGAGGAGAGTAGCTAAGAGTGGATAGGGAGAAATAAAATAGAGAGGGTTTGTTCATAGTAGAATCTGTTGGCTTGAGGGGTCCTAGCCCAGGTTCAGAGTTAGCACGTAACCAAAAAAACCCTCTTACTACTGGCCCTTTTGGCAATGACCTACTTGCGCAAGACAAAGTCTCACCTGAAGAAGTATGGGGAGGTGCTGGAACCAGGTTTCTGCACCCTGAGAGAGATTTAAATGAAGGGGGCATCTAGAGATCTGTCATATTAAATAGACTGTGTTGCGCACTAGAAACCCTAGCTCAAGTAACATAGGTTAACCTTGTGCATGCGCATAGACAGTAGATCCTGAATCCTTTTAAATTTTCTAGCAATGTATTATTTAACCTTTAAAGTAATAGATCTATGTAAATAACTTATGCACCATCAATAAAAACAGGTACACAACCCGATTTGATCACATTTAACATAAATCATATGCAGAAACATAAATAATACACAGAAGAAGAATTCATACACAGATGTGAATCACAGATGCATTCGATACACAAAATTTCCAAAAAAGATCTTTATTATTCAGACTTAACCCTTACAGTTCACAGAAATCCATACAATTCACCAGATCTACCAGCGCAGATAGCCAGTAGGGTCTACACACATCCGGACTAAGGTCTCCATGCACACAACCAGTAGGAGCCTTTTAGACACAAAATCTTAGATTGAATCGATAATCAATCTCTTATAATTCATTTATTCACTTACTAACTACCTTATCTGACTTGACCTATACTTATACTTATACCTTTGTTTGCACTCATACAATGGTCCTCAAACCGTGGTTTGAGACACCTAGTTTAACATTTAACCCATTACAACTCATGAAGGGGCTTTGACCTGTCCCAAATCCCGTTTAATCTTCTTTAAGTAACACATACGACTCAAAACTAACAAGAATACTAAAATTTAGCCCAAAATTGCATTCCTAAGGGACCCTGCTCCAATAGTCCCCCAACACAATTTTATGACTTGTCCCTAGTCACAGAGGAGGTGGGGTCTTCATCTTGGTCTTCATCTATTCAATGAAGGTGGTGAAGGGTGCAAGGATGCCCGCGCTCTGATCAACGAGACTCTAAAGCTCCTTCACCAACTTCTGTGATGTAGGTCCTTCAACTGCTAGAGTGATGATCCATTGTATCTAGCCCAGGGTGTTCACAGTAGCATCTATGTCCTGTGATAACTTCATTGCCTCATCAGCCCACAGCTTCAAATGTTGGTGAGGATGTGCTTCTTACGGTGTAGATCTTCAATTTCATCGAGTAGCACCCAGCTTGTCTGCAAATGAGCCATTCTATGAGCATGCACAAGTGTTAGCAGTGCCTACTGAAGCTCACCAAAGGTCTCTTATTTTTCTCACATATCTTGTGAGATATTTCTGACAAGGGGGTTTGACTTCACTGAATTCAATAATCCCACTGCCGTATCCAGGAGCTATGTACCCCTATCAATTGTTGTTGCAATGTTGGTTGATGCTTATTTTACCAGGGAAACGCACTGGGCTCATACTTCGGGCGGAGTCTCTAGCTGGAGATTGGCCTATAAATCCGTAATCTGATGTTCAAAATCTACCTTGAACGCTTGGAATTCTGAGCTGGAGACCTTTGAGGAAGCCACTAATCCTTCGACCTTGTCTTGAGGCACAACAGTGGCTGGGATGGCAACCTCAGTTAGGTCACCAGAGAGATAATGAATGAGAATTTCTAACTCTGTGCACTGGGCCACCGCTTCTTTCTAGGTTGTTTGAGCCTGCAAAGACACTTGTGTGCACGCTACAACTTTCTACTCTGCCTTTGTGAGTTGTTGGTGCATGTGTGCCTCTTGACACTGTAGCTCATATGTAATTATGGCTTGAATCTCACTCGAGAGACCCAATTTGAAGTTTTGGCAACAAAACCATTTGTTGGCTTGAGGGGTCCTGACCCAGGTTCAGATTTAGCGCGTAACCAAAAAAACCCTCTTGCTACTAGCCCTTTTGGCAATGACCTACTTGTGCAGGCCAAAGTCTCACCCAAAGAAGTATGGGGGCTGGGGGGGTGCTAGAACTAGGTTTCCGCACCCTAAGAGAGATTTAAATGAAGGGGGGCGTCCACATATATATTTTATTAAACAGACTGTCTTGCGCACCAGAAACACTAGGTCAAGTAACACAGGTTAACCCTGTGCGCATGCACAAACAACAGATTACAAACCCATTTAAATATTCTAACAATGTATTATTCAAATTTTAAAGTAACAAATCTATGTAAATAACTTACACACCATCAATAAAAACTGGTACGCAACCCGATCTGATCAAAGATAACATAAATCATATGCGGAAACATAAATCATACACAGAAACATAATTCATACATAGATGTGAATCAAATATGCATTCAATACACATAATTCCCAAAATAGATCTTTATTATTCAGTATTAACCCTTACAGTTCACAGAAATCCTTACAATTCACCAAATCTACCTGAGCATACAGTCAGCGGTGTCCGCACACAACTAAGCTAATGTCTTTTCTCACATAGCTAGCAATATAATTTTAGACACAAAATCTTAGATTCAATCGATCATCAATCTCTTATCATTCATCTATTCACTTACTAACAACCTTATCTGACTCAATCTATACTTCTACTTATACCTTTTCTTGCGCTCATAATATGGTCCTCAAACCATGGTTTTAGACCCCTAGTTTACCCTTTAACCCATTACAACTCATGAAGGTCTTTGACCCACCCCAAAGCCCCTTGAATCTTCTTTGTGTAGTGCACATGACTCAAAAATAACAAAAATACTAAAATTTAGCCCAAATTTGTGGTCCTAAGGGACCCTGCTCCAACAGAATCCAATGGGTCATATGTTTTCTTCTTTGTACTTGCATCCATTTCCACTTAGAGAAAGATAGAAGAGTGACATCACCTTCTATAGGTTTTATCCATAAAGGGTTCCCCATGTTATATCTTGTGTTAATTTGTAGTTTGTGAGTTTTATTACATGTTTCTCTATATTTTTCATATTTTATCCATTGCATGTATATGCATAACACGGTAAGTAACAAATCCAACAATATAAGGAGAAATTAACACTCATATTGTAGATTTTGGATTTTAAGTATAACTTCATCAAATCTATTTTGATGAACTATATAATCGAATATCCATAGCATTTTACAAATTAACTAGTATACATATAGGAAATTTCATGCAACATATATTCATAAATTAATTTAAATAATAAAGCAACATAATTATTGCCTAAATTTACAAGAATGCACTTAGGAGTAAGCTAGAAAATATATTTTCCACTTGGCTTATTTAAATGTGATATATGAAGCTATATTATTATCATATATTCTCCTTTAAATTACCTAACTAGGTAGGTATAGCATCTCCATCATCCTAGCCCCAAAAAATATCCACAACCTTCCTAGCCCTCCATGTCCAAGCCCAAAAACTGCAACACATAGTATGCATTGCTATAGGATTTAATGCTTGGTTGGAAAAGCATAAAACCCTCTCATGTTCTCCTAGAAACCTAGGGCAGACCAAGTAAGGGAAAGGTTGTTCAAAGTTTTAACTCTTTTAGTGATGTGAGATGTAGAGTAGAGATTAAGAAGATGAGAACGAATGTCTGTGACTACTCACATGCAAATTTTTTTGAGTGGTCAGTGTGGCTGGGAAGTGCTCCAAGCTAGCTCCAAAATTTGATCCCGCACATAAAGAGAAAACAAGAAAGCCATCATATCATAATAATCTTGATATTCAAAACTATACTAAATATCTAAACATCATTGAATAAATAAATATAATCCAAGCTTTCGAAAATTCATTAGTTAGATACAAGAAGTAAACAATGAACAATTATATGGAAGGAAGAAAAACCCATCTATATTAATCAAATAGGAAGGAGATTAAAACCAATAGAAGAAATTTCAGGAACACCTCCTCCAACTCCTAGTTCCAAAAGCACTCTCTCTCTAGTTAGATCTCAGCAACATAAAAATACAATAATTCCCATCCCTTTCTCAATGGACAAACCTCCAATATATAGGAAAGTGAAGGCTATGAATATTTCCAAATTCCTCATTAGTTAGATTTGGGGAAAAAAAATTGGGTTAATAATGTTTCCTCATATAAAAATGGTTTTTATCCTCCTTTTAGATTATTTTATGCTTAAAAAAATTCCTCCTTGTGTTTTATGGCCCTTTCCCACTTTTGTGTGTTTTTCTTGTTTACGAAAATGCTAAAGATGAGGATAAAGAGATTACATTCCACCATATGAGTTTCCAAAAATGAAGAAGAGTGTCAAAGTTTAATTAACTTCAGCTTTTTCCTCATGACTAAGTGATAATTGTGGTGACACAAGTTAGATGAAGGGTGTTAGGTCCCCCTAATTTGGTAGATTGGCAATGAACAAATAGACAAGGGTAACATCAAACCAATCTTTGGAGTCCTAGGACCCAACCTTCATGGACTCAGAGAGGGCTCTCTCTATGTTTGTGTAAAGGATGTAACTTGGTTAATTTTATGGTTTTTATTTTAAGCTAGTTATAGTGATAGGGTTTGTTTGTTTGTTTAATTGGTTGGATAGATTTTCAAGAAGAATATGTAGAGTAAGAAAAAATAAATCCATTGGTCTATGGAGTTTGCAAAGGTCTTGAAAATTAAAATAATAGGTCAAGGGTGTTTTAGTGCAAGTTAACAAGGCCAAACAGATCTAAGTAGGTTTAGTGAGTGTGAAATGAACATGAAGTTATGAATGCAGTAGGTTTAAAGGGAAATTAAGGATCCTTCAACATACTAGAAACAAGAAAAGCTTTTAGGATGATAGCATAGAAAAACTAAATAGAAATAAAGGATTCTTCAACTAGACTTTTGCTAAACAAACCTCAAAAGAACAGACAGGTAATCCTAGAGAGCAGTTAAGAATTCTCCGAACATTACTTTCAAAAAAAGAGGAATTTTAACATAACATTTTAGTCAAACTAAAGAGCATTCAAGGATTCTTTAATTAGACTTCAAGGAAGAAAACATAAAGATAAAAGGATGCAGATAGAAGTAGGGTGCCAAGAAAGCATATCCTACTTTAAAATTTGTGTCCTATGATCAGAGAAACCATGAACATAATGAAAACTGAAGTAAACAAATACAAGAGTGGAATAACATCACCATCTAACAGAGCTCATGAGTCCTAGGAATGTGCTTGATCCATTGATGCTCAATCCAAAGAAATCATAACATACCAAAGCCAAGTTCTTCAACAAAATCAAAGTCCATATCATATTGAGCTCAACAACCAACCAACATGTACAATGAGGCCTCAATGCAGTATTTAAATAGCAAGGATGACCAAAACCATAAATAGGGTTTTAGAAACCATTAATTACTCATAAATGTCATTTTTGACCAAAGAGACCATGCAAGGCCCAAGGCACAAAATATCTAACTTAATAAATGCAAAAATAAATGCTAACATAACTCCTCAACAACTCTAGAGTGATTTGCCTAAAAAACCCTCAAAATATATTTTTCATTAATTCCAAGTGTCTTTTGTTGACTTTCTGGCAAGGGCGCAACACCAAGGCCAAGGGTGCAGTGCCAACACTGGGAAAATAGGGCTTCTTGAAATTCTGTTTTGGAGGCATTCCGGTGTCAAAATGAGCTACATGATAGCTCATTGGAAAGCTTGTCCAGTATTAGTTACAAAAATAAATTTAGTTATACGATTGGAATTCATTTACCTACTCAAAAACTCAATCTCCCAAGACTTCTCGGGGCACAACGCCGGCTCTGAAAATAGGGCAGAAAGTTGATTTTTTGCATGTTTTTAGCACTTTTGGAGTACCAGTTCTGCTCCAAATGATCTAAAATTTTGTGAGGGTGATGTACTTGGACTAAGGATCCCAAAAATTTCAAGTATTTCTCCAATGGGTGCCCCAAAAAGAGGACAGCGCCAGTGGTGTTGCGCGCTTGGCCCTTCAAAACAGTCAAAATTTCCAAAAACTCAAAAAATTGCGAAAAGTTTTCAAAATTGGGATTTGCCTTGTTGCTCATGTCTAGGATGATTGTATGGATGCATGAGAAATAATTTCAAGATTTTATTTTTCCTTTGCCTCCTTTAGTGATTAAATCTTTGCAAGGGCTCTCTTGAGCTTGGCCCTTGCAATCTTGTTTCTTAAGGCATAATGCCTTGCTATCTTGTTTTCGAGGTCAAGGTCTCTCTTGGTTTTCACCAACTGATCCTCCAAGTGCATATTTGTTCTCTCTAGCCAATTCAGTTTCATCATGAATGCCATATGTCTCACTGCCATCATCATTGCTCTCATGGCTCTTTGACCCACTCCCATCATCACTACTACTTTCTGCCTCATTGCCATTTGCTTCATTGATATGTGCCTCACTTCCCTCACTGACATTTGTCTCACTGTTTTCTTCTTCATTTATTTCTTCCTCATTGGCATCTGCCTCATTATTTTCTTCCTCATTGTTTGATTCCTCATTGCTTGATTCCTCATTGTTTTCTTCCTCTTTTCCATCTTTATCACTGTCCCTTTCTACCTCATTTCTCTTTTTCGCCTTGTTGGTCGGCTTAATTGTCGAATTAAGCCTCTCAATATTAATTATCAATCCAAGAGTCGTAAACGCAAGTTGTACTACGTATTGGCTTAGCTTAATGGTCAAAGTATAAATATATTCCTTCGTAATAATAAACTAGGTGCTGAAAGGAAACACACATTTGCTGGAAAACAAGAAATCTTGAAAAGGAAACCTACTTAACCAATTTCGTTCAGTGAAAACTCCATAATGAAATTAAAATACAAATCAATCCTCAATCATGTAACATTCTCGTACTTGCATTCTGCTTTTAAATCTCCTATGATAACTTGAAAACCTTAATCTATTAACTCGTCTCACTAACTTGAAACTATCACTTGAAAACTAAACTTGAGATAAGTAAAAGACACACACATTATTCTAATGACAACCTCACAAATTAAAATAACTATAACTACTCTTCCTAATAAATTCAATATTCCAAATTAACAAAAGATAATTATAACTATTTCTAAAAGAAACCATTTCACTTCATGTAAAATAACACTTAAAAATCCTATTAAAAATCACATTACACATAAGCTATGATAACCTTGAATTTAAAGATTTTAATCTAGGTGAAACAAATTATTCAAAAACAACTCACTCTTTGAAAGCATGCAACTCATAATGAAAACTTTAAATCACCGCTACATGCACAATTAAATCCACTCTCAGACTTGCTCTTATAAAGAAGTGATTATACCATGAAAACAAGGATAATTATAATTTAAAAGAGATTTAATTCTCAAGAGAAATCCCACTATGCATGAACAAATCAAACCTTGAATTGCACTCTAAATGGAAATGTTACTTATTCAAAATTAAAACATTACAATCTGCTCTCACTACTAAATCAAACTCAGAAATTGGAAAACAAAATAATGATCTAAGTGCAGAATTAGGAAATATTAGATGCTATTAAAAAGACAATTCGAAATGAAATATGATTCTTCAAATTAAACAATTCCTAGATCTATGAAGAATGAAGGACTTGAATCCAGGTTGCAGTGGATCCTTGCCACTCCCTAGAGAAAGTCCTAAACTAAACGTTTTAAAATAAAAATTACAATGCTTATATAAAAACAAAACAAATGCAGAAGCTAAAATTTATTAAATTAAATCAAAACATCGAGTCAAATATTAATTAATAAATAAATCATCTGTTGCTGCTCCATTACAATTATTGTGCTAGGAAATTCGATGCCAGATCTGCAAATCAAAAGAGATTCATTTAATTCGACCTTGAGAAATCCGACTTTGACACCTAAGGAATTTAATTGCGCCCTGTCTAATTGATGGACGGACTCTTTGATTCTGCGTCCTCCCTACATTTTCAGAAGAGATTGATTTACATTTGAGAAATTTAATTGCTGGACTTAGTGAGTCTACGCCCTTCCCAATTGATGGACGGACTACCTCCTATATAATCGATCCACTTCTCCCTTTGATCGACTATGGAAACTAATATGTATACATTTTTAATTACAAACTGGAGCTTCAAACAAGAAATATAGAAGATTATTGGTTTTAACAACTTGCCGGAATGAGAATTGGTTTTGAAACAGAATGTCAAATCAGGAAATCTCTCCCCTTTTTGTGGGATGCTACTATTGCTGGAAGGTGAAGTCTTTTATTTTTTGATTTACAACATTATAATCCAACTCCAAAGAATTAACTTGATTTTCGAAGATTCTATGGTTTCGCCTCAACTTCTCCTTCCTCGGCTAGCAGTCTTAGTGATTCATTTAATATCATCCCTAAATTAAATGTAAATTTGAGGTGGATTTGATTATAATGTGGTTGGGGAGAATTTGTGGTGGGCTGCTCATCCCGATAAATATTTTGTTGATAAACCTCGTCTACTAACAATATCATATTCTCAATGTAAAAAAATTCAAGTAGTTCTTTAAGACTATCTCTACTTAGACACTGACCAGTTGGATTTCCTAGATTTATAATCACCATGGCTCAAATAATTATTCCTTTATGACGGGCTTCCAAAACTGATTTTCTTAATTCCCCAACCTCCAAACTCTAATTTTCACTCTCTTCCATGTAGTATGGTACAAGAGTTCTACCAAATAGGGAGATAGCTACTGAGTAAAGCGGATAGTGTGGAGCTGGAACTAAAATCCCATCTTTTTCATCACGAATAATAGTGTTAAGAATCTACATGACTCCTTTTCTATCACCATCTATGAGGAAAATAAGATCTGGATCACTAGGATATCCATCATGCCTTTCAATAGATTCAACCACTTCCTTTCGGATACTTGGAAGACCCTGTGAATCACTGTATGCACCAAGACCACCTGATTTCATTGCAAGATAATGCTTGGCTCTTGCTATTGCATCAGCTGGGAACAGAATGCTCACATTAGGATCCTCCATTAGCATCGGTGCTTGAAATAATGCCATAACCTGACGTGGGAATGTCAAAGGTCTTTGACCCAAAGCATGTGGGTTACCAACATTTGTAAAAATAATCCTTTTTTTCCTTCCTTCTGAAGCTTCGAGGCACGCAGATAGAGCTCCCCTCTGATAGCATAAGCGACCTTCTTCACATTCTCGTTAATACACTCCTAATCCAATGGTCTAGGAGCCATTATCTAAACTTCTCGACAACAGAGTACGAAAAAAACTTCCACAATTACCAGCCCAACATTGTGTGCATCATTCACAAGACTTGTAGGAGGTTGTAGATATAAATTTGTATCAACAGGCCAAATGTAATCCTTATGAACTAATATTCCAACAGCAAATGTCTTCACAAATGTTAAATTGTTTTAAAAAATGAACCATATGTTTTATTTATCGATGGGTCGACATATTGTTTTCCCATAATCCCTAGTATTATATTTGTCTTTCTCCTCGTAATTCATGGTGCTATGGCTTGTAAAAGCCCAACCTCGGGCGAAGAAATGTAGTCCACTTCAATGGATTTTGATAGAGATAACAGATATGATTGCGCGCTTAAGTTGTGCTCTTCATAAAATGATGGGTAAAATCAGATTTGTTTTAATCCCCAAACGTAACCAGAGTAGCAATATTCATCGAGACCCAAAACATTCACGTTTAGAAACGATTTTTAGTGGAATATTCTCCTGACGATAAATCCTTCATGAAGCCTAATTTCGCCAAACTATTTCTAGGTTATATGAAACATGGTGCTCGGAACAAAACCCACGTCTCGGAATTTAGATATTCTAATCCATTTGGTGACAACTTGTATATTTTCACCTACAGCAATTCAACTACCCATCTGCTGCTTTTATGCATTTGGTGAATTCGTACTCAAATGCATTCATGCACCGAGCCTTCCTGCAACCAAGAAGGAATTTATTAAAAACACTCATCAAATTAACTAATAACAAGAATAATAGCTATTTTTTCTAAATTCCTCTTATTAAAAACATAATGGATTAATAATGATTAAAAACACCAAGTACATGTATGTATTTATTTGATAAAAATCGTAAAAAATTGGACAAAGATACAGCTTAACATGCCTCACTGTTTTCTTCCTCATTGTTTGATTCCTCATTGCTTGATTCTTCATTTCCATATTTATCACTGTCCCTTTCTACCTCATTTCTCTTTTCTGCCTCACTGATTGATTTCTCATTGTTTGATTCCTCATTGCCATCTCTCTTACTGTTTGATGCACTAGTACCATGAGATGATGGTGAGGGGTTGTGAGAGGGTGATGAAGGAGGATCATCATGAGATGAAGGTATGTGAGTGAGAGGCGATGTGGAAAGGTCATCATGGGGTGAAGGAATGTGAGTGAGAGGTGATGTGGAAAGGTCATCATGGGGTGAAGGAATGTGACTGGAGAGTGATGCATGAGTAGTGGGGTGTGATGGTGAAGGTGGAATTAATGAGATGCTAAAAAATTAATGAAAAACATCTGTTGATATGTTTAAACTCTATTTTGAAACACTTTTGGGCTGATGTCAAATTGAGATGAAGGATGGTAATGGAATGTCATCCTTTGCAAGTGGAGGGACTGATTGAATGAATGGAATGGGTGTAGGGATGGCTTAGGTGAATGAAAATTCCTCAAAAAATGTAATCCATTTGTATAGGAAAATGAAGCAATTGAACAAAGTTATTTCGAGGTTGAAACTTAGGGTTTGATATTAGGGTTCCATTCCATTGATTAAAAAAAATCACCAAAATTTTCTTGAAGATGAGTGTATGTGATGTACTTACCCCTGAATATTCTTGGAGGACCTTTGGCAGAGATTTGGAAGCAACTTGAGGTGTTTTGAGTGGTTAATTTTCTTAGGAAGCCCTCTTGGCCAAGGGCGCAATGCCTAAGCCAAGGGCGCAACGCTTAATCCCAGGCGCGCAGTGCTCAATCCCATACGTGCAATGCTTTTTTGCAGAGGGCATTTGGAGTCCTTCCCAGTGTCTAAATTGGGCCCATGATAGCTCGTTGGAAATATTATCCTGTCTAGTTTCCAAATATACATTTTATTTTCTGATTGGAGTTGATTTGATTTTTCAAAAGTTGATTCTCCCAAGACTAATAAAAAATTCATGAACTATGGTGCAGAAATGTAGAGTGTTGGTGTAGGAAACATTTGGAGGCCTTCCTCAACTTTGAATTGAGTGCATGATACCTCATTGGAAATATATTCTAGTATAGTTGTTATTTAACTCATCAAGAAAGTCATCTGGACACTCCACCTATGAGAAAACTTGATTTTCCCAAGGTCACTCCTGAAATGCAACAATTCTCCCATGACACCTGTATTTTTTCCATTTCTCTAAAACAATGACACCTATGTAAAATATGGAGGATATTTTTTTTTTTGAACATATTATGGACAAAAACCTCTCTCACTTTTGTCAAATTCATCTTTGTTTGGTCAGAAACATAGTTTGAAGCAAAACTGGCCCTATGAGTGACAAATGGCTTGGCTCTTGGAATGAATTCCTCGAAAATGATGGAGGAATGATGTTTATGAGTTGGTATGGCTTCATGCTTGTTGATATGACCTACCATATGAATCTTTTTCTCATATTCCTCTTTTCCATAGCAAACCCTAGCTTAGTGGAAGAGGAAATTAGGGTTTAGTGCTCCCTCCAGGTCATTTCTACCATTGATCAATGTTTGTCACTCTGCTGGATGATTAAGCTCAAAAACCCTAGTCATATATAATAACAAGTGTCTCCTCTTCGCCTTGCTGAAAATTGTCTTCTTTCAGGAATATACCACCTACCTTACTAGTACTTTCTGCTGATGGACCTTTCAACACTCATCCAGAAGTGCCAAAGTTTGTCCATTTCCTCATGTTCAGATTATGAACTGAAGGATAGTCTTGTTTGGAAACTCATTAGGTATTTCTTGAATAACTATGTGCTGACCTTCTATTACATCTGAGCCAACATCTAGCAAAGTAAAAGTAGTGTTTGGAACACGAATGATGACCTTAAAACATGTGAAACCCTAATTGACCTTGTGGGAGGGTTCTTTGACCTGACCTTCACTAAAACTTGCCTAGGAGACTTTAAGTGAAATCAGAGTACTTTTCAAAGTGCTATATTGAATATCCAAAGTCCAATGTACTTGATTTATCTAAAGAGCCTACAAAGATATTTTTGAGACCATCAATGCTTGAGGAACTTGGAGAACATGGGAAAATTTAGCTATATGAAACCCTAGAGGGAAAGTGGTGTTATGGACAATTGAAAACATGGTAATGAGGTTATAGGCATAGAAGGAGGCTGAAAATGGTAGGTAAAATCCCATAAGGAGTTTGTAGGAGTGACAGGGTGACCATGGAATGGAAAGCTGATAGAATAGTGAAATTTTTTGAAAAAGGGATAATGCAGGCAATGAGATTTCTACAACTCACAATATTCAAAGAATGTTTTTTTTAGAAATCTAGAAAAATTCTATAGTCATCTACAAATAGTGAAAAATATTGATGACTAACAATGGCTCCACTCAGGGAGGGAAGCTCCTTTTCAGGAGGTGTCCAGAACCTTAGATTTCAGATCTCTGAGTTCTGAAAATTAGTACCTTACTTGTACTTGGTGGATCCCTCTTCCTTCATTTGTTGATTCACTCCTGTTCTTTTGAAGCTATGATATAAAAATCTGAAATGACATGATTCCTTCAATATCAGTTCTACCTACCCATCATACTTTTCCTAACATTTTTTCTTCACTTGGGTGCATTTGGATTAGCATACCCTTCACATCATTTTTCTTTTGAAAGCATAAAAACTATATACTTCTAGCCTTATCAATTCCAAGAGCTCAAATTAGGCTGATGAACTCTTTATTCTCTACCTAATCTACTTATCTGTCAAGTTTAAGCAGTTTGACATATTTTCATTCTCTAACCTACTGACCTTAAATTAAAAGCATGAATCAATCAAGGTTAAGCAATTTGATTGCCCAAGAGTTGTGGCATTTTGGGCAAGCTGCACACATAATTTATTTTTTGTACAAGCAAAAACTCGAAACTTGAGGGTTGTGATTTGGAATTTGTTATGTATCCCTCTATTTCTCTTTTGGTTCAGATTTGAGCATTGAAACCAAATATATTTTCCTAATCTAATCTACTGACAAGACAAGTTTACATGGTTTGGAAAATATTCTTTCACTAACCTATCAGCATAAATTTAAAACATGTCCAATCATGATTAGTCTCAATGATTGAACAAGAATTTATTTTCTTCAACAGTAGTGGCATTTAGGCTTGCACACTTTCAACAATACTCCTTTTTTGGTATGGGGCTGGACCTTTCCTTTAAACCTGCCCTCTTTTTCTTCTTTTCTTTTTTTTTTGGTCCCTTTTGTCAAAAAAAATCTAAAACTATAATATGCTCATAGTGTTGAGCTTATTGGCATACCTATCCATCCTAGTCTAACTTGGAGATTATATATACACTAGGTGAACTCTTTTCTCCAATGCAATCAATCAAGTAAGTGACTACATGATTGATTTTTATCCAACACTTTGGGTTTGCTGAAAAAACCAAAAGGCCACTCCCACCTCACATGTTTTTGAACAACAGTGCTCAAAATATTCTTCAAAATCTACAACAAAATTTTCTTGGCATATTTTACTCCTTCTCTAGATGTATCTAAGAAGCCAACAAAAGGATCTATGAATATATCTAGTCTTGATAATTTAAACAATAATTTGCTTCCAGGAATATTTTTTGCTCCACTTTGTTAAGCTTGGGATTCTTTTGAGAAAAAAACTCTACCTCTTCTTCATGATAATCTGATTTGGCAGCCTCATAATGTTTTGCTATGTTTTTCTCCAGCATGCCTGATATGCCTTGACTGAGTGTAATAGATTCTGCTTGCAGGCCTTTGTTAGGGGCATTCTCTGGTAATAGGTCCTCTTGAGGAGGTAGCACAACATCAATATTAACCTGATCTATATTTTCTGCATGAAAAAGTGCATCAGTGGATAAGTCAGCGGTATAAAAAATAGAAAGATCTTCTTTATATAAAATTTTAGAGATTGGTTACATGTTTAGGATCTGATTTATTTCTTCATTAGTTAAAATGGGAGGAATTTTTCTCTTTCTTTGGAAAGAACTATGATGTTTCTCTTCCCTTTGTGACTGATCGTAAGGTTTAATGTTTTCTTGAGTTTCACACAAAAGAGATGAAGAATCATCACCTGTCTCTTTAGAGAGGTTTTGTGGATTTTCTTCCATTCCCTGATTCATTTCATCCTCAACCAACTCATATTGATTGTCATGACAGTTAACTTGAGTTTGAAATGCATGAATTTCTTCTAATAGATCCTTAGAATGCCAATTTCCCAAATCTTCATCAATGTTTACACGGTATTGTATGATATCTTCAGATTGATCACAACAATTCTCAGCTAATGATAAAAAAGGAGTTTCCCTTATAATGTTCATAAAACACCTTGTGGAAATATTTTAAAGAAAACAAACTACTAGGGTTTAGGCCTTCATACCACTCCCTTGCTTTACCTTCTAATGTCCCCATGAACATTTTCATGAGGCAGTCCTCATGCCATTCAACTTTTAACCTCCATGTATGTATATGAAATTTGATGAGGTGTAACAAGGGGTCATCCAAATTTTCATCATGAAACATAGGCAGTTTTGAGTTCCAATTTGTTAGCCATCAGTAAGTTTTTGACAGAGAAAATGATGGCTAAATCAGGTCCTAAGCCTTCAAGAGATGGTTTTCATACAAAACTGCTCATTCTTGAAGTTTGTTTTTCCCTAAAAATGTTGTTCCTTAAGTGTTCTTCCCTAACAATGTTTTTCCCTAACAGTGTTGTTCCCTAACAGTGTTATTCCTTAAACAGTGATGTTCCTTAAACAATGTTGTTCCTTAAATGTTGTTCCCTAACACTGTTGTTCCTTAAACTGCGTTGTTCCTTAAATGTTGTTCCCTTCAAAACATTGTTGTTCCCTTAGAAGAAATCCACCAAGTTAGGCCTGTTGTTCCCTTTGAAAACTATTTTCTAAGAACCCATTGTTCCCTTTAATTTACTCTCCATTCCCTTAAAAATCATTTTTAACCACGAAATCCCTTTCAAATGGTTTAAAAACCCTACTTTTTCGCTCTATCAGAACTTCAAAAAACCATGAAAACCCACAAAAAACATATAAAAACCCTTAAAAAACCTCTTCCACCCCTTTTAGCCTTTAGGCCCCTGAGAGCTTAAGTCTTTCCACCCTTTCCACCATAAGACCGAGCGCTATAACCAAGTGCCCAATCTTATATCCCAAAACACTTTCCTTCTACTCCTGGTCACTCATTCCTCCATGGGACCATACCCCTACCTTATCCCTAGCCCCTCCTCTTAACTATCATTTAAACCCCACAACCTTTATAAAATTCATTTTTTCTTTTGAAAATTCCCAGCGATATGCTTTCTTCCCTAGCGATCTCGACCGTTGATCTTATAGATCTGACGGTCATCACTTTTTCCTATGCATCCCATATCCTCCTGATTCAAATATATCCATCACCCCATTGATTAATCCCCACCGTTGATCTATAAAGATCAACGGTTTCCACGCCTCCGCTACTGTCCTTCGTCTGCCTGAATCCTGCCATCTATCCATCCTACGATCCATCTCCACCGTTGATCTATATAAACCAAAAAACCTCATTCATCCTGACATCAAATCCCACCAGGGGCCTACCATCCCACTACCAATCCCCTCTCGTAATCCCCTCCTGACACCTATACCCCACCATATTCCCCACAGTGCAACTTTCTGACGCGCCTCCTCTCCGCACTGTCGGATCTGTCCCTTCTCATCTGACGGTGCGCATTACATTTCGCGCAGCTTTCCATGCCGAGGTTTAACTGCGTGAACCCACGCGAGATCGTTGGTATTCTGGAGAATGCGTGACACGATATAGTTGGATCGCATTCCCTCCAGGCTAAACAACTTACCGCCCGAGGGTTGCGCGAAAACCACTTGCGGTATTTCAAAAACCACTTTTCCCAATCTCATGCCAAATATAGTTTTGAACCAGATTTTTGCCAGTTTTCCTCATAAAAACTCATCCTCCTGCATAATCACCCCCTTTTCACTGCTCCTCCCGCTCTCTATCAGCCTCTACAAGCATTTTTCCAATATCGCAGGGTTTATTAACATATTTTGTGGTTTTTACAAGATTCGATGGCATTTTTACAGACCAAAGGCTTTCTCCCTATTCATAATAAAATATAGCTGAAGGTTATGATCCTCATAGCCCAAAACAGATGAAAAAGGGCCAAAGGGATCTTGTCCACACCATAAGCACTGGATTGTGGCCATTTGGCATTTCATGGAAACCCTCCACGCACAAAAACTCTCTGTCCATAGCAAAAAGAAAAAAATAGTAAAGACAAAGGTTGAAGATCAAAGGATTAAAGTAAAAATGAAGGTTAAAGGTTGAATCTGACAGTTTGGTAGTTAATACACAGTTTGAAGATTAATACAGAGGATTAAAGGGAAATCAACAAATGATTAAAGTTAAAAATGGTTTGTGCATAATTTTGAAGGATTAAAAGCTTAATCCCATTTTTTTAATGTTAAAACACAGTGTAAAGGTGGATACAGTCAACAAAAGAACAATTGGACACCAAAGTAGAATGAAAAAGCATGATTAGCCTTAAAACACAAAATCACATTTAAATCAATGTTTTAAAGTATTAAGACAGATGGATCAGTAAAAGAAGCCTCCAAATGCCACATCAGTAAGGCAATTAAAGCCAAAACTGCCACCGACAAGCTTATTTCCTCAAAATAATACACAATGAATGCACAGTCAGAGATATTTCTAAGAGACACCTCAGAATTAAAAGCCAGCCTACCAAGGGCCCCCAAAGTCAACAAAAATGAATGACTGTGATGAAATTTAAATGTAATAATGAATTAGCAAAGTTAAGACATTTGAAAAGCTTCTCCATTTGGCCCTTCAAAGGCCGAGAAGAACTTACTTTGCATTAATTGAACAGATAGGACTTATTTCACTCCACCTCCTCATTCTTCTATAAATACTTCTCTAGAAGACAATATACAGGTTGGTCTTTGAATACTCATCAAGTGTAAATAGCTTTGAAGATGTTGAAAATCTGTTTTGTAATATAAGAAAGATAGGCTGAAATGAGAAGTCTAAAGCTATAAAGACCCACTGGAATTGAAGATTGTAACTGGTTTGAAAAAAAAATACAAGCTGATTTATGGGATCCTAGTCTATGTCAATGGTGATGTGTTTCTTACTGTAATTTTTATTTTCTTTATGTTCTCACTCGGTCCAATTTTCTCTGATAAACAACAAAAAATATAGATTAGGATTTACTTTTGAAGTACCCTAAATCTCACTGATAAACCTTTATCCTTTATGTTTTCTTCTAAATGTGTTTTGAAGGTAATTCAATAGAGTATAACCAGTGAAGTGTTGGTAAGCCCATTTTTCCTGATTAAAAATTGAGATATTGTCTTTGAATGTTCTTGGAAAGTATGCTTATTAAAGTTTAAGCTAGCGAAGTTTATGGTTAGCCCTGTCCTCTAGTTTATATCCAACATTTTCTTTGAAAAGTTCCCTTAAGAGTATGTTGAAAGCAGGCTAGTTTAAAAGTAATTACATGATATTAGACTATTTTTATGTTAATATTGAATGTTTTCCCTTTGAATATGCTGAAAGTAGGCTAAGTTAAAAGTCTTTACTTGATCTTAAGCTATTCTTTGTTTTTTTAATGTTTTCTCTTGAAAGTATATCAAAAGCAGGCTAGTTTAAAAGCACTTACCTTATCTTAGGTTACTTTGTGTCTTTTCATTAAGTGCATGCCAAAAGAAAGCTAGTTTAAAAGTACTTACTTGATAATAGGTTGTCCTTTGTTTTTCTCATATGTTTGCTTCTTTCACCACTGTTAATGTTTCATTCCATAAAATCAACTTAAAGAGATCTATTGACATATATGAATTGCCCCATAGACCACTCCTGAAACTTGTTGTGCAATTAAATCCTTTATGACTCCATAGCCCAATGGATTGACACTGTTTCTTACTTATCCTATCAGCTGAACCATTTTCAAACTACTCACAACTTTATCCTTCAAGAGACTTCCTTCATTTTAAAGATATCCATCCCAACCAAACAAAACAAACAACCTTGTTCTTCATAACTAGCCTAAAATCATACTTAAGCTTAAAAGAAATATCTTTTGAAAGCACATATATAGAGAGGTCCCTCTCTGAATCTAGGATGGCTAGATCCTCAGGTTCCAAAGTGGTTTTGATGTAGGCTCTGCAGCGTTTGTATTTTCCAATATTGCAAACTACGGAGACCTAACAGAGTGGCGACCATACTAGGGATATTCTGAGTAAAAATCCCTTAAACAAATACTCAACATTCATTTGAGAAGATCAGATTTCTTCAGGCACTACCAAGAATATTGGTAATCATGATAGGACTTGTCTGAATCTGTGGCAATCTAAGTACTTTTTAGGATTCTAACAGACCCTTGTCAAACCTTGGAGAAATCATCCAATGAGACATAGAGTAGACACTGTTTGTCTCATCACCATAGCTAAGTGTTGAAGCAGATATAGGACACTCTCATAACCACAAGACTGTAAAAAACTCAGAAAAACACAAAACATTTCAGATTGGTATTCATACCAATTAGTGGTGGTGGACCATAAAACATTTTACCTCCCAAAGCTAAAAAATTTCCACCTGGTGAGTCCACAATTCTGAATTAACTTAAAGACTCAACTGGGAAACCCATTTCTATCATAACATCATACAAACTCAGTTAAGGAAACTTTGAGGATTAAGTTTTCTTGTTAAAATATCAGTTAGCCTATTAAAGATTGTCATACTTGGTTAAAAAAAAAGTATCATTTGGGTCTGAAAACACAACATAGTGGCTTCTAGAATAATTTATACTAGAGCCTATCCTAACCCAAATCCTCCTAAGATAGTTGATAATCTAGAAAGTATACTTAGGAAATCTCCTAAGTCTAAAACACCAACTGTTATCAAACCAATTCATAGAGCTAATTATGTCCCTGAAAACCTCTTAACTCTACAAAATACACAAGTTGACTTAAGAAACCCATCCAGAACTAAGTCACTTAGTGATATAGATCAAATAGACTTTGAGTATCCACACTCACCCCAACATATTGGTGTGTTGTACATATTTCCTCCTTTATTCAAATTCTCACCATATTCTCTTTTAAATCCATTTTCCAATGTTTTTGAGATCAAAAACCCCAATATCTCCATTTAGTTTTATTGTCTCCGCCCGAAGATTTACTCTATGAGGTTTAAAACACGCATATTTTATACATCGAGCCAAAGCCCCTTAGACCTTAGCCCCTCCCGCCTTGATTTTCATACGACCTGGGCTCCAGGACCACCGGCCGAAAGGGAAAGGGGCTTATTGTTTATTACCCAGGGCGCCGTTGCAACCGTCCGATGCAACTAAATCAACGGCACGGTGATCGTCAAAGAGCGAGGACCCCACATATGGCCCCCGCACGCAGCAAAACCAGCAGTACACCCCCCGTACTGCTTTCACCAAGCTGGCGGTATTCACTGCGGGGCCAACGATTCCACAGGAGTGGTGCCGCGTGTCCTCAGTACGGCTGGGAAACCGCTTTCCTCCCGCGCGCTAAAGATCATACCATTTCCGGGTAGCGGAATTTGTTGGGGCCGTTGGATCTACCAAGCCTGATCTGACGTTGTACTTCCTCTTAAGTTGCTCGCTTGTTATTTTGTCTCCACCGTATTGTATGGCCCGCCACCGTGTCATTCCCGCCTACCACCACCCGTTGATTCCTCCGCCACGTCATCTCCCCACTTGTCCCCCCGTGCACCTGTGTGTCTTGCCCCCGTATATCCGTAACCCTTCTTCGCGCCAATATATATATATATATATATATATATATATATATATAGGTGTTTATATGTTTCATTTCATGTTTGCCACTATTCTTTCCTCGCGTCAAGAATATATCACGTTAAACCCGCATTTCGTCTGTTTGTGTAATCTTCCACTGTTTCGTTTCCACCACCCTGTGTGTTCCCATCCTCTATCAACGTCCATGTCATCTCCTCCATCGACCACACCCTCGTCCCTGCCAATTTTTCTAACATTTTCGGGGTGTTGCAGGTTTTCAAAATAAGCAGTGGAGGTGTCTTAATTCGCCACCTCCATTTCAGGGACCAAGAACATATCAGAAGGTGATTTCCTGTAGGTGAAATTTAATGAAGAAGCTGGAGCTGGTACATGAAATGACCGCCATTAAAAGAGATACAGCTATCGATTCTCAGAACCCTCCAGAGAAGTTCACCGCGCATTTAAGGTCCGAGACTCTAATTCAAGATCGAAGGCCATGCGTACAGTACTAAATGGGAGATTTTCTCAGGACTCTCATGATAGCAGATTTGCCTTCAGCCAGAAGCACCCCCATGTATATATTTTATTATTTCTGTCTTGTACATAAGGAGATCTTTATCTCCCAACATTAATTTCTGTATACAGGTGGTTAGGTATTTATTTATAACTTGTAATTCATAAAAAGGCGCGAGTGTTTTCCGCCATTGGATTGAAATGTAGTCATTAATTGCTCCTTTTCCCTTCCCCCTCCTCTAGAAGTTTCAGTCTTCTCTATAAATACCAAAAAAGAAGACATTGTTGAGGTTCCAAATTTCTGTAAGCAAGCTGTGCAGCGAGAAGACAACTGTATTCATCTCGTAATATTTCTGTATGAAGTTTCAGAGCCCGTAGGGTTTCAGTGAGGAGGGGTTATGACTGTATTGAGGATTCTGGTCTTTGGTATATCTCAGTATGTAACTTTTCTTATGTGTTAATATATCATCTCTTTTCATGCAAAGTTTCTTCTTGTATCATGTTCTAGAATGCGAGTGGCTCACTAGTTTGCAGTAAGGATTCATCTTAAGTGGTGCCCTTTCTGGAATTAGTCAAGCACTTTAAATAGGCCTAGAAGTGGTATACTGTTCCATGTTCACTCTTTTTCATAATTTCTGCTATATTAGTGGCTTAAGGATTCGTAAATTGATGCGCCCTTCTGTCAGTAATATCTTCTTATGTTTCCTCACTGCTTGCACATCTTAATACTTGATCTCTATGATATATTATTGAATCGGCCCTCTTTACAGTAAAGAGGTCTCTTAACTGTCTGATACTTTCGTGATGAAGTCTTACTTGATGTCTTTACATTACTCCTATCCTTGTATCAGCCTCTGAGAGAGAATTTGGACCAATTCAATCTAATTCAATTTCCTTGTTTAGAACAAGAGATAGTAGGTGAGTCCCTTGGACTGACAACCCAAACTATAAAGGACTCCTTGCTATATTAAGATGTCCTAGGCACTGGTCTATGGCAACTCTAGGCTGTCTCTAGGAGGGTGACAAAATCATCCACAACATCTTTCTGGCGCCGTTGCCGGGGACACGAATTCAAGAATATCAGTTTCCCTGGGTTTTCGACAAATTATTTCACTCTCTAATCAGGTGAGCATAGAGAGGTGAAGAGTTGCAGATTTCTCACCTTGGCGACTCCACTGGTCTTTATTTGATATATCTTATTGGTAGTCCTGGCTCCTTGTAGGCCGCATTTGAGGTCAGATACAGCTCAACTGAAAACATCCTACGTGTCTGACCCAGAGAAGATTATTCATAAAAGAGTTTGGAAGGAGAGGAAGTCAGCCCGTGCTGAAAACCCTGACTTTTCTGTTGAATATTTTCCGCCCTCTTCTTCTCAAGAAGTTAGAACAGAAAATCCCAAGTTTTATTTAGAAACTCCATGTAGCAGAAGTCCCTCAATTGGAGAAGAATCTTATTCTGTTTTCGAGGCTGAAGAGATTAAAGAGGTCACAGAGGTAGCTCCTGTTAACCGAGAATTATTCCCATCCACACCTCAAACCTCTGTGCAATATATTCCCATTGTTATTCATACTCCGCTTCCCCCTACCCCTCTCCCTTCTTTTGTTTCTCAGACTGTTGTGCAACCCCCACCACCTCCAATGGCCAATGTTCCTGCGTTTCTCCTGAACAAATATGCTCCTCTGGCTTTACCCCAGGTGTTGAATGATATGCCGCAGGATTATCTGAAGATTCTGCCAAGGTTCAATGGTGAAAATGATATGGATGCTCAGAAACATCTCGAGACCTTCTGCTCCTTTGCAGAAAATTTGAATGTTGAACACCTGGATGTAGTTTTGAGGTTATTTGTGCAGTCTTTAGAAGGGGAAGCTAGAAAATGGTTTAAAACATTGGGAAATCGTTCTGTGACAACCTGGGATCAGATGGAAAACGTTTTTCTCAGGAAGTGGGGAGAAAAGAAGGATTATGGAATGTGCCTTACTGAGTTTAATACTATCAAGAAGAAACAGAATGAAGGGGTATCAGAATTCATCAAAAGATTCAACAAGTTATATCTAAGCCCGCCTCCGGAAATGAAGCCAAATGAAGCTGCTGCCAAGATAATCTTCATAGCAGCCTTTGATTTTGACTTTGGATTCTCCTTAAGAGAAAGAAAGCCTGCCAATTTAGATGATGCACAATCAGATGCTCTGGAACTAGAAGCAAACTTTGCCTCCACAGGGAAGCTAAAAGGAAAAGCTGAGCAAGAAACCAGAAGGAGAGGCAAAGAAGAGGTTTCTACCTCTAATAAAGAAAAGGATTTAGATAAAATGGATGAAATAAGTAAGATGATAAAGAAGATGGTCAAGATGGAACTGGAAGCCAAAAATGCAGCTCCCAAAAACTATTACAATGCTCCAAACAGAGGATATAATCCTCAGTACAGAAAGCCTCCATTGCAGATATTGCCAAGAGAAATGAAAGAACAACAAGATCAGGAACCCCATCCTTTGTACCTGGAAGGACCGGCAGATGACTCCACTGGAGATGTAGCTTATAGATTAGAAGACTCAAATCTGGCTTTTTCACACAATGACGATATGGAGTGCCCCCTGCAAGATGAAGATGAAGAAGCAGAAATTGACCATTACTGCAAGCAATTTGCTGATTTCATGGAAGCCCAATTCAACGTCAAATATGATCTCAGATCCTCAAGGAAGAGGACTAGAACTCAGGAGCAAGAAGAAGAATCACCTCAGAAAGAAGCATCTGCTCAAAAGGAATCAGCAGCAAAAAGAGGCGTAGAAAAAGGTAAGAATCTTCTGAGTACCCCCTTGCAGTCTAATGATCAGATTCCCTCTTCTTCTAAAATAGTCACTCCTCCTAATACCGAACCAGTGTCAAAAGAAGTCAAGTCTTCAGCTGAGAATAAAGAGTTAAAAGAAGCTGTAGTAGAAAAATCCGCATCTGCTTTCAATTTGCAGAAAGAGCTTGAAAAGATTAAGATTCCTGTCCCCCTGACTGAATTATTGAAACAGCCTGTATATCAGTCTCAAGTTACTTCTTTCATACACCCTCCTGAACTACCCATTGCACCTGATAGTTTAAATCTTCAAGAAGAGAGACCAATGGTAGTCTTTGGCCCGCATGTCGAGGAGATAGATCCTTCTACCCCTCCCTTTTACGTGTCCCTAGTCATCCATGAGCTGTTGCTTCACAATTGTATGTTAGATTCTGGGGCTTCCCATAATCTTATGCCTTTGTCTGTCATGGAGCAACTGGGGCTGCAAATTACAAGACCATATAAAGATTTATATTCATTTGATTCTAAAAGGGTTAAATGCTTGGGAATGATTAAAGATTTAGTGGTCAATCTAGCTCAAATCCCAGCAAAAAGTGTGGTCATGGACATTGTGGTCACTGATATCCCAGCCCGCTTTGGCATGTTGTTGTCAAGGTCCTGGGGTACCAAGATTGGGGGATCAATTAAATTGGATTTAACATATGCTACTGTCCCAGTCTTTGGCGGTCAGGAAAGGAGGTTATATAGGGAAACCAGATTTGTTAAAATGGTGACCACTGCTGATTGCTCAGAAAATTCTCCAGTTTACAATAAAGAGGGTGATTTCTCATGTTTTGTGTTAGAAGAAAATCAAAATTGTGCACACGAGCCTCTCTTTGGTCAAATCCAAGCCGAGCAGCCTAAAGGAGGTCAGGAATCAGAAATATGGACTTTGCATTTTGACGGGGCAAATTCCCGAGAAGGTAATGGAGCTGGAGTATTGTTAATCTCCCCCACAGGAAAGTGGGTACCGCTTTCTTTCAAACTGGAGTATGAAGCTACAAACAATGTAGCTGAATATGAAGCATTGTTATTGGGCCTACAGACAGCTAGAAACATGGGCATCCAATGTCTGAAAGTATTGGGAGACTCTGAGCTAATAGTGAGGCAGATTAAGAATGAATGTCAGACTAAGCATCCTCGGCTCAGAGCATATAGAAATGAAGTATGGGACATGATAGAAAACTTCTTTTCAGCATTTAACGTGCAGTTCATGCCCCGGGAGCAAAACAGAATAGCAGACTCTCTTGCTGTGGCTGCCAGTACGTTCCGGCCTCCTCAGAACCCATTGTTAAGATAGGAAGTGGAGGTACGTTACAGACCATCTATCCCAGACAATATAAAGCATTGGCAGGTCTTTGAAGATGACGAACATATGAAGAGATTCATGGAGACAGTGGGAGAATTCACAAATATGGAAATTGATGATAATGAGGAGGAAGAAGATGAAAACATTGCGGATAATCAATGGGAAGAGAATATAGCAGGAAATAAAGTGCTGCAGTTAAAAGGAAATGTCATCCCTAGAGGTCTAGTGCCTCTAGAAAGATTATTCAATAAGAATGATGTTCCCATGCAGCCAAACAAAGCAGTAGAAGAAGACCAAACGAGAGATTTGAATCTAGGTACTGCTACTGATCCCAAAATTGTTAAATTATCTAAAAGAATCTCAGAGGAATATAAGGAAAAGTATTTGAAGTTATTTCAGTCTTATAAAGATGTTTTTTCCTGGTCCTATGAGGACCTAAAAACTTTTGATGTAAATATTATACAACACAGGATTCCACTCAGGGAAGATGCAAAGCCATACAAACAGAAGCTCAGGCAGATTAATCCCCTGCTTCTTCCCTCAATTGAGAAAGAAATTAGAAAATTGTTGAAGGCCAAAATAATTGTGCCCTTGAGGTACTCAGAATGGATAGCGAATCTTGTTCCTGTCAGAAAGAAGAATGGAGAAATAAGACTGTGTGTAGACTTCAGGAATTTGAATAGGGCATCTCTCAAAGATAATTACCCACTGCCTAAAATGGATCACATCCTGCAGAAAGTGGTGGGGGCATCCAGAATGTCAATGATGGATGGATTTTCAGGCTACAATCAGGTAGCTGTTTTCCCAGAAGATCAGAAGAAGACTGCGTTCACCACGCCATGGGGAACCTTTATGTATGCAAGGATGCCATTCGGACTGATTAATGCAGGTGCTACTTTTCAAAGGGCAATGAACATAGCCTTTATTGGAGAACAGGACAAGTTTCTGGTAGTGTACCTCGATGATATCACAGTGTTCTCAAAGAATGATGATGAGCATATTGAACATTTGAGAAGAACTTTCGAAAAATGCAGAAGGTACGGCCTTTCTCTGAATCCCCAAAAATCTTTGTTTGCATTAGACGAAGGAAAACTCTTAGGACATATCGTGACTAAGGATGGTGTAAAAATTGATCCTAAGAGAGTTGAAGTAATAAATAGCATTTCTCTGCCAAGAAATAAGAAAGAATTACAGGTGTTTTTGGGCTGAATAAAATTTTTAAGGAGATTCATTCCTAACTATGCAGAGATAGTTAGGCACATAACCAATATGTTGAAAAAGGACAATGAAGTTAAGTGGTCCCAGGAGTCTAGGGATGCATTCACAAGAATTAAACAAGCATTTGCTGAAGCTCCCGTGCTAGCAGGACCAGATTATAGTAAGCCATTTATGGTATTCTCATTTGCTTCACCTCATACCATTGCTGGAGTATTATTGCAGAGAAATGAAAAGGGATACGAACAACCCATAGCATTCTTCAGTCAGGTATTGTATGATGCTGAATTGAAATATAATATATTGGAGAAGCAGGCATATGCCTTGGTAAAGTCCCTTAAATATTTTAGAGTTTATATTTTGCAATCCCATATTACTGCTTATGTTCCCACAGCAGCTGTAAAAGACATTCTCGTTCAGGGAGATAGTGAGGGCAGAAGGGGAAGATGGATTGCAAAAATTCAGGAGTATGATTTAGACATAAAGCCTACTAAATTGATCAAGGGACAGGGACTTGCCAAGATGTTATCTGAATCTAATCATCAGGCCCTGGGCATTAATCTATCCATGATGGCAAATGAAGAATCAGAAAAAGAAGAGGAGCAACATGGACTAGAAATGGCCACACAAAAGGTGCATGTGAAATACCTGACTAGTCCTTGGTATAAGCAAATAGTTGAATATCTGTTGACACTTAGCTGTCCTCCAGGATGTGACAAGGTAAAGTACAGAGCTGTAAGGATGAGATCTCAGAAGTATGTCATTGCCAATGGACAGCTCTATTGGAGAGACCCTTTGGGTATATTGCTGTTATGCCTCACAGAAAATGAAGTGCAGAGTATAATGACAGAATTCCATGAGGGGATATGTGGAGGACACTACAGCTGGAGGGCTACAACCAATAAAATCTTGAAGGCGGGTTTTTACTGGCCAAAATTGTATTCAGATACCTTTGCTTGGGTCAGAGCATGTGACAAGTGCCAAAGGTTTGCAGAAAGACAGAAGTTAGCATCTTTGCCCTTGATTCCCATTCATGTAAATGAACCCTTCCAGAAATGGGGATTAGATTTTATAGGTGAGATACATCCCCCTTCAAGTGGCCAACATAAATGGATACTGACAGCCACAGAATATTTTACGAAATGGGTGGAAGCCATACCTACAAGAAGAGCTACAGATGCTGTAATCATGAACTTTATAGAAGATAATATCATATCTAGGTTTGGTTGTCCTGCAAGGATTGTAACTGATAACTCTCAAGCTTTTAAGTCTGCCAGATTTGTAAATTTCTGCCAAAGATATAATATTGTATTAACTCATTCCACGGCATATTACCCTCAGGGGAACGGTTTAGCAGAATCATCCAATAAAACCCTGGTGAGGGCCCTGAAGAAAACAATAGCTGAAAATCAGAAAAACTGGGACTCTCAATTGAAGTTTGCTCTGTGGGAAAATAGGATAACCAGCAAAAGAGCAACAGGCAAGTCTCCATATGAGCTGGTGTATGGGCGGGCTGCAGTATTTCCTGTGCAATTGGCATTGCCAGTGGCACGTTTCTTGCAGGAAAATCAGGAAGAACCAGATGAGATGATTAGGAGAATTAATCAGCTGGTAGAATTGGAGGAAACAAGGAACCAGGTAGACCAGAGACTAATAGAATACCAGGAAAAAATGAAGAAGGTCTTTGATCAACATGCAAAGGACAGAAATTTTCAAGTTGGAGACCTGGTTCTTAGATGGGATGTTCGCAGAGCAGAAAAGGGAAAGCACGCTAAGTTTGATCCATTATGGTTTGGTCCATTCAGAATCATGAGTCAGGGGCGAAATAATACTTTTATGTTGGAGAGTCTACAGGGTGATTTGTTGGATGCGCCCGTGAATGGCCAATTCCTCAAGCCATACTTTCAATTCTGACCCAAGTAAAGAATGCCAGACTGTATATACTGTATATAAATTGCTTTGATTTTAATTTTTGCAAAGGAGGAAGAATGTTGATAATTACCTGGAGGAGAAGCGCAGAGAGAATAGAGAAGCGAAATGAGGAATTGAATGGTCTGCATGTTCTCGACATGTCCGAGGACGAACATGCCATCCCCAGATGGAGCCGATGTTGTACATATTTCCTCCTTTATTCAAATTCTCACCATCTTCTCTTTTAAATCCATTTTCCAATGTTTTTGAGATCAAAAACCCCAATATCTCCATTTAGTTTTATTGTCTCCGCCCGAAGATTTACTCTATGAGGTTTAAAACACGCATATTTTATACATCGAGCCGAAGCCCCTTAGACCTTAGCCCCTCCCGCCTTGATTTTCATACGACCTGGGCTCCAGGACCACCGGCCGAAAGGGAAAGGGGCTTATTGTTTATTACGCAGGCCACCGTTGCAACTGTCCGATGCAACTAAATCAACGGCGCGGTTATCGTCAAAGAGCGAGGACCCCACATATGGCCCCCGCACGCAGCAAAACCAGCAGTACACCCCCCGCACCGCTTTCACCAAGCTGGCGGTATTCACTGCGGGGCCAGCGATTCCACAGGAGTGGTGCCGCGTGTCCTCAGTACGGCTGGGAAACCGCTTTCCTCCCGCGCGCTAAAGATCATACCATTGCCAGGTAGCGGAATTTGTTGGGGCCGTTGGATCTACCAAGCCTGATCTGACGTTGGACTTCCTCTTAAGTTGCTCGCTTGTTATTTTGTCTCCACCGTATTGTATGGCCTGCCACCGTGTCATTCCCGCCTACCACCACCCGTTGATTCCTCCGTCACGTCATCTCCCCACTTTTCCCCCCGTGCGCCTGTGTGTCTTGCCCCCGTATATCCGTAACCCTTCTTCGCGCCAATATATATATATATAGGTGTTTATATGTTTCATTTCATGTTTGCCGCTATTCTTTCCTCGCGTCAAGAATATGTCACGTTAAACCTGCATCTCGTCTGTCTGTGTAATCCCCCACTGTTTTGTTTCCACCACCCTGTGTGTTCCCATCCTCTATCAACGTCCATGTCATCTCCTCCATCGACCACACCCTCGTCCCTGCCAATTTTTCTAACATTTTCGGGGTGTTGCAGGTTTTCAAAATAAGCAGTGGAGGTGTCTTAATTCGCCGCCTCCATTTCAGGGACCAAGAACATATCAGAAGGTGATTTCCTGTAGGCGAAATTTAATGAAGAAGCTGGAGCTGGTACATGAAATGACCACCATTAAAAGAGATACAGCTATCGATTCTCAGAACCCTCCAGAGAAGTTCATCGCGCATTTAAGGTCCGAGACTCTAATTCAAAATCGAAGGCCAGGCGTACAATACTGAATGGGAGATTTTCTCAGGACTCTCATGATAGCAGATTTGCCTTCAGCCAGAAGCACCCCCATGTATATATTTTATTATTTCTGTCTTGTACATAAGGAGATCTTTATCTCCCAGCATTAATTTCTGTATACAGGTGGTTAGGTATTTATTTATAACTTGTCATTCATAAAAAGGCGCGAGTGTTTTCCGCCATTGGATTGAAATGTAGTCATTAATTGCTCCTTTTCCCTTCCCCCTCCTCTAGAAGTTTCAGTCTTCTCTATAAATACCAAAAAAGAAGACATTGTTGAGGTTCCAGATTTCTGTAAGCAAGCTGTGCAGCGAGAAGACAACTGTATTCATCTCGTAATATTTCTGTATGAAGTTTCAGAGCCCATAGGGTTTCAGTGAGGAGGGGTTATGACTGTATTGAGGATTCTGGTCTTTGGTATATCTCAGTATGTAACTTTTCTTATGTGTTAATATATCATCTCTTTTCATGCAAAGTTTCTTCTTGTATCATGTTCTAGAATGTGAGTGGCTCACTAGTTTGCAGTAAGGATTCATCTTAAATGGTGCCCTTTCTGGGATTAGTCAAGCGCTTTAAATAGGCCTAGAAGTGATATACTGTTCCATGTTCACTCTTTTTCATAGCTTCTGCTATATTAGTGGCTTAAGGATTCGTAAATTGGTGCGCCCTTCTGCCAGTAATATCTTCTTATGTTTCTTCACTGCTTGCACATCTTAATACTTGATCTCTGTAATATATTATTGAATCGGCCCTCTTTACAGTTAAGCTGTCTCTTAATTGTCTGATACTTTCATGCTGAAGTCGTACTTGATGTCTTTACATTACTCCTATCTTTGTATCAGCCTCTGAGAGAGAATTTGGACCAATTCAATCTAATTCAATTTCCTTGTTTAGAACAAGAGATAGTAGGTGAGTCCCTTGGACTGACAACCCAAACTATAAAGGATTCCTTGCTATATTAAGATGTCCTAGGCACTAGTCTATGGCAACTCTAGGCTGTCTCTAGGAGGGTGACAAAATCATCCACAACATGGTGAACATCCTGGTAGTAGAGAAACCACTCCACCTGACCTTCATTTCATTCATAACTTTGGTTTTTCTCACCCTATATCTGCTCAACAGTATTTTTCTGGTCCAAATGCTACTGTTACCCATACACCCACTGTTCAAACTACTCCATTCCATCAACCCCCTCCTACCTTACATCCTCCACCTGTAAACTCCGCATTTTTTCCACAACCTCCTATCATGGCAACATGGTATGATCCCCTAGTCCTTCCTTTACCTTTAGTCAATCTACCACAGGACTATCAGTCCAAAATTCCATTATATGATGTCAGTGGTGCTACTACTGCTTCACAACATGTGGACAAGATGAATAACTATTTTGATTGAAATGAGATAGATGATGAAACTGTAAAACTAAGATTATTTTCTCAAAGTTTAGGGGGAGAGGCAAGAAAATGCTTTAAAAGCTTAACCCCTAATAGTATTAATGACCTCTAAGCTCTCCATCAGTCATTCCTAAACAAATGGGAAGTTAGAAAAAACCCTCTCCAAATATTTTCAGATTACAACAACCTCAAAAGAAACACCGGGGAAAGTGTTCAAAATGATTGCACCAGATTCAATAGTGTTTATAATGCACTACCCCCATACTTGAAACCTCCATAAGGCTCAACTTTGACCAAATTTCCTGAAGGATTTGATCATGAAATAGCATATCAGCTAAGAGAAAGATATCCCTTGACTCTAGATGACATGCAGAAAGGGGCTCTTGCTGTGGAAGTAAATCTGATTGAAAAAAGAGCTAGGATGAAGAATGAAAAGAAAGTATCATTTAGGGAGGAAACTACACCTTACACATCTAGCTCAAAAATGGAGAGAATGATGGAGGAAATGATGAAGAAAATGAGAATACTTGAGAGAGAAAAATCTAGAAAAAATCAATCAGCTCCCCAAAACATAAATCAATCTCAAATTCAGAATCATAACTTTAGGAGAAACCAACCTCAAAACAGAAAAAGAGAGGATGATCGATAGATCAGACCTCCTTTCCAAGAAAATTATTTAAATGAGGATGAAGAAACCAATGAACAAACAGAGGATGACAACATAAACATGTTAGGAGTAAGCAATGAGGAGTCTGATTTCCTCCATGAAAGAAAACAAGGTCTATATACACCTTATGATGACAGAAGACCAAAAATTGATTATTATGAACAATACTATGAAAATGCCATCATAGGATCACCAAAAAAATATGACCTTAGAAGTAAAAAGAATCGAGAGACTCCTAGGATCAAAACCTCTGAAAATCTTCCAAAAACAACCCTAAAAATGTTTCCAAAAAGACAACATAAATTCATAAAACAGTGGCTATAAATTTTGATCTAGACAAAGGGAAAAACACCCAAGCCAATGAAAAACAGAGTGTTAACCCCAGCAGCACTAGCACCTCAGTTAATGCTCCTGAAAAAACTATTTTAACTACTGTAAATACTAAAAATCAACAAGTTGATTTTGCTGAACAAGGAGTGACTAATAAGGTTGAATCAAACATTTTGAAAAACCAGATTCCCTTTAGCCTAGAGAATAAAATATCCAAAATCAAAATCTCTGTCCCACTCACTGAAATAGTTACTCAAAATGTATATAAAGGTCAAATTTTGAAAGCTTTGAACATAGAAGATGTTCATGACACAATTAACTTAAATGATGATACCCTAGAGCTCATATTTGGACAAAAAATTGAAGGAAAATTTTAAAAAGGAACTACCCCTCCATTTTACATTAGTTTGAACATCCATGATAATATTTTACACAATTCCATGCTTGATTCAAGAGCATCACACAACCTCATGCCCAATGTTATAATGGAAAGATTAGGCCTAGAGGTGACTAGACCCTACAAAAACTTATATTCCTTTGATTCAAGTAGGGTGAGATGCCTAGGCCTAATAAAGGATCTGTGTGTTAACTTAGCCCAAATACCAGCCAAGAGCTTAATATTGGACATACCCCCCAAATATGGCATGCTCCTTTCAAGATCATGGGGGGCTAAGTTACAAGGTACTATGGAGATGGATATGACTTATGCCACCATCCTTGGTTTTAGTCAACCTAGAAGACTCTATGGGGAAACACACATGAAATACATGGTGAGTAATGAAGAAAGACCAGAGAATTCTCCTCTCTATTCCATACACATTGACCTTGAATCTTTCATTCTGTATAATGATGATATTCCTAATAAGCAAGATTTATTCAATGAAACATCATCAAAGGTAGTGGTCACTACATTTACAAACATAGTGGCAGCAAATGATGAAGAGCAATTTAAGGAGGAAACTAAAAAGAAGTTTGCTGATTTAGAAATTTACAGCAAACAAATTAAGGATCTTGAGGTCCAAAACAGTCATAAAATTAGTACCAATCAAGAAAATCAAAATATGAATCTTCAAAAAAATAAGAATCTTGAAGGAAAAACCAAAAATAACATGGTACAGACCTTTGTACAGAACAAAATAATGAAAAAGACAGAGAGGATAGCAATAAAATAAACGACAAATATGAAAATAGTCCTCTTTGGAGCATGAATTTTGATGGGCCATGCACTAAAAATGATGTAGAAGCAGGCATATGGTTACATAGCACTGAAAACAATCATGTTGAGGGGAATTCCTATATATTAAAATTTCAATGTACAAACAATATAGTTGAGTATGAGGCTCTCCTTTTAGGCCTACATTTATTGGAAAAACTAGGAGCCAAAAGGATAAAAGTTCATGGGGATTCAAAGTTGATTATTAGGCAAGTAAATGGGGAGTACAGTGCTAAACATCCTAGACTTAGAGCCTATATAGATGATGCCATGGACTTGTTAAAAACATATGGTGAATTCCAACTTATCTTTGTCCCAAGAAACCAAAATTTCCTTGCCAACGGTTTAGCCTTTGCTGCTAGAACTTATCTAACACCTTATGAAACCAAGCAATGCACCACCCAAGTCAAATTTAGACCAGCTGTCCCAGATAATGAAATATATTGGCAAGTTTTTGATGGAGATAAACAAAAAGAAGACTTCCTACAGTCCAAAAAATAATTTGAGACATCAAGCTCAGATTCCGAGTATGAAGAGGACTATCCTATTGAACAAAACCCAGTTGTTGAAGAAGAAAAGTCTCCCAATATTGATGAAATAAATCTGTTAACGTATGAACCCAATTATAAAATAGAGAATAGCAAAGATTTAGAAAATGAAGACTGAGAATTTCTGCAATCTAAAGATTAAAGCTTGCAAAAAGGACTAGTCCCATTAGAGGAATTATTTGACTGGAATGATGCTACCAAAAAGCCAAAACTGGAACCCATAAAAGCTGAAGTGGAAGAATGAAACATAGGCCGTGAGGAAAAGCCCAAAATGATCAAATTGTCAAAAACACTACCATATCACATTAAACTAAAATATATTGAGCTTTTTAAAGAATTTTCTGATGTGTTTTCATGGAGTTATGAAGATTTGAAATCATATAATACAGAAATAATTTAGCATAAGATACCCCTCAAAGAAAACCAGAAACCTTTTAAACAAAAATTGCACAGAATTAACCCTGTGCAGTTACCTATGGTAGAGAAAGAAATTAAGAAAATGTATGATGTTGGAATTATTTTCCCTGTTAGATACTCAGAGTTGGTATCTAATCTTGTATCAGCTAGGAAGAAAATAGGAGAGATAAGGCTTTGCATTGATTTTAGAAACTTAAACAAAGCCTCCTTAAATTATCCCTTGCTTAAAATGGATCATATCCTACAAAGGGTAGTTGGTTCTAGAATAATTTCTTTGCTAGATGTCTTCTCAGGTTACAATCAACTATTGGTACATCCTAATGATCAACTTAAAACAACCTTTACTACACCTTGGGGTAATTTCATGTATTTGAAAATGCCCTTTGGTTTAATGAATGCTGTGCCACATTTCAGAGAACCATGGATATTTAATTTTCAGAAGAAATAGGCCACTTCATAGTAATTTACTTAGATGACATCATTGTCTATTCTAAAGCAGATGAATAACACCTTATACGCTTGAGAATAGTCTTTGAAAAATGCAGAAAATTTAGACTGTCCTTAAATCCAAAGAAAACATTGTTTGGTCTCCAAGAAGGTAAACTTCTTGGGTATATCATATCTGAAGAGGGTATAAGGATATATCCAAAGATAATTGATGGTATATTGCAAATCAACCATCCTAGAAACATCAAGGAACTTCAATCCTTCATTGGAAAGATTAATTTCTTGAGAAGGTTCATACCCAATCTAGCTGAACTCCTTAGAAACATGACAAACATGCTTAAAAGAGAGGAAGGAGTTAAATGGACCTTAGAAGCAAAGAATTCATTTGAGCTGGTAAACAAAGTGTTGTAGCTCCTAGAGACAGCCTAGAGTTGTGATAGACCAGTGCCTAGGACATCTTAGCATAGCAAGGAGCATATAATATAATGTGTGAAGTTGTCAGCTTCAGCTCACATGATATCTCCTGTAAACAGGGAAATAAAATAGAAATGGGACCAAAACCTCAGAAACTGACACAGGAAAGGAGATACTGCAGAGGAAAGATGCAGAACTCTGATACAAAAGCAACAGACAATTTAGAGACAGTTTACTGCAAAGCGGGCCGATTCAGAAACACTTCACAGAAATAAATTATCAGGAGATGTATGTAGTGAAAGAAATATTGAGAAGATACTAGCTAACATTGAGCTGATACCCAGATATACAATACCACCATGCATGGGCTTACCAATCTAAGAATCCATACATGATAATAGCATTTTAAAAGCACCCTCCCAAAGAAAATAATATAGCAGAAGTATGGTTAGCTAAATAATGGAACAAAATATCATGCATGAGCCATATTTAAAGCGCTTGACTGATCCAGGCATGGGCATCAACTAGGATGAATCCATACTAAATTTCAGTGAGCCACTCGCATTCCAAAACATGATACAAGAAAGATGGATGAAATGAAGTGTTCTATTAATATAACACAAATAGAGAAAGTTACAGACTATGACATACCAAAGACCAAAATCCTCTTTGACAGACATAACTCCTCCTCACTGAGACCCTATGGGCTCTGAGCTTTCATACAAGAAGTTTACAAAATGTGTGCAAAAGCCTTTCACTGCGTAATTCTCTGATAAAATATGGAACCCTTACGATGCGTTTCTTCATGGTTTTTATAAGAGAAACTAAAACCTAGCAAAAGAGGTAGGTGATGAACATTTAATTTGATCATTAAAACAAAATAATGGAGAAGTGCCCGCCCATACTGCTTGACGGCGCTGTAGCGCTGGATGTACTCTGTGGCCTGCTAACTGAAATAAATGCACTGGGTGAAAAATCTCTTCAGGAACACGGTATAGGGATAACCATACCAACATTCTATCCTTTCCTGGAAAGAAAACTCTATTGAAATAAAGCCTTGAGGACCTTGTTTTCTGTGTGTAGATCTTTCGAATGATGTGCAGGATCTTCAATTTGGTACTCTGCTTCAGAAGGCTAGAACAAGGCCCCCAAAATATTCAGCGACCTGTATTTAATTCTCTGGTGATCACTGATATTCTTTCTCTTCCCCATTGATATCTCCATCTAAGAAATCAACGCCTTGAATGTTCTTACAGGGTTTTGACAAATCTGAACCCTGCCTCCTTTAATTGAAGTCTTGTCGATTTGGCTTCCAAGGACTTTCTTCATAATTCTTCCTTGAAATTGGTCCTTTGATGTGTGTTCTATCACAACAATTAAGACTGTGAGTCATAATAGTTCTTCGTCGCTGCACACCTGAAAAATCCGCAAACTCGTTAGGAAAACCAATGCACGGGAATGCAGGCACAGTAGGGGTAATGATGTGATAGTCTCCGACTGGTTGACTGGTGGAGAAATGTGGGACGATGGTAAGAAATGCAACGTAACAGTGTGGAGTGTCATGGAGAAGAATGCAAACATAATCATGAAAATACGTAATAAACGGGGAAATGAACCAAATATAGATCTGGGGTGGCGGAATGCACGTGGAGAAAAACTGGGAGACAGGTGGCACAATACCAGGACGGCAGGAAATGGATGACGTGGAGTGTTGACTATGGGGGCCGGTCAAAGATGAAGATAATCAAATCCTGACCGTCCGATCTCATGGGGAGATCGACAACTGGAAGAGCGCCGGAGGCAATAGACAGTGGACCAGGGGTGCTATTGGCTTGGGTTAATGTTCATGCAGCTTCGGGGTATGACGATCGTTAGATGAAGACCTTCAGATCGGACGGCTGACAGCGATATCGCTGCGCGTCCTGGTTCGAACAATCATGCACGATGGAGGGCGGTATTCGGGCCGTATGCTGGGACGCATGGCGAGCGCTGAGTGGAATCGCTGCCTAGTCAGGAATTACCGCCTACCGCCGAAAGGTGGTGTGATGAATACCGAGCAGTTTTGAATAGTGTTTTGGGTGCGGGGACCACCAAGGCGGATGGATAGCGAACCGTAGATTTTACGATTTGATCGGACGGTGAATAGGTAGGCTAGGGGCGTGACAGAGATGAGCGAACGTCGTTCGATTTGCACAGATTGACGGCTCAGGATGAGCCTAATATGTATTGGATAAGCGTCTGTTGGACTAGTGCCTGGTCTAGCGTCCAGGTTACATGGGGAAAAGAATAGAGGGGCTAGGGCCGAAGGAGAAATGCCTCAAGTATTTCAAATATGGGTTTTCATCCATTTATAATGAGTTTTGGACGCGCGAAATGGCAACGATAGGCGCAAAAATTATTTTCCAAGTCTGCAAGGGGAAATTCAAAAGCTTTTATGCCAGATTTCCTGTGAAAATATTATAGGAAGATGATTATGATCAACACAAAGCACTTACCAAAACACCTGTCCTCACTAGTCGTGATTTTACAAAGGATTTCTTCATTTTTTCATTTGTGTTAGAGCACACAGTAGTTGTTGTCCTATTACAGAAAAAATTGAATGGACAAGAGCAGCCAATTTCGTTTTTGAGCAAGGCATTAAGAGATGCACCTTTGAAGTAAAATATAATGGAAAAACAAGCCTTAACCTTAGTCAAAGCCTTAAAAGACTTTAGAGTTTATATTTTACACTCCCACATAATAGCATTTGTGCCTCATTCAGTTGTAAAAGACATATTGACCCAAGATCCAGATGGAAAAAGAGGAAAGTGGATTGCTGTAATTCTAGAATATGACTTAGAAATCAAACCCAATAAGCTCATTAAAGGTCAAGGACTAGAAAAAATTATGGTTGAATCCAACTTTCAAGCTCTTGATATAAACATGTTTAATGCATTAGATGAACAAGAGGAGTTCTCAACTCAAATTATTGAAGATCATTTTCTGAATTCATCCTGGTATGTTGATATTTTGTATGTTTTGCTCAATCTTAATGTCCATCCTAGATTATCAAAAACAAAGGCAAGATTTTTAAGTTAAACGTTGTAAATTACTGCATTTTGGATAAACGTTTATATTGGAAAAATTCTAGTGGATTATTGCTTAAATGTTTTCCTGAGAATGATGCAAAAAAGATCAAGCATGAGTTTCATGAAGGAGAATTTGGAGGCCACCCCTACTAGAAGTCAACTACTAATAAAATCCTTGGCGTTGATTATTACTGGCCCACTCTCTTTCAAGATGTCCACAAAATGATTATTGCCTGCCACAAATGCCAAATTTTTGAAGGCAAAAGAAAACTTCTTCCCTTACCTCTGCGACCAATCACAGTTGAAGCTCCTTTTCAGCAGTGGGGTCTAGACTTCATTGGGGAAATCCATCCTCCTTTATCTACCCAACATAGATGGATCCTCATAACAACAGATTATTTTACCAAGTGGATAGAAGCCATCCCCTCTACGAATTCCACAGACTCTGTTATCATTTCATTCCTTGAAAAGAATATATTGTCCAGATTTGGTTGTCCTAGAAAGATCATAACTGACAATGCTACTACATTTGGATCTAAAAGGATGGTTGAATTATGTCGTAAATATCAAATCGTATTGGGTCATTCCACAATGTATTACCCTCAGGGTAATGGGCTAGCAGAGTCCTCAAATAAAATTTTGGTAAACATTATCAAGAAGTTGCTGGAAGATAACAAGAAATCATGGCACAATAAGCTAGTACATGCATTATGGGCAGACAGATTGATTGTTAAAAAATCTATTGGAATGTCTCCCTACCAGCTAGTTTATGGAATTGATGCAATATTTCCAACCATTTTAGGAGTTCCAGTCATGAAGCTAATCCAAGAAGTTTATTCTGAAGATAATGATATGACAAGAAGAATAAATAAGACTATACACCTACAACAAACCAGGGAGGAAGTATACATAAGAGCACAGCAACTACAAGAAAACATCAAGAAGCTGTTTGAAAAAAGAACCAAGGCAAGTGATTTCAAGATTGGTGATCAAGTTTTGAAATTGGATTTAAGAAGAGAAGATAAGGGAAAACATGGAAAATTTGATAACTTACGGCAGGGCCCTTATCTCATCCAATCTGCTATTGGAAACAATGCATTTTTTCTGCAAGAATTGGATGGAGCTGAATACTTTGGAGGTCCTGTCAATGGCAGGGTCCTCAAACATTATTTCTATTGATTGATATTTTGTATTTTAAAAAAAAAATTTCATTGTATATATCACTATTTTTTAATTTAGAAAAATAAAAATAGAAAAAAAATAGAAAAAGAAAAAAAGAGCAGAGATAAAACAAGAAAGGTACAACCCCGTACCCAAAAGGAGAAATTTTGAAAGTGTGCAAGTTTAAATGCCACTACCAAAAAAAAACACTGCTATTTTAGTCATACAGCCTAATCATGACTGAGATAGATTTCAATTTTCTGCTGATAAGTTAGTGAAGAAAGATTTCCCAAACTGTTCAATCTTGGCTTATCAGTAGAATAGATTAGGATAGGAAAAAATTGGTTCAAACAAACTGAAAATCTGAACCTCTAAGTTTGATGAAGAATTGGTTCTAAATATGCTCAAAATCTGAACCAAAAGAAAAGAGAAACAACTCTAAAAATATCAAACCTAGAGCTGAAAGAAGGAATGAAGGATGTTTTTTATTTTTCAGATCTTAAGCCTTCACATTTTGTTTTTATTTTTCTGCAAATAAAGTCTATGTGCAACTTATACATACAGCCATAGACACCATGGCAAATTAGACAGCCTAATCCTGATTTTACTGTGTTTTAAAATTTCTATTTTAGAAGATAGAGAATAAAATTTGCCAGACAGTCTAATCTTGGTAGATAGTAGCTTAGGTAGAGAATTTATGGGTTCAACAGTCTAATCTAAACTCATGGAAGAAATAAGGGTAGATTTAGATTATTTTTTCTTGCTTTCAAAAGAATAAAATGCTGATGTTTGAGGTTTGCAAGTCCAAGTGCACCTTCTGAAGAGAAAATGTTAGGAAGTAGGCTGTGTAGGTAGAATGATTGGGAGAATTTGTTTTCTGATATGAAATACTGATCATATTTTCTAAAGCAGCATGATCAAAGAAGAAATGTTGTCAATGGATAAAGGCACAAGTCTACATCCCAAAGATCAAATTCTGAAATTCTTGACACCTCCAAGGAGCTGCCATCCCCAAGTGGAGCCACTATTAGCCATCAGTAAAATTTTGACAGAGAAAATGATGGCTAAATCAGGTCCTAAGCCTTCAAGAGATGGTTTTCATACAAAACTGCTCATTCTTGAAGTCTGTTGTTCCCTAACAGTGTTGTTACTTAAGTGCTGTTACCTAACAGTGTTGTTCCTTAAATGTTATTCCCTTCAAAATATTGTTGTTCCCTTAGAAGAAATCCACCAAGTTAGGCCTATTGTTCCCTTTGAAAACTGTTTTCTAAAAACCCATTGTTCCCTTTCATTTACTCTCCGTTCCATTAAAAATCCTTTTTAACCACGAAATCCCTTTCAAATGGTTTTAAAACCCTGCTTTTTCGCTCTATCAGAACTTCAAAAAAACATGAAAACCGACAAAAAACATATAAAAACCCTTAAAAACCTCTTCCACCCCTTTTAGCCTTTAGGCCCCTGAGGGCTTAAGTCTTTCCACCCTTTCCACCATAAGACCGAGTGCTATAACCAAGTGCATAATCTTATATACCAAACCCATTTCCTTCTGATCCTGGTCACTTGTTCCTCCACGGGACCATACCCCTACGTTATCCATAGCCCCTCCTATTAACTATCAGTTAACCCCCGCGCCCTTTATAAAATTTATTTTTTCTTTTGAAAATTCCCCGCGCTATGCTTTCTTCCTGAGCGATCTCAACCGTTGATCTTATAGATTTGATGGTCATCGCTTTTTCCTCCACATTCCCTATCCTCCTGATTCAAAAATATCCATCACCCCGTCAACTAATCCCCATTGTTGATCTATAAAGATCAATGGTTTTCACACCTCCCCTACTATTCTTCATCTGCCTGAATCTTGCCATCTATCCATCCTACGATGCATCTCCGTCGTCGATCTATATAAACCAATGGCCCTCATTCATCCTGACATCAAATCCCACCGGGGGCCTACCATCCCACTACCAATCCCCTCTCCCAATCCCTTCCTGACACCTATACCACACCATAGACCCCGTCCTGCAGCTTTCTGATGCGCCTCCTCTCCGCACTGTCGCATTTGTCCCTTCTCATTCGATAGTGCGCATTACATTTCGCACAGCTTTCCATGCCGAATTTTAACTGCCTGAACCCACGCGATACCGGTGGTATTGTGGAGAACGCGTGGCGCGATATAGTTGGATCGTGTTCCCTCTGGACTAAACCACTTACCACCCAAGGGTCACGTAAAAAATACCAGCGGTATTTTGAAAACTGCTTTGCCCAAGCTCATGCCAAATACAATTTTGAACCGATTTTTTTCCATTTTTCCTCATAAAAACTCATCCTCTTGCATATTCACCCCCTCCGCACTACTCCTCCCGCTCTTTATCAGCCTCTGCAAGTAGTTTTCCAATATCGCAGGGTTTATTAATATATTTTGTGGTTTTTACAGGATTCGATGGCATTTTTATAGGCCAAAGGATTTCTCCTGATTCATAATGAAATATAGCCCAAGTTTATGATCCTCGTAGCCCAAAACAGATGAAAAAGGGCCAAAGGATCTTTTCCACGCCATAAGCACTGGATCGTGGCCATTTGGAATTTCAGGGAAACCCTCCACGAACAAAAACTCCCTGTCCACAGCAAAAATAAAAAAATAGTAAATACAGATGTTTAAGATCAAAGGATTAAAGAAAAAATGAAGGTTAAAGGTTGAATCCGACAGTTTGGTGGTTAATGCATAGTTTGAATATTAATACAGAGGATTAAAGGAAAATCAACAAATGAATAAAGTTAAAAAGGGTTTGTGCATAAGTTTGAAGGATTAAAAGCTTAATCCCATTGTTTTAACGTTAAAACACAGTGTAAAGGTGGATACAATCAACAGGAGAACAATTGGAGACCAAAGTAGAATGAAAAAAGCATGATTAGCCTTAAAACACAAAATCACAGTTAAATCAATGTTTTAAAGTATTAAGACAGATGGATCAGTAAAAGAAACCTGCAAATGCCACATCAGTAAGGAAATTAAAGCCAAAACTTCCACCTACAGGCTTATTTCCTCAAAACAATACATAATGAATGCACAGTCAGTGATATTTCTAAGAGACACCTCAGAATTAAAAGCCAGCCTAGCAAGGGCCCCCAAAGTGAACAAAAATGAATGACATTGATGAACTTTAAATGTAATAATCAATTAGAAGAGTTAAGACATTTGAAAAACTTCTCCATTTGGCCCTTCAAAGGCCTAGAAGCACTTACTCTGCATTAATTGAACAGATAGGCCTTCTTTCACTCCACCTCCTCATTCTTCTATAAATACTTCTCTAGAAGACAGTATACAAGTTGGTCTTTGAATACTCATCAAGTGTAAATAGCTTTGAAGCTGTTGAAGCTCTGTTTTGTAATAGAAGAAAGATAGGTTGAGATGAGAAGTATAAAGCTCTAAAGACCCACTGGACTTGAAGATTGTAACTAGTTTGAACATCAAATACAAGCTAATTTATAAGATCCTAGTCTATGTCAATGGTGATGTGTTTCTTACTGTAATTGTTATTTTCTTTATGTTCTCACTCGGTCCACTTTTCTCTGAGAAAGAAAAAAAAATATAGATTAGGACTTACTTCTGAAGTACCCTAAATCTCACTGATAAATCTTTATCCTTTATGTTTTCTTCTAAATGTGTTTTGAAGGTAATTCAATAGAGTATAACCAGTGAAGTGTTGGTAAGCCCATATTTCCTGATTAAAACTTGAGATATTGTCTTTGAATGTTCTTGAAAAGTCTGCTTATTAAAGTTTAAGCTAGAGAAGTTTATGGTTATCCCTGTCCTCTTGTTTATCTCCAACAATTTCTTTGAAAATTTCCCTTAAGAGCATGTTGAAAGCAGGCTAGTTTAAAAGTACTTACCTGATCTTAGACTATTTTTATGTTAAGCTTGAATGTTTTCCTTTTGAATATGCTGAAAGCAGGCTAAGTAAAAGTCTTTACTTGATCTTAATCTATTCTTTGTTTTTTAAATGATTTCTTTTGCAATTATATCAAAAGCAGGCTAGTTTAAAAGCACTTAGCTGATCTTAGGTTACTTTGTGTCTCTTCATTAATTGCATGCCAAAAGAAGGATAGTTTAAAATTACTTGCCTGATCTTAGGTTGTCCTTTTTTTTTCTCATATGTTTTCTTCTTTCACCACTGTTAATGTTTCATTCCATAAAATCAACTTAAAGAGATCTATTGACATAGATGACTTGCCCATAGACCACTCCTGAAACTTGTTGTGCAATTAAATCCTTTATAACTCCATAGCCCAATGGATTGACACTATTTCTTACTTATCCTATCAGCTGAACCATTTTCTAACTACTCACAACTTTACCCTTCAAGAGACTTCCTTCATTTTAAAGATATTCATCCCAACCAAACAAAACAAACAACCTTGTTCTTCATAACTAGCCTAAAATCATACTTAAGCTTAAAAGAAATATCTTTTGAAAGCACATATATAGAGAGATCCCTCTCTGAATCTATGATGCCTAGATCCTCACACTCGAAAGTGGTTTTGAAGTAGGCACTACAGCATTTTTATTTGCCAATATTGCAAACTACGGAGACCTAACACAATTTATCTGAGGCATTCTGTGTGGGAATCCAGTGATGTGATCTCTATTCAATGGAGCATATCTTCATTGTATCCTTGAATCCATATTTGTTAATAAAAAGGGTCACTGCATATTTTCATCCAGTCTAGAGTCTTCTACTAGTGGAGTTCTTAGGTCTATTGAGAGTTTTGGAGTCTCCAAGTGGTAGATTTCAACTTTTTTGTCCACCATCAGCAACTAGATACCAGTCTTGGATAATACTTGAAACATTAGAAGCCAGAATTGGGACCCAATAAATCAGAGAAGGTTGAGAGTTTATAACAGTTTTGAAACACAAACCTATCTATAAGAATACTAAACTCATATAGTATGTGACTGGGCTTTATGCTCATAGGATTGATTAATACATTCCCAGGGGAGTTTATGAGAATAATGGGGTCAATAGGGCTATTGAATACCATCGGAGTCACCAGGTGGATGATGCTTATAGTTTTGAGGATTTGTTTGTTGTCCACCATCAACAACTAAATACCAATCTAGAGATGTTTTTGGGTTTTCTAAGTTCTTTATGTAACACTAAGATTTTCAATGGGTGTTCCCCAATTGAGTCATCATTTTGCTAGTATGGTGAATCAATTAGATACTACTCTTGGCTAACACTGGATTTTCTATGTTTGATAGGGGTTTGAGAGTTCTTAAGGAATATTTAGGCTATTACTTACTCAGGGTCCCACCATGATCGCCATTATGTTAGGTCCCAATAATCTGGCAGATTGGTAATGACCAAATAGACAAGGGTAACATCAAATTAGTATTTGAAGTCCTAGGACCTAGCCTTCCTGGACTCAGTCTTCAGAGAGGGCTCTCTCTATGTTTGTGTAAAGGATGTGACTTGGTTAATTTTAAGGTTTTGATTTTGGGCTTGTTACAGTGATAGGGTTTGTTTGTTTGGTTGGTTGGTTGGATAGGTTGTCAAGAAGAACATGTAGAGTAAGAGAAAATCAATTCATTGGGCTATGGAGTCTACAAAGGTCTTGAAAAGTACAATAATAGGTCAAGGGTGTTTCATAGGGAAAGTTAACAAGGCCAAATGGATCTAAGCAGGTTTAGTGAGTGTGAAATGAACATGAAGTTATGAATGTAGTAGGTTCAAAGGGAAATTAAGAATCATTCAACATACTAGAAAAAAGAAAATATTTTAGGATGATAGCATAGCAAAACTGAAGAGAAATAAAGGATTCTTCAACTAGACTTTTTCTAAACAAACCTCAAAACAACAGACAAGTAAACCTAGAGAGGAGTTAAGAATTCTCTGAACATTACTTTCAAACAAAGAGGACTTTTAACATAAAATTTTAGTGAAACTAAAGAGCATTCAAGGATTCTTTAATTAAACTTCAAGGAAGGAAACATAAAGCTAAAAGGATGCAGATAGAAATAGGGTGCCAAGAAAGCATATCCTACTTTAAAATTTTTATCCTATGATCAAAGAAACCATGAACAGAATGAAACCTAAAGTAAACAAATACAAGATTGGAATAACATCACCATCTAACAGAGCTCATGAATCCTAGGAATGTGCTTGATCTATTGATGCTCAATCCAAAGCAATCACAATACACCAAATCCAATTTCTTCAACAAACGCAAAGTCTATATCATATTGAGCTCAGCAACTAACCAACATGTACAATAAGTCTTCAATGCAGTATTTAACTAGCAAGGTGGAAAAAAACCCTAACTAGGGTTTTAGAAACCATTAGTTAGTCATAAATGTCATTTTTTACCAAAGAGGCCATGCAAGGCCCAAGATAAAAAATATCTAACTTTATAAATGAAAAAGTAAATGCTAACATAACTCCTCAACCAAATCTAGAGTGATTTTCCTAAAAATCCCTCAAAATATCTTTTTCATTAATTCCAAGTGTCTTTTGTTGAATTTTTGGCTAGGGCGCAACGCCAAGGCCAAGGGCGCAACGCCAACACTTGGAAAATAGGTCTTTTTGCAGTTGAGTTTTGGACACCTTCCTAGTGTCCTAATGAGCTCCATGATAGCTCATTGGAAAGCTTGTACAGTCTAAATTCCAAAACTTCCTTTAGTTTTCCGATTGGACTTTAGTTACCTGCTAAAAAGCTCAATCTCCCAATACTGCTCAAGGCACAGTGCCAGCTCTAAAAATAGGGCAGAAAGTTGATTGTTCTCATGTTTTTGGCACTTTTGGAGTACTAGGTTTGCTCGAAATGATCTGAAATTTTGTAAGGTTGATGTCCTTGGCCTAAGGATCCCAAAAATGTCAAGTTTTCCTCCAATGGGTTCCCCCAAAAAGAGGGCAGCACCGGTGGCGTTGCGTTCTTAGCCCTTCAAAACAGTCAAAATTTCCAAAACTCAAAAATTTGCAAAAAGTTTTCAAAATTTGGATTTCCCTTGATGATCATGTCTGGGATGCTTGTAGGGATGCATCAGCAAGAATGTCAAGTTTTTATTTTTCCTTTTCCACCTTTAGTGATTGAATCTTTTCAAGGGCTCTCTTGAGCTTGGCCCTTGCAATCTTCTTTCTTAAGGAATAATGCCTTGCTATCTTATTTTGGAGGTCAAGGTCTCTCTTGGTTTTCTCCAATTGATCCTCCAAGTGCATATTTTCTCTCTCTAGCCAATTTAGTGTCATCATGAATTCCATATGTCTCACTGCCATCATCACTGCTCTCTGTTAGGTAAACTTGACTCGGGATAGAGTCAATGTTGACTAGGGTAAATAGTAGTGGTTTTGGGGCACATGGTATTGTGCACCCATGGTTTTCATCCCATGGTATTTAATGTAATGGAACCTATAAAATGCTGGGAATACTTCATTATAATGTAGGCCTAGAGGTGAGCGGTGAAGGCTCACTTGGTTTGATTGGCGAGGGTTTTGGCCAATGCTTAATTAAATTTCATTGGTTGGGTTTTGCCCCAGATTTAGGGGTTTTCCCGGATAAACATCTTGGTTTATGTTTATGATTTGTTTGTAGCTATTTTATGGTTTTTTTCTCCTCTCAATAAATTTATTATTTCTCTGGTAAATTCTAACAAATGGTATCATGTCATTGAATTTTGCTGCGCTAGGAGTGAAAAGTCTGTCAAAATGAGAGAGGATATGTGCACATGGATTAATTAATTGATGAACCATCTATCTGAAGAGAAATCCTAGAGGAATTGCGGTTACAGAGGCTGGTGACCCATGTAATCTGGTAGATGGGTTCTTTTTATATGGACATTGATTTCATATGTACAAAGACAGTAACAATGAAACAAAAAAATTATTATTATTATAATGGAGTTAATTTATTACATGTAAATGGGCATACTGTTGTAAGACCTGGTATGGCATGCATACCCCTGGGTAATCACTGGTAAAGTCTGGGTTAGATCTAGGTGATAGGGGGGATGTCAAGTTAACAATTACTTGGGTAAAAAAAAAAAATGAGGGGGGAAAAGCTAGAGTGAGCAGGTTTGTCTCACTTAGCAATTTTGGATGTATTTAGTCAACAAACCCCAAGTCAAGTTTAAGGGGGGAATTGTTAGGGAAACTTGACTTGGGATAGATTCCATGTTGACTAGGGTAAATAGTAGTGGTTTTGGGGAACATTGTATTGTGCACCCATGGTTTTCAGCCCATGGTATTGCATGTAATGGAGCCTATAAAAGGCTGGGAATACTTCATTGTAATGTAGGCCTGGAGGTGAGCGGTAAAGGCTCACTTGGCTGGATTGGCCAGGGTTTTGGCCAATGCTTAATAAAATTTCATTGGTTGGGTTTTGCCCTAGATTTGGGGGTTTTCCTGGATAAACATCTTGGTTAATGTTTATGATTTGTTTCTAGTTATTTTATGGTTTTTTGTTCCTCTCGGTAAATTTATTATTTATCCGGTAAATTCTAACACTCTCATGGCTCTTTGACCCACTCCCATCATCACTACTGATTTCTGCCTCATTTCCATCTGCTTCACTGATATGTTCCTCACTTTCCTCACTGAAATTTGCCTCACTATTTTCTTCTTCCTTTCTTTCTTCCTCATTTGCATCTGCCTCATTGTTTTCTTCCTCATTGCTTCATTCCTCATTTTTTTCTTCCTAATTTCCATCTTTATCACCGTCCCTTTCCACCTCATTTCTCTTTTCTACCTCACTTTTTTCTTCCTCATAGTTTGATTCCTCATTCCTTGGTTCCTCATTTCCATCTTTATCATTGTCCCTTTCTGCCTCATTGCTCTTTTCTTCCTCACTCATTGATTTCTCATTGTTTGATTCCTCATTTCCATCTCTCTTATTGTTTGATGCACTAGTACCATGAGATGATGGTGAAGGGTTATGAGAGGATGATGAAGGAGGATCATCATGAGGTGAAGGTAAGTGAGTGAGAGGTGATGTGGAAAGGTCATCATGGGGTGAAGGAATTTGAGTGAGAGGTGATGTGTAAAGGTCATCACGGGGTGAAGGAACGTGAGTGGAGGATGATGCATGAGTGTTAAGTCCCTATATTAATAGTGTAGCCCCTTATTATGTTAGTGTAGCCCACCTTATTGTTATTATTGTACCCCTGTAACCCCCATATTGTTATTATTGTGCCCTTACATTATTATTGTTAGGTCGGCTAGGATTACATTATTGCCCCATGGACTCCTATATATAGAAAGGAGGTTTTGTAAATTGTATCATCCAAGAATTGTTCATTTATGTAATGTATTGGAGGTTTCCCCCTCGAAGTGGCTTATTTCTAAGGCGTTCATATCTCTTTTCTTCTATTTTTGGAGCTGGTTACACAACAATGAGTAGCAGGGTGTGATGGTGAAGGAGGAATGAATGAGATGCTAAAAAATCAATGAAAACCCTCTGTTGATATGTTTAAAATCTATTTTGAAACACTTTTAGGCTAATGTCAAATTGAGATGAAGGATGGTAATGGAATGTCAGCCTTTGCAAGTGAAGGGACTGATTTAATGAATCGAATGGGTGTAGGGATGGATTAGGTGAATGAAAATCCTAAAATAGTGTAATTCCTCTATCTAGGAAAATGAAGCAATTGAACAAAGTGATTTCAAGGTTGAAACTTAGGGTTTGATCTTAGGGTTCCATTCCATTGATTAAAAAAGATCACCAAAATTTGCTTGAAGATGAGTGTATGTGATGTACTTACTCCTGAATATTCTTGGAGGAAATTTGGTAGATATTTGGAAGAAAATTTAGGTTTTTTGAGTGGTTAATTTTCTTAGGAAGCCATCCTAGCCAAGGGTGCAATGCCTAATCCAAGGGCGAAGCACTCAATCCCAAGCACACAGCTCTTTTTGGCAGAGGGTATTTGGAGGCCTTCCTGGTGTCCAAATTGGGCCCATGATAGCTTGTTGTAAATATTATCCTTTTTAATTTCCAAATATACCTTTTATTTTCTAATTGGATTTGATTTGAGCTGTCAAAATTTGATTCTCCCAAGACTGGTCAAAAAGTGTTGAATAATGGTGCAAAAATGCAGAGTGTTATTGCAGGCAACTTTATAAGGCCTTCCTCAACACAAAATTGAGCTCATGATAGCTCATTGGAAATATATTCCAGTATATTTTTCCTTTGACTCATCAAGAAAGTCATTTGGACACTCTAAATATGAAAAAATGTGATTTTCCCGAGGTCACTCCAGAAGTGCAAAAATTCTCCCATGAGACTTGTATTTTTGACATTGCTCTAAAACCATGAAACCTGTGTAAAATATGTAGGAGGGTTTTATTTTTGAACCTATGATGGACAAAAATCTCTCTCACATTTTCCAAATTCATCTATGTTTGGTCAGAAACATATTTTGAAGAAAAAATGGCCCTGTGACTGACAAATGGCTTGGCTCTTGGAATGAATTTCTGGAAAATGTTAGAGGCATGATGTTAATGATTTGGTATGGATTCATAATTTATGATATGACCTACCATATGGATCTTCTACTCCTATGCCTCTTTTCCATAGAAAACCCTAGCCTAGTGGAAGAGGAAATTAGGGTTTAGTGCTCCTTCTAGGTCATTTCTGCCATTGATCATTGTTTGGCACTCTGTTGGACCATTAAGCTCAAAAACCCCAGTCATATATAAGAACAAGTGTCTCCTATTCTCCTTGCTGCAAGTTGTCTTCTTTCAAGAATAGACCACCTACCTTACCAGTACTTTTTTTTTATGGACCTTTCAACACTCCTACAGAAGTGCCAAAGTTTGTCCATTTCCTCATGTGTAGATTCTGAACTGAAGGATAGTATTGTTTGGAAACTCTTTAGGTATTTCTTGAATAAATATGTTCCGAAATTCTATTACATATGATCCAACTTCTAGAAAAGGAAAATCATTGTTTGGAACACCAATGATGACCTTAAAACATGTGAAACATTAATTGAACTAGTGGGAGGGTTCTTTGACCTGACCTTGACTAAAACTTGGCTAGGAGACCTTTAAGTGAAACCAGAGTACTTGTAAAATTGTTGTATTGAAGTTCCAAATTCCAATGCATTTGATTTATCTAAAGAGCCTATAGAGATAGTTTTGAGACCATCAATTCTTGAGGAACTTGGATAACATGGGAAAACGTTAGGTATAGGAAACCCTAGAGGGAAAGTGGAGTTATGGACAATTGAAAATAGGGTAATTAGGTTATAGGCATAGAAGGAGGCTGAAAATGGTAGGTAAAAGACCATTATGAGTTTGTAGGAGTGACAGGGTGACCATGGAATGGAAAGCTAATAGAATAGTGAAACAGTTTGAAAAAGGGATAATGAAGACAGTGAGATTTCTAAAACTCACAATATGCAAAGAATGTTGTTTTTAGAAATATAGAACCATTATATAGTCATCTACAAATAGTGAAAAATATTGATGACTAACAGTGGCTCCACTTGGGGAGGGCAGCTCCTTTTCAGGAGGTGTCTATAACCTCAGATTTTAGATCTCTAACTTTTGAAGATCAGTACCTTACTTGTACTTGGCAGATCCCTCTTCCTTCATTTTCTGATTCACTCTTGTTCTTTTGAAGCTATGATCTCAAAATCTGAAATGACATGATTTCTTCAATATCAGTTCTACCTACCCATCATACTTTTCCTAACATTTTTTCTTCACTTGGGTGCATTTGGATTAGCAAACCCTTCACGTAATTTTTCTTTTGAAAGCATAAAAACTATCTACTTCTACACTTATCACTTCCAAGAGCTCATATTAGGCTGATGAACTCTTTACTCTCTACCTAATATACTTATCTGTCAAGTTTATGTTGTTTGACATATTTTCATTCTCTAACCTACTAACATGAAATTCAAAGCATGACTCAATCAAGGTTAAACAATTTGATTGGCCAAGAGATGTGGCATTTTTGGCAAGCTGCACACAGACTTTATTTTTTGTACAAGAAAAAACTAGAAACTTGAAGGATTTCATTTTGAATTTGTTATGTATCCCTCTCTTTATCTTCTGGTTCAGATTTGAGCATTGAAACCAAATATGTTTTCCTAATCTAATCTACTGACAAGCCAAGTTCACATGGTTTGGAAAATATTCTTTCACTAACCTATCAGCATAAATTTAAAACATGTCCAATCATGATTAGGCTCGATGTCTGAACAAGACTTTCTTTTCTTCAATAGTAGTGAAATTTAGGCTTGCACACTTTCATCAATACTCCTTTTTTGGTATGGGGTTGTACCTTTCCTTTAAACCTGCCCTCTTTTTCTTCTTTTCTTTGTTTTTGTCCCTTTTGTCAAAACAATATAAAACTAAAATATGCTCATAGTGTTGAGCTTCTTAGCATACCTATCGATCCTAGTCTAACTTGGAGATTAATTATACACTAAGTGAACTATTTTCTCCAAAGCAACCAATCAAGTAAGTGACTACATGATTGATTTTTATCCAGCCCTTTGGGTATGCTAAAAAAACCAAAAGGCCACTCCCACATCATATGTTTTTGAATAGTAGTGCTCAAAATATTCTTCACACTCTGCAACAAACTATTCTTGGCATATTTTACTCCTTCTCTAGATGTCTCTAAGAAGCCAGCAAAAGGATCTTTGAATAATATCTATTCTTGAGAATTTAAAAAGTAATTTTCATCTAGGACTATTTTTCGCTCCACTTTGTTAAGCTTGGGATTCTTTTGAGAATGAAACTCTACCTCTTCTTCATGATAATCTGACTTGGCAACCTCATAATGTTTTGCTATGTTGTTCTCCAGTATGCCTGATATGCCTTGACTGAGTGGAATGGATTCTACTTGCATGCCTTTGTTAGGGGTATTCTCTAGTAATAGGCCCTCTTGAGGAGGTAGCACAACATCAATATTAACTTGATCTATAGTTTCTGCATGTGAAAGTGCATCAGTGGATAATTCAGCAGTATAAAAAATAGAAATATCTTCTTTATATAAAAGTTTAGAGGTTGGTTGTATGTTTAGGATCCGATTGATTTCTTGATTAGTTAAAAGGGGAGGCATTTTTCTCTTTCTTTGGATAGAACTATGATGTTTCTCTTCCCTTTGTGACTGATCATAAGTCTGAATGTTTTCTTGAGCCTCACACAAAAGAGATGAAGAATCATCACTTGTCTCTTTAGAGAGGTTTTGTGGATTTTCTTCCATTCCCTGATTGATTTCATCCTTAAACAACTCCTCTTGATTTTCATCACAGTTAACTTGAGTATGAAATGCATGAATTTCTTCTAATAGATCTTCAAGATGCTAATTTCCCAAATCTTCATCAATGTTTACAAGGTATTGTATGATATATTCATATTGATCACAACAATTCTCAGCTAATGATAAAAAAGGAGAGTTTCCCTTATAGTGTTTATAAAACACCTTGTGGAAATATTTTAAAGAAAAAAAAATACTAGGGTTTAGGTCTTCATACCACTCCCTTGCTTTACCTTCTAATGTCCCCATGAGCATTTTCATGAGGCAGTCCTCATGTCATTCAAATTTTAACCTCCATGTATGTATATGAAATTTGATGAGGTGTAACAAAGGGTCATCCAAATTTTCATCACGAAAAATAGGCAGGATTGAGTTCCAATTTATCCGAGGCATTCTATTTGGGAATCCAGGGATGTGATCTCTGTTCATTGGAGCATATCTCCATTTTATCCTTGAATCCATCTTTGTTAATAAAAAATGTTCACTTCATATTTTAAACTAGCCTAGAGTCTTCTACCAGTGGAGTCTTTAGGTCTATTGAGAGTTGTGGAGTTTCCAGGTGATAGATTTCAACTTTGTTGTCCACCATCAACAACCAGATACCAGTCTTAGCTAATACTTGAAACATTAGAAGCCAGAATTGGGACCCAATAAATCAGAGAAGATAGAGAGTTTATAAAATTTTTGAAACACATACCTATATGTAAGAATACTGAACTCATACAGTATGTGACTGGGCTTTATGATCTTAGGATTGATTAATACATTCCTAGGGGAGTCTGTGAGAATAGTGGGGCCAACAGGGCTACTGAAGACTAGTGGAGTCACTAGGTGGATGATTCTTACTGTTTTTAGGATTTGTTTGTTGTCCACCATCAACAAATAAATACCAATCTAGAGATGTTTTTGGGTTTTATGAGTTCTTTATGAAACACTAAGCTTTTCAATTGGTGTTCTCCAGTTAAGTCAACATTTTTCTAGTATGGTGAATCAGTTAGCTACTACTCTTCGCTAACACTTGATTCTCTAAGTTTGATATGGTTTTGATATTTCTTACGGAATATTTAGGTTGTTACTTACTCAGAGTCCCACTTTGATCACCATTATGTTAGCTCTCCATAATTTGGCAGATTGGCAATGACCAAATAGAAAAGGGTAACATCAAACCAATATTTGGAGTCCTAGTACCTAGCCTTCCTAGACACATAGAGGGTTCTCTCTATGTTTGTGTTGTTGGTCTCCCGTGTTTTTATACTTTGGAAAATTAAAAGACAAGGCAACATCAGAACCAATATTTAGAGTTACAGGATCTAGTCCTCTTGCTCTCAGAGAGGGATCTCTCAAATTATTATTTTTTTGCAAAATTTTATCTTGTGTGCTTTGGGTATTGGTTTTAGACTAGTTATTAAGTGCAAGTGTTTGTTTGTTTTTTTGTTTGAATTGATACAACAGAACATAAAAGGTTTAGGAAAGATATATAGAAAGGGGAAATGTTAGTTTTGTTGGGCAATGGAGTCAAAAAGAGGTTATGACAAACTTATCAATGGATATGGGATATCAAAGGGCAAATCTAACTTGGCCGCAGGATCCTTTGGTTTTGGAATGAGATGGACATCAATGATTTGGAAAAGAGAAGTTTTAATTCTCAACAAAGGGAATTTGAAAGCATAACTTGAAAAATAAAGAGTTATTTGATAGACAGGGCTAACCATGAATTCTACAAACCACACTTTAACCAAAAAATGACTTCAAAACAACTTTTAAAAAGAAATCTAAGATTCAGGGAACACCCTATTTCCTCAAAGATTTTATTTCAAATGACTTAGAAAACATAAAATATTTACTGATAATTAAGGTCATAGAAGAGGGAACACCTAAATACATCGATGATCACAACTATAAATACCTTTAAGAAAATTTTTCAAGCAAGGACAAAGGGCGTGATCAGAACAGACCTCCTTGGCTTACTGTAAACAAAGATACTTCAAAGGGAGACTTCAATAACAACCTTTAAGTGGCAGCAGACAAGTAGGGAGAACCATAAATCATGCTGAAACCAACTATTTGAACTATTTGATAAATAAACAACCATGAGGACTAAAAAGAGAGATTAAAGACTCTAAAATACCTCAGCAGAAGAGAACATAGAACAGTGAAGGATAAACAGGTCTAAGGTGCTTCCAAGAGTCATTTCTTAGCCTAAAACTTTCATCCTACTGTAGTAAGAAATTATGGAACAAAATGAAAACAGGAGAAAAAATTAAATAGTTCAGAATACTTCACCAACATCCAAGCTCATGGATCCAATGATAGAGCCTTCTCAGGAACAAGCATGCAACAACATCATCAGCGCTTCCAAGACTTCAATTTCTTCTTCAACTTCAACAGAATATGTATTATTTTAGAGAGTTTTAGTATTAGAACTAGTGATCAACCAACCCTTTACAATGAGCTCCTCAAGAATATTTTATAGGAAAATGAGGAGGTGAAATGAAAGAAAAGATATATAGGCTCAATTAATACAGTTAATTCTTCTCGGCCTTTGAGGGGCTCAATGAAGAAGTTTATAGATATTTCCTCTGTATTAATGGTTTTACATTTAGAATCAAACTCAGTGGGAATATTTTTTGACTTTAAGGCTCTGTGTCATCCTTGTAATAACTCTGCTAATATTTTGCGATAAGTTCTTTTGGTCGAATTAACTGTTCAGCTGTATTAAGGCAGATATCCTCTACCCTGGTAATAACTCCACCTCTGTTGAATGCTTTGAGGCTACAGGTGGCTGTAGGTAGTTGGTGTGGAATCAATTAGCCTCTGATGTGGTGGTGGAGGCTTTCTCGGACTGATAGATATTATTGATTTCCTTTTAACATTGTTAATTTGATTTGATTCTGTGTGTTAGGCTTAATCAGGCCTAAATTTTGTCTTTTGTTCTTTAACTGTGTTTACTTTAGTGGATTAGGCTTTTGAAAGTTGATTTAGGCCATAATCCATTAAAACTGTGAAAACAATCTTCAATTCTTCAGTTTCTACTATGGTTGGGTCTTTTCACACTGATACTCTTTATTTGATTAAATTGTACAGTGTCTTGTTGATGTGTAGGAGCACAGAGGGTTTCGAATGGCATCAGTGCTCATGAGGGACTGATGAAACATGGCGTCGAACCCTGCAGAATGGTCTCTTTGATGTATAAAGGCCTGGGGGATCATCATCCATAGCCTTCAATTCTCTTTCAAAACTTTTAATAAAAACCATTAAAACCTGCACAACCAAGAAAAATTAATAAATTCCATCCATATTTGGGTAATACTTCTTTGGAGGCTTAGGTTTGGAGCGCAGCTGTTGGATGAAAGCATTCAACGGTGGCGATTGATCGTTGAGGTTCAAAGGGAAGCAGTCGAATAAACGGTGGGAGATTAAGTTAGGGTCATTGATCTGCAGAGATAAACTGTCAGGAGTAATTGTAATAATATAATGCGAAAGGGTCACATTATAATAATATAGGAGAAAATGCAAAGAAATTACAAAGGAAATAGGTTTAAAACCTTTGGCGGAGGAAAAATGCGTTAGAAGGAAATTCGGGGTTTCCAAACGATCGTGGGCTATTGGATCAGATTGGCCCCTGAGATCAACGGTTGTGGTTGATCTATGAAATCCCTTGGAAGAAGGTGGAGGGCGATAGTTCAATGATCAAACCGAATATCAGCAGTTGATCTGCAGAGATCAACAACGGGGAACGAACACGATGAAATGTAGTGTAAATGGGAAGGGTGGTTTCGGCTCAAAGAAACCAGCGGTATCGCGCAACAAAAAGGTGGGTAGGCGGTTTCACCTTTTTTAACGTAATATGAATTTTAGCTTGACACATGGCATTTCAAAACCACTTATATCACGCAGCTATGGAGAATTAACCTTCGTGCTTAAATCTGCACGAAAATGTGTGTTAGTCGTCAGATCAGGGGTCTTAGATCTGACGGTCATGGAAAGAGCGTGATATTGATAAGATGCACGGGCGGAAGTAGGTAGGGTGGTTTTATTATGGACCGTCCGATCAAGGAATTGACGGCGGAGATATGATCTGGGAAAGGGTAGGACCCATGGCGCTGGGCCTATCAAGATTAATCTGGGCCGTTAGATGAAACATATCAATGGTGGAGATTGAATCTGGGGTAAAATAGAATAAAATATGAGGCAGAGAATGTTTGAATATGATTCGTTGATCTGCAGAGATCAATGACGGAGATTTCCCAAAGAAAATTATAGAGTGGGATTTATGAAATTAACCAAAGGTGGGAGGATCGATCTGGACCACCAGATCTTAGGGCATGGATGGCCCAAATGCAATCAGAGGTTTGCAATCAGTGGGGGTAAAGAGCAACAGAGTGCTGATGCGATTGAGCATTGGCCGTCGATCTGAGGATCAGATCGACAGTGGGAAATTTATCGGAGGAGGTCATAGGTGGGGGAAAGGGATTTGGGATGGAGCGATAAGGACCATCCGATCTGGGTTTGGTGGAAGGAGATCATCGATTGAGGATCCATCGGGAGACCGCCAATCGGGAGGGGGCGAATAAAATATAAAGTGCACCCAATGAAATCTCCAATGTGAGATTCCACAATATGTTTGATCGGTTTAAAATCAACGATGGAGGTTTGGCCCGACCAATGAACGGCGGGTTTCTTTTAAAAACATAGAAAATCAGATTTTTCATAAAATACAAAGGATTTTTGCATCATGGAAGGGTTTATTATAGTGTTAAGCGCCCAATTGCGGGGCTTTCAGCTATGCGAAGAGGCAAAGGGATCGGGGCTTATAAAAGAGGGCCAATCGCATCGGAACTTTTTATGAAACAAAATCCATGCGCCCATCGCGAATGCTCCGATGCGATAAGTGATTTTTGACTTAGTGCTTGGTTCCAGGGCATGGGTGTATGGTAGGGAAGTGGTTTAGGGCTTAGCCCAAAAGGGGCTTAGGCCTCTAATGCAAAAAGGCTCATTTTTATGATTTTTTCAAGGATTTTCAATGGATTTGGGGGTTTCGGTAAGGTCTAAAAAGGAGTTTTAAACCTTATAAAAGGGGATTTATGAAGGGAAAATGGGAAATAATGGAAAATAGAGGAAATTTATGAGGTAAAAGGTGATAAAAATGGAGGTTAATTTGAAGTGGAAGAAGGGGTAAAATGAGGGGAAAATGAAGTTTTTTGCAGCAGTCTTTTTCCTCAGGGAAAATAGCAGAATTTCAGAATTAAGAGGGAAACAACAGTGAAGATTAATCAAAGAATAAGATGTATTCATAAGACTTCAAGAACTAACAATTTTGCAATAAAACTTGTTTCTTGAAGGCTTCAAAAATGATTTAGCCACCATTTGATATGACAAATTTTTATAGGTGGCTAATAGTGGTTCCACATGGGGATGGTGCCTTCTTGAAGGCATCAAGAACTTCAAACTTGCATTCTCTGGGGGGATGATCAGTGCCTCATCCATTGGGCTGCAACATTCCTTACTTGGATGATCTCCTTCTGTTTTGAAAATGTTAGCAGCCATGAAAAAACAATGGAACTTCATCAACACAAGCTTTCTAACTACCCAATCCTACTGATCTAACATTTTTTCTTCTTTCAGAGTGCACTTGGATTGGAAAACTATTTTACAAAACATTTTATTCTTTTGAAAGAAAAAAACTAATCTAAGTCTACTTCTTATTTCTCCATGAACTCAGATTTAAACAGTTGAGTTCATAAGCTTCTCTACCCAATCTACTATCTGTTAGGATTAAATAGTATAAGAGATTTTTACTCTCTAATTTATAAAACGGAAATTTAAAAGCATACAAGTCAGGATTGAACAATCTAACTTGTTGTTGATCTATGGCATAAAAAACAAGCTGCACATAGATATTATTTTGCAGAAAATTAAATCAAAATGGTGAAGGCTTAAGATCTGAAAGTTCTAAGCACGACCTTCTCTTTTCTTCAGCTTTGTTTTTTAGTTTGTTTGAGCTATTTTCTGTTTTTTCTCTAGTTCAAGTTTTGAGCATATCAGAACCAGTTTTCTTCTATCTTTGAGTAAAAAAATAAATAGTTTAGATTCATTCTTCCTTTGGGATCTCAGGTTCAGATTTTGAGCTTGTTTGAACCTTTACTTTTCTATCCTAATCTTCCTAATTGATAAGCCAAGATTAAACTGTTTGGATGATCTATTCACTAACCTATCAGCAGAAAATTCAAAACTAATTAGTCATGATTAGGTTGTATGACTAACTAGGAGTGTGTTTTTTAGGAGTGGCATTTGAGCTTGCATGCTTTCAGACTTTGTTTCTCTTTTTGGTATGGGGTTGTACCTCTTTTATTTACAATCTACCCTCTTTTCTCCTTTCTATTGTTTTTTTGTTTTTTATTTTTCTAACTTTGAATGCAATGTTCAGACTATGATATTTACAATGAAAAATGAAATGCTTTGGAATTCATGACTCTTGGAAGAATTAATGATTTAGCATCCTGCCATTGACAGGACCTCCATATAGATCTTCTCCATTCAATTCTTTCAACAAAAATTCATTGTCACCCCTCTCAGCATGAATAATATAGGGGCCTTTCCACGAGTTCTCGAACTTGCCATGTTTTTCCTTCTCTTCTCTTCTTGAATCCCATTTGAGAACAACATTGCTGACCTGGAAATTGTTTGCCTTAGACCTCTTATCAAATATTTTCTTTACATTTTCTTGGACTAACTCTGTTCTTTCATAGACTTCTTCTCTGGTCTGTTGTAAATGAATGGTTTGGTTTATTCTCCTCTGCATATCATTCTCTTCGACCTGCACTTCTTGAAGGAGTTTCATGACTGGAAATCCTAATGAGGTGGGGAAAAATGCATCCATGCCATAGACCAGCTGATAGGGGGACATATTTACTGACTTCTTTGTATTTAACCTATCAGCCCATAAGGCATGAACCAGCTTACTGTGTCATGATTTGTGATTCTGCTCCAATAGCGTTTTGATGATATTGATGAGGCTCTTGTTGGAAGATTCAACTAATCCATTTCCTTGGGGATAGTAGGCAGTAGAATGGCCCAAGGTTATGTGATATTTGTAACAGAAATGAACCATTTTATTATATTTAAAAGCAGCAGCATTATTTGTTATGATTTTTCTGGGACAACCAAATCTGGATAGGATATTTTTTTCAAGGAACTTGATAATGACAGAGTCATTAGCATTTCTAGAGGGTATAGCTTCTATCCACTTGGTAAAGAAGTCAGTTGCCATGAGAATCCACTTATGTTGGGCTGAGGAAGATGGGTGAATTTCCCCAATGAAGTCTAAACCCCATTGTTAAAAAGGTGCCTCAACTCTGATAGGATGTAATAGTAAGGGAAGGAGTTTTATTTTGCCATCGAAAATTTGACACTTATGGCAAGACATGACCAACTTCTAAGTGTCTGGGAAAAGGGTAGGCCAATAGTGACTAGATCTAAGAACTTTGTTTGTTGTTGCCTTCCAGTAGAGGTGTCCTCCACATTCTCCATCATGCAACTCATGCATGATTTTTCCTGCATCATATTTAAGTAAACATTTAAGAAAAATTCCAACAACATTTTTCCAATACAATACCCCATCTAAGATGCAATAACTCAAAGATTTTTTTTTCAAAAATCTAGCTTTAGTTTTAGACAAAGAAGGAGGGGCATTCAAATTTAAAAGCACATAAATAATGTCAGCATACCAAGGAGAATTCAAAAATGTCTCTTCAATGAAAGGAGCAATAGATTCTTCTATTTCTTCCAACACATCTACCATATTCATGTCTAGTGCTTGGAAGTTAGACTCAGCCATAAGTTTTGCTAATCTTTTCCCTTTAACTAATTTGGTGGGCCTGATTTCTATGTCATATTCAAGAATAGTTGCAATCCATTTTCCCCTTTTACCATCAGGGTCTTGACATAGAATTTCCTTGACAATAGTATGTGGAACAAAAGAAATTATGTGAGAGTGTAAAATATAGACTCTAAAGTCCTTTAATGCTTTCACTAATGCTAAGGCTTTCTTCTCCATGATGTTGTATTTGAGAGGAGCATCTCTTAAGGCCCTACTAAAGAAGGATATTGGTTGTTATTTCCCCAAGTCATTCTTTTGAAGCAACACTGCAGCTATTGTATGCTCATATGCAAAAGAAAGGATATAAAAGTCTTTGGTGAAATCTGGACTAATCAAGACTGGTGTTTGAGTAAGAGCTTGTTTGACCAGTTCAAATGATTTTTTAGCTGGTAAAGTCCATTTTACACCTACATATTTCTTAAGCATGTTTGTAATGTTTTTTAATAGATCAACAAGGTTGGGGATAAACCTCCTCAAAAAATTAATCTTTCCAATTAAATATTGTAATTCTTTGAGGATTCTTGGATGGCTAATCTGTAATATGCCATCTATCCTTGTAGGGTCTGTTTTGATTCCCTCTTCTGAAATTATATGGCCAAGAAGTTTACCTTCTTGGAGACCAAAGAGTGTCTTCTTGGGATTTAATGACAAGTCAAATTTCCTACACTTCTCAAAAACTTTTCTCAAGTGAATCAAATGTTCTTCATTAGTTTTTGAGAAAACGATTATGTCATCAAGGTAAAAGATTATGAAATAGCCAATATCTTCAGAGAAGGCCATGTCCATGGCCCTTTGGAAGTTGGCCCCTGCATTCATCAATCCGAAAGACATTTTGACATATATAAAAGTGCCCCAAGGTGTGGTAAAAGCAGTTTTGATTTGATCACTTGGGAACACTAACACCTGGTTGTAACCCAAGAACCCATCTAAGAGTGATATCCTTTTTGACCCAAATACCCTTTGAAGTATATGGTCCATCTTGGGTAAGGAGTAGTTGTCTTTTAGAGAGGCTCTATTTAAATTTTTGAAGTCAATACAGAGCCTGATTTCCCCTGTCTTCTTTCTAACAGAAACTAAGTTTGATACCCATTCTGAATATCTAATTGGTACTATGATCCCAACATCATGCATCTTTTCAATTTCTGCCTTAACTAAAGGTAGTAAAACAGGGTTTATTCTCCTTAGCTTTTTTTTGAAAGGCTTTTGATTTTCTCTGAGAGGGATTTTGTGCTGAATGATGCTGGTATCATAAGATTTCAGGTCTTTGTACCCCCAAGCAAAAACATCTTTAAAATCTTTGAACAAGTCTATGTATTGCAATTTTATGTGAGCCGGGAGAGTGCTGGACAGTTTAATCATCTTGGGTTCTGCTAGGCTGCCTATGTTATGTTATTCTACATCTGTTTCCATAGGCTCCATTCTTGGTTCTTTGGCTACATCGTTAAAGTCGAAAAAATGTTCTAAAGGTGTGAGACATCTTGGAATTGTATCGTTCTTGCATTTTAAAAAATCCAAGTCTTCTTGGTCTGCGTTGTCAATTAACTCTACTTCAAAAGGATTCTCATAATGATTTATATCAGCAGAATATGTCATTTCAACTTCTGGGATTTGTTCAATATACAAACAATTTTCTTATGGTTGGTTTCTGATATTGGTATGTCGAAATCGTTTTCTGATTTTAAGAAATCATCTTTGTGTTTGTCAGAATCAAACACTTTCCAATGATCTTCATTATCAGGCACTGCAGGCCTGTGTTTTACCTTTATGCTACGATTTTCATTTATCTCAGGTATATGGCAGTTGTTTTCGTTGAAAGCGATTTCATTTTCTAGATGATTTAGTGCTCTAGGAATGAAAATAAGTTCATTCTTTTGAAAGGTTTTCAATAAATCAAGGGCATCATTCCGATATTCCCTAAGCCTTGGATTTCTAGCTGAGCATTCTCCTTTGATTTGTATTCTGATAAGTTCAGAATCTCCTAAGATTGATATCTTTTGGGCTTCTAATTGTTTAAGCAATTGTAAGCCTAGAAGAAGGGCTTCATACTCAGCAATATTGTTAGTGCATGGGAAATATAATTTATATGAAAAACTCTGATTCATATTTTGAATCCAAACACCTGCCCTTGCACTTGTTTTATTACAGGATCCATCAAAGTTTATTGTACAAAGTATATTTGTCTCATTTTCATTTTCTTGTTGTTGTTGATTGCCGATGTTTTGCATCTGATTTGAGGGAAGTTCTGATTGTTCTAGTAAACTGGTTGGGTCTATGTTTTTCTTTTATTGTTGAGTAATTTCATATTCGTTGTACAAGATAAAGGAATCTAAACTTGATTGAATAGAATAGATTGGAAAGTTGTTTGTTTTATCTATGTTGCTCACCATGTACTTCATGTGAGATTCCCTATATAGTCTTCTGTTTTGGTTAAAAATAGGGATGGTGGCATAAGACATGTCCATTTGAAGGCTCCCCTGAAGTTTGGCTCCCCATGATCTTTATAAGAGCATGGCATACTTAGGGGGAATGTCAGCTACAACTATGTTCATTATTAGAATCTTAGCAGGGATTTAAGATAAGTTAACACATAGATCTTTGATTAAACCCAAAAATTTAACTCCGCTTGAGTCAAAGGAATACAAGTCTTTGTATGGTTTAGTAATTTCTAAGCCTAAGCTTTCCATTACTACCTTGGGAATTAGATTGTGTGAAGCTCCAGAATCTAGCATGGCATTGTGTAAAATTTTCTCATGTATGTTCAAACTAACATAGAAGGGAGGGACAACCCCTTCTTGGTATTTTCCTTCAACTTCTGGACCAAACAAAAACTCAGGCTTGTCATCTGTCAAGTTTAAGGTGTCAGTATCACTTCCTAGGTTCAAAGCTTTTAAAACTTGGTTTTTGTACACTTCTTGGGTTACTAGTTCAGCTAGGGGGATGGTAATTTTTATCTTTGCAATCTCTCCCCCAAGGTTGAAAGGAACAATTGACTTGTTCATATTTACATCTATTTTTTCAATTGAATTCCTTTTAGCAGTTTTGATTTGCTAAACTTTGTTTGGACTGGTAATTGGGACATTTTTGTTAGGACCACTATTTGAAGTGCTAGGGGTACTCTGTTCAACATTTGGCTGGCTATTTTTCTCTTTGTTTAAATCTGGTTTTTTAGCCAAAATGATGGGTTTGTCTAATGTCTTCTTAGGCTAACTTTTTTCATTTTTCTTGACAGCAGTGCTAGTGTTCTTATCTTTTTAATTTTTTATGTTCCCTTTGCTCCTAATATCATATTGTTTGTGTACCTCCATGATTGCATTTTCAAACCCCAATCTATAATCATCAGAATCTTCATAGGTGTTTGTATTTTGATCAGAGAAGAAACCTTTTTCTTCCTCAGTGAGGAAAATGTCGTCCCCACTATCTGATCCAATCAAGTTTACATGAGCTTCTCCCAACCTTTCCATCTCCCTATCTTCCTCATATTGATCCACATAGTTTTGTTGGAAGGGAGGTCTAACCTGTTGGTCACTTTCTTTTTTCTTATCTTGATTGTTTTCTCTTCTATAATTCTAATTTCTATTTCTATTTTTGTTTTTTTGAAGTTCTCTTGGTGGCACTCTATCATTCAAGTTGATATTTTCAAGCATCCTCTCCATTACCTTCAATAGGTTATCAATTTTAGTGTCAGAAGTTGAGGTGGAAGGTGCAATGTCATCTTTATAAGTTACTCTCTTCTCAGATCTCAACCTATTTCTTTTCTCAATTATGTTTGCTTCTACGCTCATAGCTCCTTTCTACATGTCTTCTAAAGTTAATTAATATCTCTCCCTCAACTGATAAGCCATTTCAGCATAAAATCCTTCTGGATACCTTACTAAGGCCATGCCTTGGGGAGGTTTCATGTGAGGTGGAAGAGCATTGTAAACGTTATTGAACCTAGTGGACTAGTCATGAACACTCTCCCCTTGATTTCTTTTGAGGATGCTATACTCTGCTAGTATTTGGAGAGGATTCTTTTTGAGTTCGCATTTGTTGATGAATGTTTGATGCAAAGCAGGGAGATCATTTATGTTGTTAGGAGGTAAGTTTTAAAACCATTTCTTCACATATCCTCCTAAACTTTGGGTGAAGATCCTCATCTTCACAGTTTCTTCTTCTATCTCCATGTAATCAAATGAATCTTCCATCCTATCTACATGATGTTGAGCTGTTGTAGACTCTTTTCCAGTGAAATGAGGAATTTTGGATTGGTACTCATTTGGTAAGGGAAGCAGAGGTTGTGATAACACCAATGGGGCATACCATGTTGCCGTGGCTAGAAATAAGGGTGGATTTACACGAAGGAAAGTGGGCTGAATAGGAGTTTTTTGCACAGTGGTAGTATGGATTGGAGTGGAAGAAACACTTGGGCTAGCAAACTGATTTTGAGAAAATTTGTTATGGAAAAGGCTAAAGTGACGAAGAAGCTGGGAATCAGGAGGAGTGGAAGGTGAGACGTCTCTACTGAAACTTTGTTGCAAATTTGCAATGTCGAGATAATTTTGGTTTAAATCACCTTGAGATATAGTTCTAAAGATGTTCTTTGTATGATGTAAATCAAAGTGTGAATCCTCTAAGACAACAAGGTTTTCACGGACATATTTTGTTCTTAAGAGGCTCCTATTAGCAGCTGATTTTCCAGACATAGAAATCTGCCACAGAATTCCCTCTGGATTGTTAATGATTAAAGGATGATTTGTGTTTGGATGGGATCTACTGTTGATCCTATGTGAAGCCAGACTGTTTTTCAAAAATGAGAGAGGTTAAGGTTTTAGGAACTGTTTTTGGGAGTTTTACCTCTCACGATGTCTTATCTAGTATGGGACTAGGCTCCTAAACTTCTTTAAGGCTGGTTAATACAGTCCTAAAGAGATCTGAAGAGCTAGATGAGTAATAGGCCTATGGAGTCACCAGGTGGAAACTATTTAGCTTCTATGAAGGTAAAATATTGGATGGTTCCACCACCATGTTTATTATGAAGCCAAACTGAAATTTTTCTGGGTTTTTCTGAGTTTTTTAATCCTATGGGTTAAAAGAGTGTCCTAAATCTGATTTTAACACTTAGATAAGGTATCAAGAACCTACAGAGTTCACTCTTATGTCTTGGTCACTGATTCTTTCAAGGTTTGATAAGGTTCTTTGAGAATCCTAAGGGTTACTTAGTTTGTCACTGACTCAAATAAGTCCTATCATGATTACCATTTTGTTAGGTAGTGCTTGGAGAAGTCTACTTATGTTATACTAGACAGGGAGTGTTTTGTTTTAAATATTTTACTCAGTGTCCCACCGTGATCGCCATTATGTTGGTCTCCCGTGTTTTGATAGTTTGGCAAATCAAAAGACAAGGCAACATCAAAACCAATCTTTAGAGTTACAGGATCTAGTCCTCCTGCTCTTAGGGAGGGATCTCTCAAATTATTTGTTTTTTGCAAAATTTTATCTTGTGTGCTTTGGGTATTGGTTTTAGAATAGTTATTAATTGCAAGTGTTTGTTTGTTTGGTTGAATTGATACATCAGAACATAAAAGGTCTAGGAAAGATACATAGAAAGGGGAAATGTCAGCTTTGTTGGGCAATGGAGTCAAAAAGAGGTTATGAAAAACTTATCAATGGATATGGGATATCAAAGGGAAAATATAACTTGGCCGTAGGATCCTTTGGTTTTGGAATGAGATGGATATCAATGATTTGTAAAAGAGAAGTTTTAATTCTCAACAAAGGTAATTTGAAAGCATAACTTGAACAATAAAGAGTTATTTGATAGACAAGGCTAACCATGAATTCTACAAACCACACTTTAAGCAAATAATGACTTTAAATTTTTTTTTAAAAAGAAATCTAGGATTCGGGGAACACCCTATTTCCTCAAAGATTTTATTTCAAATGAATTAGAAAACATAAAATATTTACTAATAATTATGGTCATAGAAGAGGGAACACCTAAATACATTGATGATCACAACTATTAAGACCTTTAAGACAACTGTTCAAGCAAGGACAAAGGGCATGATTAGAATAGACCTCCTTGGCTTACTGTAAACAAAGATACTTCAAAGGGAGACTTCAATAACAGCCTTTAGGTGGCAGAAGACAAGCAGGGAGAACCATAAATCATGCTGAAACCAAATATTTTAACTATTAGAGAAATAAACAAGCATGAGGACTAAAGAGAGATATTAAAGACTCTAAAATACCTCAGCAGAAGAAAACATAGAACAGTGAAGGATAAACAGGTCTAAGGTGCTTCCAAGAGTCATTTCTTAGCCTAAAACTTTCATCCTACTGTAGTAAGAAATTATGGAACAAAATGAAAACAGGATAAAACATTAAACAGTTAAGAATCCTTCACCAATAGGCAAGCTTATGGATCCAATGATAGAGCCTTCTCAAGAACAAGCATGCAACAACATCATCAGGGCTTCCAAGACTTCAATTTCTTCTTCAACTTCAATAGACTATGTATTATTTCAGATAGTTTCAGTATTACAACTAGTGATCAACCAACCCTTTACAATGAGCTCCTCAAGAAGATTTTATAGTAAAATGAGGAGGTGAAATTAAAGAAAATATATATAGGCTCAATTAATACAGTTAATGCTTCTCAACCTTTGAGGGGCTCAATGAAGAAGTTTATAGATATTTCCTCTGTATTAATGGTTTTACATTAAGAATCAAATTCGGTGGGAATATTTTTTGACTTTAAGGATTTGTGTCATCCTTGTAATAACTCTGCTGATATTTTTCAATAAGTTCTTTTGGTCGAATTAACTGTTCAGCTGTATTAAGGCAGATATCCTCTGCCCTGGTAATACCTCAGCCTCTATTGAATGATTTGAGGCTACAGGTGGCTATAGGTAGCTGGTGAGGAATCAATTAGCCTCTGATGTGGCAGTGGAGGCTTTCTCGGACTGATAGATATTATTTATTTCCTTTAAACATTGTTAATTTGATTTGATTCTGTGTGTTAGGCTTAATCAGGCCTAAATTCTGTACTCTGTTCTTTAACTGTGTTTAATTTAGTGGATTAGGCTTTTGAAAGTCGATTTAGGCCATAATCCATTAAAAATGAGAAAATAATCTTCAATTCTTCAATTTCTGCTATGGTTGGGTCTTTTCACACTGATACTCTTTATTTGATTAAATTGTACAATGTCTTGTTGATGTGAAATTGTGCAGAGGGTTTCTAATGGAATCAGTGCTCATGAGGGACTGATGAAACATGGCGTCAAACCCTGCAGAATGGTCTCTGTGATGTATAAAGGCCTAGGGGATCGTCATCCCCGGCCTTCAATTATCTTTTAAAATTTTTAATAAAAACCATTAAAACCTGCACAACCAAGAAAAATTAATAAAATCCTGCGTATTTGGGTAAGACTGCTTTCGAGGCTTATGTTTGGAGAGCAGCCATTGGATGAAAGCATCCAATGCTGGATATTTATCACTGAGGTTCAAAGGGAAGTGGTCGAATAAATAGTGGGAGATTAAGTTAGTGCCGTTGATCTGCAGAGATCAACGGTCGGTAGTAATCATAATAATATAATGCGAAAGGGTCACATTATAATAATATAGGTAAAAATGCAAAGAAATTACAAAGGAAATAGGTTTAAAACCTTTGGCGGAGTAAAAATGTGTTGGAAGGAAATTCGGGGTTTCCAAACGATCGTGGGCCGTTGGATCAGATTGGCCCCTGAGATCAACGGTTGTGGTTGATCTATGAAATCCCTTGGAAGAAGGCAGAGGGTGATAGTTCAATGATCAGACCGAATATGAGCCGTTGATCTGCAGAGATCAACGACAGGGAACGAACGTGATGAAACACAGTGTAAATGGGAAGGGTGGTTTCGGCTCAAAGAAACTAGCGGTATCGCGCAACAAAAAGGCGAGTAGGTGGTTTCACATTTTTGAACGTGATATGTGTTTTAGCCTGACACGTGGCATTTCAAAACCAATTATATCGCGCAGCTCTAGATAATTAACCTTCATTTTTAAGTCTGCGCAAAAATGCACGTCAGCTGTCATATCAGTGGTCTTAAATCTGATGGTCGTGGAAAGAGTGTGATATTGATAAGATGCATGGGAAGAAGTAGGTAGGGTGGTTTTATTATGGACCATCCGATCAGGGAATCAACGGTGGATATCTGATCTGTGAAAGGGTAGGACACAGGGTGCTGGGCTTATCGAGATTAATCTAGGCCGTCAGATGAAACGGATCAACGGTGGATATTGAATCTGGGGTAAAATAGAATAAAATATGAGGCAGAGAATGTTTGAATATGAGTCGTTGATATACAGAGATCAATGGTGGAGATTTTGCAAAGAAAATTATAGAGCGTGATTTATGAAACTACCCAAAGGTGGGAGGATCAATCTAGACCGTCAGATCTTAGGGCATGGACGACCCAGATGCAATCAGAGGTTTGCAATTGGCGGGGGTAAAGAGAAAAAAAGCGCCGATGCGATTGAGCGATGGTCGTCGATTTGAGGATCAGATCGACGGTGGGAAATTTATCTGAGGTGGTCATAGGCGGGGGAAAGGGCTTTGGGATGGAGCGATAAGGACCGTCCAATCTGGGTCTAGTGGGAGGAGAGTGATGGCCGAGGATCCATCATGAGACCGCCAATCGGGAGGGGGCGAATAAAATATAAAGTGCGACCAATGAAATCTCTGATGTGATATTGCACGAGCCATTTGATTGGTTTAAAATCAACGGTGGAGGTTTGGCCCGACCAATGAACGGTGGGTTTCTTTTAAAAACATAGAAAATCAGTTTTTTCATAAAATAAAAAGGATTTTTGCATCGGGGAAGGGTTTATTATAGTATTAAGCACTCGATTGCGGGGCTTTCGGTTATGCGAAGAGGCAAAGGGATCAGGGCTTATAAAATAGGGCCAATCGCATCAGAACTTTTTATGAAACAAAAGACATGCACCCATCGCGAATGCTTCGATGCGATAAGCGCTTTTGGACTTAGCGCTTGGTTCTAGGGCGTGGGTGTATGGTCGGGAAGTGGTTTAGGGCTTAGCCCAAAAGGGGCCTAGGCCTCTAATGCAAAAAGGCTCATTTTTATGAATTTTTCAAGGATTTTCAATGGATTTGGGGGTTTCGGTAAGGTCTAAAAAGGAGTTTTAAACCTTATAAAAGGGGATTTATGAAGGGAAAATGGGAAATAATGGAAAATAGAGGAAATTTATGAGGTAAAAGGTGATTAAAATGGAGGTTAATTTGAAGTGGAAGAAGGGGTAAAATCAGGGGAAAATGGAGTTTTTTGCAACAGTCTTTTTCCTCAAGGAAAACAACAGAATTTCAGAATTAAGAGGGAAACAACAGTGAAGATTAATCAAAGAATAAGATGTATTCATAAGACTTCAAAAACTAACAATTTTGCAATAAAACTTGTTTCTTGAAGGCTTAAAAAATTATTTAGCCACCATTTGATATGACAAATTTTTATAGGTGGCTAACATGTGTAAAGGATGTGACTTGGTTAGTTTTAGGGTTTTGATTTTAGGCTAGTTATAGTGATAGGGCTTGTTTTTTTGTTTGGTTGGTTGGATAGGTTGTGAATAATAATATGTATTCTACAAAGGTCTTGAAAAGTACAATAATAGGTCAAGGTTGTTTTATAGGGCAAGTTAACAAGGCCAAATGGATCTAAGTAGGTTTAGTGAGTGTGAAATAAACATGAAGTTATGAATGTAGTAGGTTGAAAGGGCAATTAAGGATCCTTCAACATATTAGAAAGAAGAAAGGCTTTCCAGATGATATCATAGCAAAACTGAAGAGAAATAAAGGATTCTTCAACTAGACTTTTTCTAAAAAAACCTCAAAACAACACACATGTAATCCTAGAGAGCGGTTACGAATTATCTAAACATTACTTTCAAACACAGAGGAATTTTAACATAACATTTTAGTGAAACTAAAGACCATTTAAGGATTCTTTAATTAAACTTCAAGGAAAAAAACATAAATATAAAAGGATGCAAATAGAAGTAGGGTGCCAAGATGGCATATCCTACTTTAAAATTTCTTTCCTATGATAAGAGAAACCATGAACATAATGAAAAATGAAGTAAAAAAATACAAGAGTGGAATAAAATCACCATCTAATAGAGCTCATGAATCCTAGGATTGTGCTTGATCCATTGATGCTCAATCCAAAGCAATCACAACACACCAAAGCCAATTTCTTCAACAAACTCAAAGTCTATATCATATTGAGCTCAACAACCAATCAACATGTACAATGAGGCCTCCATGCAATATTTAACTAGCAAGGAGGACCAAAACCCTAACTAGGGTTTTAGAAACCATTAATTACTCATAAATGTCATTTTTTACCAAAGAGACCATGCAAGGTCCAAGGCACAAAATATCTAACTTAATAAATGCAAAAATATATGCTAACATAGCTCCTCAACCAACTCTGGAGTGATTTGCCTAAAAAACCCTCCACATATCTTTTTCATTAATTCCAAGTGTATTTTTTTGAATTTCTGGCAAGGGTGTAGTGCCAAGGCCAAGGGCACATTGTCAACACTAGGAAAATAGGTCTTCTTGCAGCTGAGTTTTGGAGACCTTCTCGGTGTCCAAATGAGCTCGATGATAGCTCATTGTAAAGCTTGTCTAGTATACTTTCCAAATATGAATTTATTTTTCTGATTGGAATTTATTTACCTGATGAAAAAATAAATCTCCCAAGATTTCTTAGGGCGTAATGCCAGCTCTGAGAATAGGGCAGAAAGTTGATTCTTTGCATTTTTTGGCTCTATTGGAGTACCAATTCTGCTCCAAATGATCTAAAATTTTGTGAGTGTGATGTTCTTGGCCTAAGGATCCCAAAAATTTCAAGGTTTCCTCCAATGTGTGCCCCATAAAATATCACAGCGCCAGTGGTGCTGCGCGCTTGGCCCTTCAAAACAGTCAAAATTTCCAAAAACTCAAAAATTTTCAAAATTTTTTCAAAATTTGGATTTTCCTTGATCATCATGTCTGGGATGCTTGTAGGGATGCATCAATAAGAATTTCAAGCTTTTATTTGTCCTTTTCATCCTTTAGTGATTGAATATTTACAAGGGCTCTCTTGAACTTGGCCCTTCTTTGCAATCTTGTTTCTTAAGGCATAATGCCTTGACATCTTCTTTTGGAGGTCAAGGTATCTCTTGTTTTTCTCCAATTGATCCTCCAAGTGCATATTTTCTCTCTCCAGCCAACTCAGTGTCATCATGAATGCCATCTGTCTCACTGCCATCATCACTTCTCTCATGTATCTTTGACCCACTCCCATCATCACTACTACTTTTTGCCTCATTTCCATCTGCTTCACTGATATGTGCCTCACTGCCCTCACTGACATTTGCCTCACTATTTTCTTCTTCATTTTTTTCTTCCTAATTAACATCTGCCTCAATTTTTTCTTCCTCATTGATTGATTCCTCATTTTTTTCTTCCTCATTTCCATCTTTATCACTGTCCCTTTCTGCCTCATTTCTCTTTTTTGCCTCACTGTTTTATTCCTCATTTCTTGATTCCTCATTGCTTGATTCCTCATTTCCATATTTATCACTGTCCCTTTCTGCTTCATTTCTCTTTTCTGCCTCACTGATTGATTTCTCATTTTTTTTATTCCTCATTTCCATCTCTCTTACTTTTTGATGCACTAGTACCATGAGAATATGGTGAGGGGTTATGAGAGGGTGATGAAGGAGGATCATCATGAGGTGAAGGTATGTGAGTGAGAGGTGATGTGGAAAGGTCATCATGGGGTGAAGGAATGTGAGTGAGAGGTGATGTGGAAAGGTCATCATGGGGTGAAGGAATGTGAGTGGAGGGTAATGCATGAGTAGTGGGGTGTGATGGTGAAGGAGGAATGAATGATATGCTAAAAAACTTAATGAAAACCCTCTACTGATATGTTTAAACTCTGTTTTGAAACACTTTTGGGCTAATGTCAAATTGAGATGAAGGATGGTAATATAATGTTAACCTTTGCAAGTGGAGGGACTGATTGAATGAATGGAATGGGTGTAGGGATGGCTTAGGTTAATCCCTCAGTCTAGGAAAATGAAGCAATTGAAAAAAGTGATTTCAAGGTTGAAACTTAGGGTTTAATATTAGGGTTCCATTCCATTGATTAAAACAAATCACCAAAATTTGCTTGAATATGAGTGTATGTGATGTACGTACCCTTGAATATGCTTGGAGGAATTTTGGCAGAGATTTGGAAGAAACTTGAGGTATTTTGAGTGGTTAATTTTCTTAGGAAACACTCCTAGCCAAGGGCACAATTCTTAAGCCAAGGGCACATCGCTCAATCCCAGGCTGTAATATTCCAAATTTTTCCTTCAATAAATTGGAATATTAAATTTTGTTAATTTCACTTATGAGTTGAATAATTGGGTAAGGAGGCCCAAACAAAATAAAAGCATGAATGAAATCCCTCTTAGTATGAAAGGGGATCATCAGTGGAACTAGATTTCACACCCTCATGTGTGAAAGAAGACATACGCAAGAAGACAATGTCAAGTTTGACCAAGTCAAAAAACACTGCCTAAGAGGGTGTAGCTTGCTTGGGAAGACAGCGTAGAGAAAGAGGAGGGAAGTTTTTTTGATAAATGAAACCCTAAAGATTTGGACCCATGGAGAGGGAGCTCTCATTGTTTAAAAGGAGGGAAAGGCAGCCATTGTTTTTCATGCATATGATTAATGATTTATTCTCTGCTTAGACTATTTGCAATCTCTGGCTATTTAGCTGAGTTGCAATGATGTTTAGCACGAGGGATTCCTGTTTAGGAGTTCTTCTCCTTCTTGAGAGGAATTTTGAGGGATTTCACTTCATTTCTCCACATCTAGGCTTAAGGCCAAAGCCATTCCTTCAGCTAAAGTGTTATTTCTACTCAAATTTAACGTTCTATTGCAGGGTGTTGGAGTGAAGGTTCCACAACACCATTCCTTGGATTTTTTTTCAGAGGAAGGGAATTTATTTCCTTTGGGAGATTAGTAAGGAAGGATTCAGAGCTCATTTTAGATCTTGGCACTTGGCCAACACTTTCTATTCCACCTACAATGTAGTGTCCCTCTTAGACTGTGTTATTTTCAAAGTGCACTTGCAATGAGGGTTTGCAGTGTTGATTGGAGGGTGAGATCTTCAGTGTTAGGATCAAAATTTCACTTAGAATATCCATTGGAGGAGGTTTACTTCATATTCTATATCATCTTCAGCCATCTCCATCCAGTTCTAGTTTTGAGTTGCAACTACTACCTAGCAACTCTGGCATTTTGCCACTTTTTGTATATTTCAGCCAATCCTTCTAAGGATTGTTGTATTATTTTTTTCAGGGGTTGAGAGCTTGCTCCTCCTCATTTATTGAGCCATACATTGTTATATATTTCTGTTATTATGTATTATCTCCATTAAAATGCGTCCTTTTAGCCTGCAGAAGTCCCAGTGTAGCCGTGTTCTCTATTTTGATGTACATGTTCCATTGAAGCTCTCATTGCCTAGCTTGAGTGATTGGTTCCTCAAAGAGTTGTACTCTTTTTATGCTATATAATAAATTGGTTGTCTATCTACATCTTCATGTGCCCAGGCTTATAAAACAATGTTTTTATTCCTTCTCTTGCTCAAGAACTGTTGTAGTCCCTTCATTGGGCATTTTTACAAGGTAACTAGGTGTGGGAGACCTGCTTAACCCACCTAGAGGGATTTTTTTTTAGCCACCTCTTGGATTTCGGTCTAAGATACACATATCTAAGGGATCTAGGTCCTGGTTTCAAGTCCTGTAGAAGCCATTCTTAGAAAATCCATTTTCCATTCATGCCTTGCTAGCAGATCCCATTTTGGGGATATTACATTGGTATCAGAGCATAGTCTTGGATCATCCTGTGAGTCTCAGCCCAGAATATCAAGATGATGAAGAAGATGAGCTTGTTTTCATCAGCTTTCAAATCCAGGAAGGACTTCTCCAAGGAGGTCAAGAAGATGGAAGAAGGAGAAGAGGAAGGACCATGTACTTCCTATTCTCATGAAGAAGAAAGAGAAAAGCATGAAATATACTTGGATCATTTGATTCTAAGTAAGTACCTTTTTGAGTACAAATCTCAACCTAGATCCTTCAAGGATACTCTAGCTTTTCCACAATTCATCCAGATGAAGGAAGAGAAGAGACCCTGTAGCAGAAGAGAAATCAAAGGGAATAGATTTTTGTTGTCTACCTTTGATGGGTCATCTACAACAAGAGCTTGGGTGAGGAAGTTGGAAGATTTTTTCCTACTACATCCTGTAGTAGAGGGAGAGGTTGTTGAGATCTCAGCGCTGCACTTGGATGGTGGAGCCTATTTTTGGTGGTTCAGCCACTTGATCCATGCAAGGGTGTAAAATTTTGCAGAGTTCACTCAAAGGTTGATCAAAACCTTTGATGGAGAAAGAAAAAAGGAGGAAAAGCTCACACCACCACTTGAGGAGACCTGTAATGACACTTTCATACTCATGGAGGAGCAGCCACATGTAGCAACAGTTGGGGTAGCCAACACATTGGAGGAAGGAACTCTTGTAGCCCTACAAGAGATTCCAAAATCTCATCAAGGTATGGAAATATTTTCACTATCTATTGTTACAACAAATCCTCTTGATAGTTGTGGAAATTTATTTTTGCATGACCAAGGGTCAAATCACACTACTACCTTAGAGCAACATGATTGCACTGCACTATGCAAATGGTTCAAGGAGGAGATAAACCATCATCCTCATGCACCTTTGTTGAGTTGCACACCATCCTTGAGATTGGGGTGTGAACTTTTGGAAGATGAAACAAACCATGACACTCCTATGAAAAACTATGAAACCATCCTTGAGTTGGAGTATGAGACAACCGTTGGATCCTTGGAAAGATTAGCAGAGCTGTTAAACAATGATGAAGAGGAGATGTTACCTTCATCACATTTGTATCCTTGTGGATTCAACAGAGTCATGGGTGAGAGATCTTTTCTAGGAGGTCTCCAAGGCGCTGCATTTCAAAATTTCGTGAAATGCAGAAAGGAAGAATTGGTTTGGAAGGATGGTAGCCCTCATGAGAGGAGTACCAAGGAGAAGAGGAGGAAAAAGCATCCACAAGTGATTGAGTGGATGTGATTGATAATCAAGGAGCTGGGAGTCTACTTGCAAATATATGACATCGGGCAGCAGGAGGCTTGGTTGCGCTGGCTCCTTTTGAAGGAGTTTGGCCATCACTTGGCATATCCTCTTCCTAAGGGGATGGGGATTGAGGAGAGGTGGTAGGATGCTTGCATCATTGGGCAGCAAGGAGTATGGATGCATGGTCTTGATGTGAAATTCATATAATTCATTGTGTCTCCATCACATGAGTTGTCTAATGGGAGCATAGGGAGGCAACAAGCACTTGGGTTGCTTTTGTTGTACTTGAGAGAGCAAGGGAAAATTTGATCTCACATGTTGTGTGATGTTGCTGGAGTAGGAGAGGGCACTCTCATAGTGAAAAAAGGCTACTCCTTGGCCTTGGATGATCTGGAAGCACTTCCATCTTAGGAGGTATTCCATATTTGCAACAGCATTTCTAGAAGAGTCTTTGACAAGGAGCATGTCAAAGAACGAAGCTTTGTATTGACAGGAGCTTATTTGCATGAGCTCAAAGCGCTATCACTTGGGAGTAGGAAACTATGGATGGAGTGTCCCCATGATGACTTCACATTTAATGCAATTGGTGAACAAGGAGGAGGTGAGGGTGATAAAGTAGTGGATGGAGACATCTATCACTATGACATATTCTTCTTGACTTGGACTTCCAAGCATGAGAAGGATGATCTTCTTGCAGTACATGGTTCATCCCTCTTCATAGTATGCCAAAACACTGTAGAGGAATCACTCATGGATCCATGTACCATCTTACTTCCGGCATATGGTAAGGATTTCTTTTTTACATTTACTCATTTGCATACTCTTGCCATTACTATACAGTGCATTGCTCCACAAGAGGGAAACTTTTCACATTGCTCCATGATCTCAGTTGGGCCAAGCTCTATGATGGAGGCAACCATCTCTTATGTGGCCTTGGGAAAAAAATTTCTCATTACATGTATGTTCAGTTATTATATCCAACTATTTTCCATATGATGACATACATGATTAACTTTGTAAGAAGAAACATTTTTTGATGTAAATTGCTGAAGCAACAGTTTGTAAAACTGCGTTGTACATACTCAGGAGACTGTTGGTACCTTCAAGCATCACATGAAGCCATAAATATTTCCTTCATTATTGTACTGATCATTTCTTCATTTGATGACATTGTTTCTACTCTTATTGAGAGCATTATAGGGAGATTGAAACATGAGTTGGATGTGTCCTTGAGGGGAGAGAATTCCCACATTTTCTGCACTACATGTTCTAATGGGAGCATGGGAGGAGATATGGCCACCACAGTCACACATTTTTTCTCTTTTTTGGTGGGCCCTGAGTTTTATATCCATCCATTTTATAACCATGGACAAGTATTTTATCATGTATGGTTGACACATTCAACCATTTACTATTCATTAGTAGATGTGATGATTCTTGTATGTTACTTGCCATACTGTTTTCTGAAGTTGCAGTGGATGAGACTGTGACATGTCCTCTTGAGACATTGTTTGTATCATGTATTATCATGCAGAACCATCAAAAAAATTCTCATTAGGATGCTCTATGATGATCATGTCCTATTCATCATGGATGGAATATTTTGGGCCAGCTTATTCTTCAATGTTGGAGGGAAAATCCTTGTAGGATTGTTCTTCATTTTGCCACTTGAGGGAAATAATTTTGCAGTCCAGTATCAACACATACTCTACATTAATCATGAGTGGAGAGAAGGACAGTGTGGGGTAGGCTATGATGCTTACCATATTCATATTATCGGCCCACCTTCATTTCCGGAAATTGAGGTGGAAGGAGATTTCCATGAGTTGCCATGTTGGAAGGTGACTCATTTTGTTTGGATGATTGTTTGGGGATGGAGGATCCATTTGGGGAATATTTTTTCCCAACACTTTTCAGTCTCCATGCCTTGGGAGCAACTTCTTAGTTCTATCCTTGTAGTTTCTTGAGGACAAGCAACATTTGGGAGGGGAGGACTGTAATATTCCAAATTTTTCCTTCAATAAATTGGAATATTAAATTTTGTTAATTTCACTTATGAGTTGAATAATTGGGTAACGAGGCCCAAAAAAAATAAAAACATGGATGAAATCCTTCTTAGTATGAAAGGGGATCATTAGTGGAACTAGATTTCACACCCTCATGTGTGAAAGAAGATATTTGCAAGAAGACAAGGTCAATTTTGACCAAGTCAAACAGCGCTGCCTAAGAGGGTGTAGCTTGCTTGGGAAGACAACGCAGAGAAAGAGAAGGGAATTTTCCTTGATGAAGGAAACCCTAAAGAGTGGGACCCATGGAGAGGGAGCTCTCATTATTTAAAAGGAGGGCAAGGCATCCATTGTTTCCCATGCATATGATTATTGATTTCTTGTCTGCTTAGACTATTTGCAGTCTCTGGCTGTTTAGCACGAGGGATTCCTATTTATGAGTTATTCTCCTTCTTGAGAGGCCTATTGAGTGATTGAACTTCATTTCTCCACATCCAGGCTCAAGGCCAAAGCCATTCCTTCAACTACAGTGTTATTTCTTCTCAAGTGTAACGTTGTGTTGCAGGGTGTTGCAATGGAGATTCCACAACACCATTCCTTGGCTTGATTTTCAGAGGAAGGGGCTTTCCTTCCTTTGGGAGATTAGTAAGGAAGGATTCAAAGCTCATTTCAGATCTTGGCACTTGGAAAACACTTTCTATTCCACCTACAACGCAGTGTCCCTCTTAGATTGCGTTATTTTCATAGCGCACTTGCAGTGAGGGTATGCAGTGTTGATTGGAGGGTGAGATCTTTAGTGTTAGGATCAACCTTTCACTTAGAAGATCCATTGGAGGAGGTTTAATTCAGATTGTGTATCATATTTATCCATCTCCATCCAGTTCTATTTTTGAGTTGCAGCTGCTACACAACAACTTCAGCATTTTTCCACTTTTTGTATATTCCAGCCAATCCTTCTAAGGATTATTGTATTATTGTTTTCAGGGGTTGAGAGCTTGCTCCCCCTCATTTCTTGAGAAATACATTGTTATAAATTTCTGTTATTATGCAGTATCTCCATTAAACTGCGTCCTTTTAGCCTGCATAAATCCCAGTGTAGCAGTGTTCTCTATTTTTATGTACATGTTTCATTTAAGCTCTCATTGCCTAGCTTGAGTGACTGATTCCTCAAAGCGTTATACTCTTTTGTTGATATATAATACATTGGTTGGCTATCTTCATCTTCATGTGCCCAGGATTATAAAAATGAAGTTTTTATTCCTTCTCTTGCTCAAAAACTGTTGAAATCCCTTCATCGGGCATTTTTACAAGGTAACTAGGTGTGGGAGACCTGTTTAACCCACCTAGAGGGGTTTCTTTTGAGCCATCTCTTGGATTTCAGTCTTAGATACATAGTTATAAGGGATCCAGGTCCCAATTTCAAGTCCTGTAGTAGCCATTCTTGGAAAATTCATTTTTCAGTCATGCCTTGCTAGCAGATCCCATTTTGCGGATATTACACAGGCGTGCAACGCTCAATCCCAGGTGCGCAATGCTCAATCCTAGGAGCACAACACTTTTTTTAAGAGGGAATGTAGAGGCCTTATCGATGTCCAAATTTGGCCCATGATAGCTTGTTGGAAATATTATCCTATATAATTTTCAAATATACCTTTTATTTTTTGATTGGAATGTGTTTTAGCTGTCAAAGGTTGATTCTCCCAATACTGGTAAAAAAGTGTTGAATGATGGTGTAGAAATGTAGAGTGCTGGTGCAGGAAACGTTTGGAGGCCATAAACAACTCCAAATTGAGTTCATGATAGCTCATTGAAAATATCTTCCAGTATATTACTTATTTGACTCATCACGCAAGTCATTTCGAGACTCCAACTATGAGAAAACTTGATTTTCCCAAGCTCATTCCAGAAGTGCAGCAATTCTCCCATGACACCTGTATTTTCTACATTGCTCTAAAACCATGACACTTGTGTAAAATCTGGAGTATTTTTTTCTTATTGAACCTATGATGGACAAAAACCTCTCTCACATTTGTTAAATTCATCTCTTTTTGGTCAAAAAAATAGTTTGAAGAAAAACAGGCCCTATGAGTGACAAATGGCTTGGCTCTTGGAATGAATTCCTATAAAATGATGGAGGCATGGTTTTTATGAGTTGGTATGGCTTCATGATTGCTTATATGACCTACCATATGGATCTTATGCTCCTATGCCTCTTTTTCATAGCAAACCCAAGCCTAGTGGAGGAGGAAATTAGGGTTTAGTGCTCCCTCCAGGTCATTTCTACCATTGATCACTGTTTATCACTCTACTTGACCATTAAGCTCAAAAACCCTAGCCATCTATAAGAACAAGTGTCTCCTCTTCTCCTTACTGCAATTTTTCTTCTTTCAGGAATAGACCACCTAGCTTACTAGTACTTTTTGCTGATGGACCTTTCAACACTCTTGCAGAAGTGCTAAAGTTTGTCCATTTCCTCATGTTCAAATTCTAAACTAAAGGATAGTCTTGTTTGGAAAATCTTTAGGTATTTCTTGAATAACTATGTGCTGACCTTCTATTACATCTGAGCCAGCTTCTAGCAAAGGAAAAACAGTGTTTGGAACACCAATAATGACCTTAAAACATGTGAAAGCCTAATTGACCTAGTGGGAGGGTTCTTTGACTTGACCTTGACTAAAAATTGTCTAGGAGACCTTTAAGTGAAAACAGATTTATTTTCAAAGTGTTGTATTGAGGATCCAAAGTCCAATTTATCTAAAGAGACTATAGAGATAGTTTTGAGACCATCAATGCTTAAGGAACTTGGAGAACATGGGAAAAAGTTAGCTATAGGAAACCCTAGAGGGAAAGTGGAGTTATGGACAAGTGAAAATAGGGTAATGAGGTTATAGGCATAGAAGAAGGCTGAAAATGGTAGGTAAAATCCCATAAAGAGTTTGTAGGAGTGATAGGGTGACCATGGAATGGCAAGCTGATAGAATAGTGAAAAAGTTTGAAAAACGGATAATGAAGACAGTGAGATTTTTAAAACTCATGATATTCAAAGAATGTTGTTTTTACAAATCTAGAACCATTCTATATTCATCTACAAATAGTGAAAAATACTAATGATGAACAAAGGGGAAAAATTGTTATAGACTAGGATAATGTTGTCCTCATGGTACATAACTAGTGTTATAGTCTTATATATGTGAGAAAATTGGGTGAATTTCAACCAAAAGAATAGTATTATCCTATGAGCTGATGAGGAGGTATTTTAATGGATAACAGATGCCCCTTAAAATGTGAGTTCAAAGAAGAAGGAGAATGCCAAAATACTTTATAAAACAACCAAGGAGAGAGTGTTCCAGATAATCATAATGGAAGGAGGCCCACAAACAACATAAAAAATATGTCAGATATAAATAATTTCCTGATTCGAGCATTCCCATGCTCATTATCTTATAATAATGCACTGTGGATCCATGTAGAACATGAGATATCATCCCCACCAATAATTATATTATGGAAATTTTACGAAGTGTACTTAGACTGAGATAAGTTGTCTTCAAGAAAAAAATATGTAGCTTTGGACAGGAAACAAGGTTGAGTGATGTAAGACTCTTCCCAAGGTATTTGTTGGAATCTAGAAATAGCATACTTCTACACATGTGCATAAATGATTTGATGTTGAACATTTGAGAATTCGTTTAATTACTAGTCAATAATGAAAATTTTTAACATACGTGAGGATGGCCACCATTAAGGATGATGGTCTCCAAGTTGTGTAGTACAATCTAGTGAGTGTGAATAAAGGAGTTGAAGTCGAACAATTAGAGAATCATTAAATAAGGAGCCAATAATGAAAACCCCCAATAAAACACACAGAAACCTACCAGTCGGGACTACAATATCTAGGGTACTGTGATGTTTCACAATCCACTTCCTAAATAATTTTTTGAAGTCAATAGGAATGGATATGTTGAAGGTGGGAAATAAGGAGTACCGCAACAATTGACATGAAATTGTAATAATGTGATTGATTTTACAATGGTTTGGAACAACAAGGTAAACTGACTTAGGTCAAATGGACACATGATATGGTGGTTGATAAGGTGAACGGAGAGTAGACAATCCCTTGAACAATATAAGGCACGACACCAAAGAGATCAGGAAGCTTAGACTTAAGAACACCAAAAAGTGTTAGGATACAAGGATGCAAAGACAACAAGGTATCAATATTAAACTCATAAGATGGTAGGGCTAAAAGAGAAGTTGAAAAAATATGAATATGTTGGATAAGTTCCATGTTCAATGCATGGATAGTAGATTGCTGCCATAAAAATTCAGATCAATATAGATAGTAATAGCCATTCTTTCTTCCAAAATTTTCCCAATCTGCATAGGTTTAATGAGTCCAAAAAGGGTAAAATCAACAACCGTTTCACATTTAGAGAGTCTGAAAACAACTTAAAGAAGACTCCAAGGGGGCACCTTTGTCATTGTTTATGACCAGGTGCGACAAAGGGTTAATATTATACCTGACACAATTCTTTTTCCGTAAATATTCCACTGATTTCAGATAACGATGAGAAACCTATGCTCAATAGACATCTTCCTCATTTTGTTACGAGTATGGGGGAAGTAAACCCAATAATATTTGTAAAATTTGTTAACCAAGTGAAATGAAGAAAACACATAGTATTGTTTTTATTTTAAAGAGTGAGAAAAAGGTAGAAAAAAAATCGCTCAAATATATTTTGTAGAATTTTTACGAGCCTGAAATATGTAACTTGGGTTTTTTTTCATTTAATGAGTGAGAAATAGTCCCTAAAACTAAGCCTTAGATCTTCTTCGTGGGAGTTTAACGAGCCTGAAGAAGTAAAGTTGAGGATTTTTTTATTAACAAGCAAGAAAAATACCATTAAAAAAATGCTCGAACAAAACACAAGCTAGTGAGGTGCTAGACATAGTACCTTTTTTAGTGGGTTCATATCATCGTCTAGAAGTTCATAAGGCCCTTTAGCAAGGACTCGAGTGAAATTGTAAGGAATAAGGAAGATGGTTATGGACGTTCCTTCTCCCAAGAGATTACCTAAGTTTCCTTTTGATTATAACTCTTGAACAAGTGTCTAAGAGGAAGGAACAAGGTCAGAGTTCATAGGATTCATGTTCAGTGCAAATGGAGAAGAGACCCAAACACGAGGTTGGAACTCATCCCAAGGCCACTCAACTAGATACATGATCTCCTTAATAGCCTCCTTATAGGTAGGAACAATGGTGAGAATATCAATAGAGGGATGTACAATGGAAGAGTTCATAAGATCATGCACCCCAACCAAGGGAGGACGAGATTCAAATGTAGAATGAATAGGTTGACCAACCAACTCGATTGCTGAAAGAGGCATATGATCTCCACTGGAATCGAAGGTGGAATGGTCATTGGAAACACAGGTGGTGGTAGAGGTAAACACCCCAAAAGAAAGGAGTCTTTCAAAATACCAGTACAAAGGCCAACGAAAGGTTCAGGAGTACCACCCACTAACGGAACATTTCTAGAAGTCACGGGTAGAAATTTTAGGGTGCATAAATAAATTTGGTCCACTGCCACAATTTTTCTATGGTGAGGAAAAAAAATAATATGGAACACCGAAGAAATAATGGCAATCATGGCATAGATCCATGTACACCCCAAAAGAAGGTTGTAATCGATTAAGCAATCAAAAAATTGAATATAAACGAAGACCATTTTCTCTCCAAGAGTGATGGGAAAATTAGCAATATATCCCTTAGGGATGGAAGTTTGGCCATCGAAATCTTGAAGGGAATTTGATGGTGGAGTGGGAGTCAGAGAACCCAAGGCAAGCCAACAGGAAGTAGCTATGACATAGGTTGATGCACCTTCATCAATGATGGTGCGATGAATGTATTTTCCCTTCACCATAACCTGCACTTGGAATTCAAGTTGATGGGAGAGGCGAGGTGTACTCTTATCCATGTCGAAAACCTCTATATTGGAATCCTAAGGATTAATTCCACCAATGGCCAAAAAACATTATTTTCATTATGTTAGGCAGTTGTGTAATACTTCAAGTGCAGCCATAGTAGACGGGACTTGTGCTAGATCCTATACAATAATGTAGTTATGGGCAGTGTGAGCAGATGCATTATGTGTCATGTGCTGAAGTGTCCCTTTTGGGGGGTGAATCATAGGGACACTGACAAACCTTTTGATATGCATAACACTAGGCGACGATGGAATGGAACTTGAGGTAGTTTCTAAAGCGTGGGGGACAATATTTGCATAGTTTTTGTCTTTTGTTTGAAAATCAACCATTTCAAAGGTGTAAAAAATCAGTGATCCTTCTCCAGGAGGAGGGGGATGTGATATGCCATTCCTCCCTTACGGAGGTGGTGGTGATTTTGATACAATATGAAACTGCTTCTTAGTAGGAAAATGATTATTGGTGAAAAAAATGGTCCAACTAGTGTCCTTTTCCACAAGGAAGTCTATGCACTCTTGGATATGAGGACATTTATAGGTTAAATGGTCCTAAATACATATCTTGCAAGGATATTTGAAATTTTTTTCTTTCCCTTTCTCAGATTGAGCAGTAGAAGGTGCTTGGGCTTCGATTCTTGGACCATATATTTCCTCCTCAGAAGGAGAGGCGTTGCTCTTGTCCTTATTTTTATTTCTAGTGGATAGTTGATCTGAAATGACTGTATTAGTTTTGTTGTGCTATGTGTCTTTTCAGTTTATAAACATGTGCATACTCGTCTCATTAGTTGCTTAAGGATTGAGGATTTTAACCACGAATTGTAGATGATTTTAGTGAGTTAGAAGCATGAAATAAGCACAAATAACAGTGAACATCAGTGTAAAATAGAGAAGTAAGTCACCACATATAGTCTACACAGTAGGAATGATGAATTAGTTCACCCCTCTTGTGCTACATCTGTTGGTCCAGCTCCCAATGGCATGTCCATCTTTCATTATGCTAAAATGTTTTCTATTACATGTAGTTGCATGCCTCTAATGGCTATTTTCTCTGCACCAATGGCTCCAAAATGTTCCAGTTAGTCAAAAATGACTCTTCATCCACTTTGAAAGGGGGAAAATTGAGTCTCCTACTCTTTTGCCCAGTTACACCTAGAAAAACTCTGCTAAAAGTGGATAACTCCACTTAACTAGAGTTAAAATAGTGGGTTCTGCCCAAAATTAGGCTCGCTCCAAATATATCGCCGAAATTAACTGTCGCATTTAGCTTAATGGTTGGGGTGGCCCCATGCCAACCCCAAACCCGCGACATTCGTAACGATTGGAAGAACTCCGGTGGAATACTGCAGTTAAGTTTTTTAAACACGGGTTGACTATTAGAGGTTAGCATTAAACCGTCTCATTTAACCTTTGAACGTGGCCATGTGACATATATGAAACTGTTGCAGATATGTTGGTGGGTGGTTAACATAAACCGTCAGTTTTAGTTTTTTATAATGTCGCATGAACACACCACGCAGGACCACTGGCAGGTTGGGACCGCCGGCGGTCCCCAAATCCCAAACACGTTTGCAACCAAACTTAAATATAAGCCACATTCAATGATTATTAAGAACCCTCATGTGGATCGGGCGGTAGACACTTGTGCGTTCCCTGCTGGAGGTCATGGGGTCAAACCCTACCGACCTCACCAAAATTTTAACATGCAATCTCGAGGACACATGGAGGCCTTAGGGCCAGCCATGTGTCACCCTATAATTGGCCCTCAAAACAACGTACAAACTCATTCGACCAATAGAAGGCTGCCACTTGTCATCCTAGGGTTGGTTTTGAGGAAACGAATATTCCTTAGAATATTTCCCTTTTGCTGATTGTACCTCCACCCTACTGACTATGCATCCCAGTAAAACTTATTGCAATTTTACCTATTTGGCATTTCAATCAGAATGTGATATCTCCCTCATACGACATTGGTTTTTTGAACCATTTGTGTTGCTAGAATCAGTAAGACAAGATCTACACAACTATCCTAGTTTTAACCCAATAATGTAACTTTGAATTTTGAGAAAAATTTATGAACTCCTGATCACTCCTCCCCATTGGGAAGCTTTTGGACCCCAAAAGACTTGATTACCTATTTAGTAGATGAGGGTACAACTCCCTAACCTTTCCAACCTCCATACACTTTTCCTTTCTTGGTTTAGTTCCTTTGAGCCCAACTCGAAGGTAGTCAACACTTCCCCTCTTGGATGCTCTTGTCCTCCTGTAAAGAATTGTATCTTCTTTGAGCTCATCTAGAAATTCTTGCAAGAAATATTCAATAGAAGGTAGCTAAACATCACTTCCTTGATCATAAATCAAAGGTGCCTCATACAAACAAAAGTTTTCAACATTAAAAACTAAATACATTTGCATATAAGAAGGCAAGTCAAGTTGAAATGTATTATTACCAACTTGCTTTATGATCTTGAATCAACCATAGCGAATGGGTTTGAGCTTTTTACCTTCCCCTTGCATCCTTTCTTTGCTAATGTGCAACCATACCTCATCTCCCTTTTGAAACTTGTGATCAACTCTATGTTTTTCATGCCTCTCTTTGTATTTTATTTGACTTTTCTCAAGTTGTTCTTCAACTTATTGATGTATAATATTAATTTTCTCAATGAACTTTCGAGCCTTATTAATATCACTGTGGCCATATATTGCAACATCCTTCCCAAAGATGAAGTCTAATGGAGATTTTGGAAAATACCCAAAGAATACTTGAAAAGGTGATGTTTGAGTTGAAGAGTGCTTTGCCCGGTTGTAAGCGTGTTGAATTTAATGCATTTTCTCATCCCAAAACTTAGGATTTTTGATGCAATATCGTCTCAATAGATGCACAACGGTTCTGTTCACCACCTTGGTTTGTCCATCTATTTTCGAATGAAAAAAATTACTCTTTTTAAACTTTGTGTCCATCATCTTCCATAGATTTGACCAAAAATTCTTAATGAACCTCGATTCCCTGTCACTAAAAATAGAATTTGGAAATCCAAAATGAACCCATACATGTTGAAAATAAATTTCAGCAGTTTGTTCAGTAGTAATGGTTTTCTTACATGGAATAAGTATACACATTTTACTGAATCTATCCACAAGTACATAAAGATAATCATGTTGTCTTCTTGACATAGGTAGAACTCCAATAAGGTCCATGGAGACACTCTCCCATGGCCTTGAAGGTACCAGTAGTGGCGTGTACAACCCAAGCTTCCTATTACTAGGCTTACTTGTTGCACACATAGAACAACCTCTTATAAAATGCGACACACTATCTACCATGTGAGGCCAATAGAAATACCTCTGTAGATGCGCCACTGTTTTGCTTACCCCAAAGTGTCTAGCAATAAGAGATGAATAAGCTTCTCTCATGACACTTAGCTTCTCTCCTTGTGGTATACAAGCTTTCTCAAATGAAACAGCAAATTTTTATGCATGTGATAATATTTTTCTTCAACTTGATTCCCTTCACTCAAACTAGCATACACATATTGAAAATCAATGTCATGTGCATATTGTTCTATGTAACTCTCATGTATAACATAATAATTTTCGAGTAAAGTAGATGCACTAATGATTGGTCTTGAAAGAATATCGGAAACTTTATTGAAAATACCTTTCTTGTACCTTACAACCAAGTGAAATTGTTGACAAAATCCCATCCACCTGAAATTTCTTGATTGCTGCGATTTTGTTTGCGACTGCAAGTACTGTAATGGTTGGTGATCGGTATGCACAATAGTCTCTTTACCCATCAAGTAGTGTTTCCCCTTCTTGACACTTTGTAAAAACACATATATTTCTTTGTCATATGTAGGATAATTAGTCACAACACCATTAAATGTTTCAAAATGAAAAGCGATAGGCTTACCATGCTACAAAATAACTACGCCCATTGCATAATCACTAGCATCAGTTTGAATCTCGAATGGTTGTCTCAAATTTGGTAATGCAAGGACTGTAGCTGAATTGATCTTGTCTTTTAAAGCTTCGAAAGCTTGTTTTTGTCTGCCTCCCCATTGGAAGCCTTTCTTCACACTTGTCATTGCATGCATAGGAGCTACGATGGAAGAAAATTTAGAAATAAACTTTCTCCAATATTGAGCTACACCTAAGAAAATTCTTACCTCGGTTACTGTTTTGGGTGTGGGCCAATTCACAATGGCTTCCACTATAGAAGGATCAATTCTCAACTCTCCTCCTCATACAATATGTCCCAAATAAACTAAATAATTCTTTCCAAACTCACACTTTGACATCTTAAGAAACAATTTCTCTTTCTTCAAAGTATCAAGCACACTATTCACATGTAAGACATGTTCTTCTCTTGTTTTGCTGAAAATCAATATGTCATCTAAGTACACAATCACAAAGTCATCAACGAATGGACGCAAAAAACTATCCATAACACACATGAAAGTTGTGGGTCCATTACAGAAACCAAATGGCATAACTAACCACTCAAAGAGTCCTTGTTTGGTTTTGAATGCAGTTTTCCATATATCACTTTCTACAATTATCACTTGATGATATCCACTTCGTAGATAAAACTTAGTGAAAAAATTTTCTTCTTTCAGCTGATCAAGCAAATCATCTATCCTTGGGAGTGGGTAACAATGCTCTACTGTAATCTTGTTCAACGCTCATAAATCTACACACATGCGCCAAGTCCCATATTTCTGTGGTATCAAGACTATGGGTGAACCACATGAAGAGGTGCTTGGCCTTATGATTCTTTTGTCCAACATCTCTTTGATTTTCCTCTTTATTTCAGCATTCTCCATTATCAACATGTGATACATACGGATGTTTGGAAGAGGACAATCTTGTTGCAACTGAATCTCATGTTGAATATCTCTTTTTGGAGGGAATCCTGTTGGCTCCCGAAAAATATCACAATGTGCATTAAATACATCATATAAATCTGATTTCAACTTAGAATCACATCCCTCAAATGGCTCATGATTAACATCAGATTTAGGCTTAATCATTAGAAGAACAAAATTCTTACTTGAATTTACCAACCTCTTTACCTATCCATCATTTACCATAACAATGTTTGTCTTCCTGCGATGTGCTTTAACAATGAACTCCTTGCCATATTTGAATAAATGATATTTGTTCTCATGGCGATAGAAGATCGTTTTCCTGTCATACAGGTAAGGACTCCCCAGCACAATACCTGTTATGTCAAGTAGAACCACATCTAATTCAACTCTGTCAACAAAATTTTCAGTGATTGCAAACTGCAATATGAATTTCTTTGAAACCTGTAAATTTGCATCCTTACAAATCCAACCTAATGGATATGGTTTCGGATGTGGCATGGTCTCAAGGTTAAGTTTCTTGACCAAGTTTCCAGAGATTAATTTTTCTTGTGACCCACTGTCAAACAATGTGTCAATCTTGGTATGTTTGGATATGACCCTCACATGAAACAATTTTATTCTTTCTTCTTCATTTGGAGCATGTGTGACAATTTGATGTACTACTACTGGGTTTAATTTCTATTTCTTTTCCCTTCATGTTCTTCAATCCCATGGCTGTAATCTTAGATTCATCACCTGAATCATCTCCTAAATCATGTTGAGTTGTAGCTGCAATTTTCTATTTCCCTTTTTTATTCGGTTTCTTTGGCCTCATTTCAAGATGTAATTTCCAACTATGAGTTTCATCATGGCCTTATTTTGAACAATTTTTACAAACCAAATTTTCTCCCTCTTTCTTAACAAATGCATTCTTTTTCTTTTACCTTTTGAGGTCTTCTCTTTGTTTTTACCCTTAAAAGGTTTATTTCTACCCTCTTCAGAAATGTTCTTCCCTCTAAATTCTAGATGTGTGGCCTAAACACATACTTCATCTAGACTGGTGGGGTTAAACATGATAATAGTATGTTATAGGTAGCTATTTAAACCTCCTATGTACTAGAGCAAAGTATCTTGGCTCTGGAAATCTACCCCTAATAAGAGAGCTCATCTCCTAAATTCTTGGGTGTATTCTTGCAAATTTTTTCCCTTCAATTGCCTAAATTTTTGCCAGTTCATTATGGCTTTCTGCATATGAGCTAATGGATAAAACTGTTGTTTTATAGCAATAATGAAATCTGACCATGATAGAATAATCTTACCATGTTTCTTGATCTCCTCCTTTGTCTTGGCTTCCCACCAAATAAGTGTTTCACCTTCCATTCTCAATGAAGCTAATTGGATTTTGGTATCATCATCTTGAAGGTTCTAGATTCTCAAATAGACCTCCAATTGCCTAATCCAATTATCAAGATTTTTTGCATTGACTTCACCATTAAACATTGGCAATTCAAACTTAACATTAATTTTTTAAAAGGGAATTTTACCAGTGTTCTTTGACTTGTGTGGCTGATGTATTGAAGTAGAAGTAGAGGATGATGATGATGAGGGTGAGGATGATGGCTCTCCATTGCCTCCATTTCCTCCATTTCCATTCTTTGACTTATCCTCATAATTGTGACCTCCTAAATATCCTTTTACTTCCTTGTGAAGTTTGGATCCTTCTCCTTCCATTCTCTCATTCCTTTCTTGATAAAGGATTCTAACCATCTCAGTCGTGTCAATGAATGCTTTCCTGAACACTCTTTCTTTCTCTTTGGGATCAACTTATTCATGGATTTCTCCTTCCTCATGAGGCATACTTAAAGTATCTTTTTCTTCCTTAGGAAGTGAACTAGGTGGTGGAGATTGTGGCAATCTTGCTCTCCTTTTCTTTGCTCTTCTTGAGACCCTTGTGCTCCCACCAATTTTCCTTCTCCTCATTTGAGCTTGAGCCTAGTAAGCATCTAAAAATTTATAAACAGTTAAATAATTATTTGCACTAAAAAACACCAGAGAATAAACTCTAGCTCTAATACTAGTCTGACCTGAAATGATTGTATTATTTTTTTTTTGCAAAGTATCTTTTTCAGTTTATAAATATGTGCATAATTATCTCATTATTTTTCTTAAGGATGGAGGATTTTAACCATGAATTGTACATGATTTTAGTGAATTATAAGCATTTAATAATCACAAATAACATTGAACAATAGTGTAAAACAGAGAAATAAGTCACCACATATAATTTACACAATAGGCATGATGAAGCAGTTCACCCTTTCTGGGCTACATCTACTGGTCCAGCTCCCAATGGCATGTCCATCTTTCACTATGCTCAAAATTTTTCTATTACATGTATTTACAAGCCTCTAAAAATTTTTTTCTCTGCACCAATGGCTCCAGAATTATCCAATTAGTCAAAAATGACTCTTCATTCACTCTGAATGGGAAAAAATTGAGTCTCCTACTCTTTTTCCCAGTTACACCTAAAAAACCTTGACTAAAAGTGGAGAACTCTACTTAACTGAAGTTAAAATAGTGGATTCCGCCAAAAATTAGGCATGCTCCAAATATGCCACTGAAATTAACCATCACATTCAACTTAATGGTTGGGGTGGCCACATGCCAACCCCAAACCCATGGCATCCGTAATGGTTAGCGGAACTCCAGTGGAAGACTGCAGTTAAGTTTTTTAAACGTGTGTTGACTGTCAGAGATTAGCATTAAATCATTGGATTTAACCTTTGAACGTGGCCATGTGACATATATGAAACCATTGCGGATATTCTGGAGGGTGGTTAACATAGACTGTTATTTTGAATTTTTTGTAATGTCAAGTGAACACACCACGCGGGACCGCTGGCAAGTTGGGACTGCAGGTGGTCCCCAACTCCCAAAAACATTTGCAACCAAACTTAAATATAAGCCACATTCAATTATTATTAAGAATCATCATGTGGCTTGGGCGGTAGAGACTTGTGTGTTCCCTGTCGAAGATTGCAGGGTCGAGCCCTGCCGACCTCACCAAAATTTTAACATGTAATCTCTGGGACAGGTGGTGGCCTCACGGATAGCCACGTGTCACTCTATAATTATCCCTCATGACAACGTAAAAACTCATTTGGCCAATAGAAGGACACCACTTGTCATCCTGGGGTTGGTTCTGAGGAAAGGAATATTCCTTATAATTTTCCCCTTTTGCTAATTGTGCATCTCAGTCAAACCTGTCGCAATTTTACCTGTTTGGCATTTCGATCAAAATGTGATATCTCCCTCATATGACATCAATTTTTCAAATAGTTCGTGGCACCAAAATTAGGAAGACAAGATCTACACAACCATCTTGGTTTCAACCGAATCCTATAACTTTGATTTTGAGCAAAATTTATAAACTCCTAATCAATTATTGTGTAGATGGCACAGAATTGGTCATAGCATATGGAGGAGCAATAGTGTGATTAGAATATTTAGTTGAGGTGTGGGTAGAAGTAATGGATAAATGGGTAGTATGCCCACTCAACTAGTCAGTGATAGAGGTCTTAGTCATAGCACCGATGATACCATAGGAATGAGGACCAGGTTTTTGTGCAATGAGAGTATTGGAAATTCAAGGAGCATAAGGGATAAATTAATAAATAATGTCAGATTGCAAATAGATAAGGTTTAGATTTTGGGCACGATGGATGACATGGTATTTCGTAATAGCTTCGGACATGGAAATGTCCTTCATGATGGGAGGCACAGGGTACTTACAAAACCATTCAAATAATAGTTGATCCGGAATAGGGGCCTTTACTAACCTTTGCCTACATTTCCATTCATGGACATGATCATATATGTGGGTGAAAGTGTTATGGTGCGGGGTTTTCAAGAGTTTTGTTTTGATTTCATAAGAGATTGGTAGTTTGAAGTGCTTCAAGAATTCCATGGTGAGGGTATTAAAGATGTTAATAGAGGCACGTGGAAATTCAATATACCACTTGGCAGCATTTATATTCAAGGTGCGTGGGAAGACTCTGATATGGATACTATCGTGAAACATAGAATTTTAAAAATAACAAATATGGTATGTAGTGACACATGTTGTCGGGTCATCTCCCTACTTTCCTCAAACTTAGGAATGTTCGCAAGAATTCTGTGCAGATTTGGAGGCCATATAAAGTTATTGTTAATGGGGTCATTTTTCAACTTGTATAGATCTAAGATGTCCAATGTAGCCAAGAAAGGCAATGGAGTGGGTGCATTCAAATTATACCAAGGAAGAGAAGATTGACTAGAGGGACTAGGAGGTCCTCCCATAAATGGGTTTTCGGTAAGGTACATAGATTGTGATGGATAGTAGTTTCCATGAGTTGGTGGTGGGGTCATTTAGAGTGATAGGAAATAAGTTGTTTCCTCAACTTGAGGGACGCTACCAACAAATTGTGGCCGCCGGGATAGAACTTTCCCCCAATCAATGCAGATGATTAAGTTGGGAGGCCCTAATGAGATGTAGCAGGTCTAGGGAATGGAACACCACTCGCCACATAAGACAGATTAGGTAAAAAAATACCACCAATAGGAAAATAATTGATCAAATATGGACCCTATTTTACCATAGATTGTATGGGTACTGTTATCACTTAGAAAAAATGAAGTATCATTTGACAAAGTCATATAGGTTCATGTGTCAAAGATAGGGTTATAGGATTCATTTTTCATTACTTGGTCAACAAAAATTTTAAATTTTTCTTATTAAGCTTACCCTAAGGCCTAAACCCACTCCCTTTCAAATCCTCTCATGTCACATCACTCATAATTTTCTAACAGTTTTCATTTATCAGGGTCTTAACACCGAAATGGTCATTTTAGCCAAGAAACCACAATTTTGTAGCAAAATACACTGAGAAATTTCACTTTTCACTACAAAACGAATGATACTTTCATAGTGAAAACAACCACAAATACACTAGGAATGCTACGAAAGTGAGGTTTCCTATCTATCATGTCAAATTAGTTGTTAGGTGTCAGAAAATCATTTGAAAGGGATAATTTAGATGCCATTCAAGTCAGTTAGGGTAAATATCAAGGTACATGGCCAAGGCTGAAGTCATCATCACCATTTTAAGCATGTATGAGTCATCATTGTGTTATCAGTGGGCATCGAACTTCAAAATATTTCCAAATTAACTCATTTCTCATTCTTCATTCCTTCTTTGTGTGATATTGAGCTCTGGAGAGCTACTTCATTAAGCCAAAGCTGTGGCTAGTACTTTCAAAGGTCTATAGATATCAATGATCAAGCGAGGCAAAGAACTATCTAGGAACAACTAGAGCTAATCCATGAGGAGTTGGAGAAGAAAACCCTAAAAATGACATAGTTGAGGAGCCAATAGCTCAACTCATCATCAATGAGGATGGAACACCTCAAGACTCATAGTTTTAACTGGTTTATGTTTTTAAAGGTCAATGGAATGTTAGAAAAAAAAAATTACACCTGGAAATTATATTTTTGAAGCTAGACAAAAATCTAGAAAAAACATAGTTTTCAGCAGTTTCGTAGCGTTTCCTAGGCTTGAAGCCAGGAAAACGCTATGAAACCACCTGTAGCTTTATTTTTGTGTTAAAAACCACTTTTGGGAGCTTCCAGGAGGAGGAAATCACATGGAGGATGTGTCAAGGCATGATGAAGACAATACAAAAGGAAAGAGACCAAAATTTTGATGGCAAAGGGCATTTTTGTAACGCTATGAAACTGTCATACTTTTGTAGCATGCTATTTTGAAGCTTTATGAGCAGGTTTTTGTGTAGTTTTGGACAGGTGAATAATTTCAAAGGATCAAAGGACTATGTCAGCTAGTCATCCAAGACTTGAAGACTATGAGATGAGGACAACTCATCAGCCAAACCATACATTGAAGATAAGGACCGATTTTCTTTAAAAATAGGGTTTGCTTCCAGTTTGGAGGAGGCTAATCAAGTTTTCAAGTAGTGATGAGTCCTGTAATATCTCATTCAAACATGTGGAGCAATAGTTTTCAAATATGTAACTACTTTAGGAGATAAGGTAGTTGATGTAATAATGAACAGTTTGAGTCCTAATAGGAAAAGGACTATTTCATAGTGTAGCTGCCATTTTATCATTAAAGCATATGTTTCTTTTTTATGAAAGGCATCATTAGGAAAAATTCAATGAATCTAGCCTAGGGGTAGATCATCTCTCATGTAACAAATCTATTAAAGGGCAGATATTCGAATTTGTAAAGGGCTGGAGATTTTTTGGAAATACTGCAACTTTATGTAATTTGACTATTTTCAGTAATACAGAGGACTTTTACTTGGAAAACCTGAGATTCTCATGGATTTTTCAGTGTTTATTTGATATTTAGTTTCTATGTGTACCATTGTGTGGTTTTCATCTTTAATACACAAAATTCATAGGTGTATTCTCTGACTTCCTTTATTGATGAATTGGCTCTGTTATTTCATGTTTCGTGAGTTATTTACCTCTTCTAAAAATTCTTATCTACCTCAGCTTCCATGTCAAGTGAGCTTACCACTGAAATACTAAACTTGTTGACTCCATAAGCCCAATGAATTGTAGACATGTACTCTTTCGAGCCTACACACATCACAATCAAGTTATTTTGAAAGAGCCCTCTCAGACTGAAGAGGCTAAGCTTCAGTCACAAGTTGGTTTGAAACAGTTACATGAAGTTGTCTGATTAGCAGCCAATCAAATACAATTTTGTGGTAACAGGTATAGTAGTTCCCCTAGTGGGTGGATAAATACTAGAAATATTCCACCACTTTGTAGTGGTGGGGAAGTTGAACTAAGCAATGGGTTTCAACCAAACAGGATGTTGAAGGTTGTCATACTAGGAACATTAGGAGCTGAAAAACAAAGGAGTAGGGGAAGTGGAGGCAACAGAATGTTGAGCACTACCCAAAATGGGTGTAGTTGACGTTCCTATATGAACCATAAGTTGTACATTAGGATAACACACAACAAGAGTGGAACTTGAGACAGGCAGGTTGAATGACGGTGGATAAAATGTGTCCACAAAATACCATGACTCACCAGTAGTCATTTGGATGTTCAAGGGAGAAACCAATAAAGACACTAAGGTAGGGGTACTTGTTAAATTCAAATATGCCCAAGATGATCTGCAAGTGGGGGATTACAAGGAGGTACTAGCCTTCAGTAGAAGGGTCTACGAGAAGAATAGAATATGGTTCATTCATTAGGGGAATTTTGAGGTATAAATTGGCCTCCTAAGGAAATTATAAAATAATAGTCAAAATAATAAAATGATATTTGGTTACATCATCAAAATTTAGAGGGAAAAATTAAGAAACTATTTTTCAACTAGTATTTTCAGCTTATCTCCCAATGGGTTTACTCAAATTTCGAGCGGGAACACTTGTTGGATGAAACATTTGATTCCTCATCCAAGGATTACCCATATTGCATAATTTTTAAAGACCCTGATACATGGAAAATGATAAATACATGAAAAATGTGATTGCAATCATGTTTTTTTCATGTATTTATCAATTTTCATGTAGCAGGGTCAATAAAAAGTATGCAACATGGGTATTACTTGGACAAGGATTTAAATTTTGCATCCGACCAGTACTCGCGTTGAAATTTGAGTAACACCTTAGGGAGATAAGTTGAAAATAAAAGTTAAAAAAGTGGTTTTATTATTTTATTATTTTTTCATATTTTTACCTTTTTACCCCAAAAATGGTGAATCATCCCCCATGGTTGACATCATCATCTTAAATCCTATTGGTTCTTATAAATTTTATTTTGGTTGTACTTTTCTTAGGAGGCCCATTTTAGACCTCAAAAGTTCTCTAATTATTGGTGTGATTTAGGGTTTGAAACTGGAGATTAACTCCCTTAAGCAATGAGGGAATTTGATTAATTCATAAATTCCTCTACAAAAAGTGTAGGAAGGCCCTTCAAGTATTAAGACTGACAATGATAACCTGGGGTAACTACAATGAATATATTTTACAATTATTTTTTAAGTGTTGTACATATAAGTCTTAGTAACAAAACACCACACACCTAGAAATAACCAAAAGACTCTAAAATAGATCAACAAGCAACCAGGGAGAAAAACTATGTCTGATAGCCACAAATAGTTGGAGATGAAACCCATTATCGAAGGTCTATAAGAGAGATTCCATCTAATGAAAAAATTACGATTACTACTAAGCTTCTCGCGAACCTCGGTAAGAAGGGGCCAAGAATTCTCATGAGAATTAGTACCCTCCAAACAAACCAAAGGTGGAGTAGGTTCATATGTTCAGGTACTAAGGAATCCCACCCTAGTCACCATGTTTTTTTCCTTAAAATTATGGCCACTAAGGTCACCTGAAATCAGAGGCAATGCTGGGGGGGTCATAGTCATAGATAATACATTTTTTGGGCAAGACACCTAAGTCCTTGACTCAACTCTGTAATCCTCAAAAGGATCCCCAGTACATAGAATACTCACCGAAATGAAATCAAAGGCCAGCAACCTTCTCTCACACTTCAATGTTGTTTTGCACTTAACTCTTTTCTTAGAGGAGCGACCCCAGATGATGTGAGTGCAAAAAGACTCTCTCTCTTTAATGACACTAGTTTAAGTTTTGTAGTCTTGGGCAGTTTAGTCACAACAAACTATCCCAAGACTCTAGCCTAAACTAATATGCGTGTATTCTCAAAAATAGTTGTTGATTACTTTTATTATGAAATTTATTTTAAAGGTACTTTATGAATTTCTAAACTAATATGTGTGTATTTTCAGAAACAATTGTTGATTACTTTTATTATGAGATTTATTTTAAATGTACTTTATTAATGTCTTCGGAAGGGGTGTTGGCATATGGAATTTTTGATACCTGACTCAAACCATGCAACAAATATGATTTTCAATTTCATTTCAATGAATAAGACTCTCTACAAGGAGAGATTAACTATACGTCTTTTCCCACCATAAACAAAAAAATAAAAGTTCCAATGCACCTAAAAAAATGGACACAATGATATTCCAATTACATGCACATAATGTACAGAACATCAAGCAGATTAAGCAAATAATGATTTTTTTTCTTTTTTTCTTTTAGGATGTAGAAAAATTCATTGCAAACTAAATTCCAAAAGAAAAAATGAATGCAACCATGATAATCATATTCTAAGGAATCAAATACCCTAAGACACAATCAAGCAAAACACAAGAAGTAGAAATCACTAGAAAGGTGATAAAGTAGAGGTATTAAGCACTAGCACAAGCTAAAATACCAATACAGTGCATTATAGGGAGGAGTAATACATTGTAGATAAGGGATAGACGACATTATAATAGTATATTATCCACTGCAGACAACATTAAACAAGTTTATCTCCGAAAAATAGGGTTTGGGTCCAATAAAAGTGCTCATCGTTGTTGGATTATTAAGCATGTAAAAAATGGATAGGAATTCAAGTAAACATAAGATCGGAGAGAGAAAATTTAGGAGAGGAAAAACAAACAAGAATCAGAAAATGTCCCTAGTGGAGTCGCTAATTCTACTATAGGGTTTAATGTTCGGTTTGGTTGGAAAAACTTAAAACCCTCTCAGGTTCTCTCGGAAACCTAGGGCAGACAAAGTAAGGTAAACATGGTTCTAAGGTTTGACTCTTTCATTGATGGAAGAAGTAAAGGAGTGATTGAGAATATAAGAGGAAGGTATGCATTTGATTCCTTGGATGTAGATATGTTGGAGTGGTTAGTCTAGTTGGGAAGTGCTCCTAGCTAGCTCCAAAGCCTGGCCCTGCACATAAAAAAGAACAAAGAAACCTTCACAACATAATATTATAATCAATCAAAACCATAGTAAGTGAAGAAACATAATCGAATTCATTGAAACAAACCAAACTTCCAAGTGATCATTAATTAAACACAATAAGTGAAAAATGAACAACAATATATGGAAGCAAGAACAATTTATCTATATTTATGAAAGGGAAGGATATTAAAACCAATATATGTAGTTGCAACAATGCCTCCTCTAGCTCCTAACTCCAACAATATCTCTCTCAAGTTAGATCTGAGCAGCATAACAATACAAGAATTCCCATCACTTTCTCAATGGTTGGTGCTCCAATATACAGGCAAGTGAAGGCTATGAATATTTCAAAATTCCTCCTTAGTTCAATTTGGGTAAAATATTTTGGGTGAATAATGTCTCCTCATATAAAAATGACCATTATCCACTTTTTAGATGCTTTTATGCTTAGGAAAAATATTCCTAGTGTTTTATGGCTTTTCCCACTTTTGTGTGCTTTTCTTGTTTAGGAAAAAGATAAAGATGAGGATAAAGAGATCACATTCCACCATATGAGTTTCCAAAAGTGAAAAAGAGTGTCAAATTTTAGTTAACTCAATATTTTTTCCTCATGACTAAGTGAGAATTTTGGTAACATAAGTTAGATGAAGGGGACAAGGTGTTATAGACTAGGATAATGTTGTCCTCATGGTACATAGCTCATGTTATAGTCTTATATAGACTACAAAAAGGGGTGCATTTCAACCAGAAGAATAGTATTCTCCTCTGAGCTGATGAGGAGGTATATTCATGGATATCATGCACAATGTCAAGATGTCGAAGCACCTCCAAAATTTCTAACTACACAATCACGTTCCAAATTCCCTCTAAATAATCCAACCTTCCATAAATTTCCAAAAGACTCCCCTACTTTCAAAAATCTGTAAAATCAAAGGACCCCCATATATATCCACCCTTCCTCCATTTATCATTCTCACCTAAAAAAAAATCTCTCACTCATAAATGCTGTTAGTATGAATCCTTCGTCGAAGTGTACGAAAAAGTACCACTTTAGCTATGCATAACTAATAGCCCTAACAACAAAAGTGGCTGCCAATATCTTCAGATCTGCAATTGGTTAGACAAGAAAATAGTTGCAAAATACCAGATCTATGTATGGACAGACATTAAGCAGTAAAATAAAGGGTTTGCTCCATGCATCCAACAGACAAGACAAGAACATGATTTTTTGAAAGAATTTTATATTACAGGGCACCTGGGAGGAAAACAAGAAGGTGTATCCAGCTCTGCTCAATGGGATGGGTTCTTTGTAGTCCTCAGCACTTCAGATCTAAGCTTTCTCTCTCTTGTAGGTGTAGAAAACCCAATACAGAAAATAGAGCTCAATGGGAGCAAATGGTAGAAATGAGACCAAGTGTATAGATCCAGAGTGATCTAATAGGCAACAAAAGGTGAAGAATGATGGGGAAAACCCTCCTATTTATAACAAAATATTGGGTCATTCTAGATCTTGGTGCATGATTAAAATAATGTTAACCAAATCTAGATCCACCTTTTATGGAATACTTTATTATATTTGTTGGAGGAAAGGGTTTTTGACTTGGGTCAAATCCCTTGATTAGTCAAAAATAAATAAATAAATGATTTATTTATATTTTTAAGGAAGTGGTTGGAAGATAATCAAATAAATAATGATTTATTTAATTATTTGTAGGTGATTTGGTCATATTTAACAAGGAATATTATCTAAATAAGATTTAAATAATTATTCCTAGAAATTAATAAGATAAATAAAGGTTTATCTAATTAATTTTTTTGATTTTGGGTTAAACATGACTGGGAATAATAATTAAATTATGGTTTAATTAATTATTCCATGAGGAAAATCAAACAAATATGGGTTTGTTCAATATTTTTTTTTGGGGTTTCCTGTTTTAACATAGTGAAAGCGGTTTTACTTAGGGTAAAACTGGTCTTACATGGTGTACTTGGGTCCATCTAATGATAAAAGGTTAGATGACCAAAAAATGGTGTAACAGATTGCCCCCCAGCGTGCGAGTGTCAGGAGCAAATCGTATGACCGAAGTACGTTGTAAGAATACAATCACTAGACAACAAAAAGGGATGTCGGAGAGAGAAATGTGAGGTAGATAGTGTGCTGAAGGACTAGACCCTGAGGAGACGAGACTCGCAGGTGCAACAAGTCTCTTTTTATGAGAGGGTACCTGTGCTGAAGGCGGCGGGGGAGGCATACCTATGCCCGCCGAGAAAAAGTACAAAAGAATAGTGTGTCTAGTAAACAAGGGACCGAACCATAAAGTACAGCTGGCATAATCATGAGCCAGATAAAAATACAATGAGGAATCCCATATACATGTTGTGCCTGGGATAACAGCCAGGACTTGTACAATAATATCTGAGTACATGAGATACAAATACAACCCAAATGCCCCCTGCAAGTGGGGAAGGGCTCACAAAATCTGACTGATACATGCAAATCAAAGAGGCGCTGCAAGTGGCTCTGGCCAACATCATCAAATATCTGGAGCTGCATCGAAGGCTGCGAAGAAGAGGTCATCCGGGCATGTGGGGGGCTACCTGCAGGGCCACCCCCTCATGAGGGTTGAAACATCTCACACACGCCCGGGAATCATCAAGAGCTGCTGCTGGATCACTGGACCATCACGTATACGAATCTCGATCATGCTGAAAAGAGTTGGAGAAACAATCAAGCCAAAGGGAAAGGAGGTATCCCTTTGCCTGATCCAAGGCACCGAACAAGAGTGGAAGCGGGCACCAAGGTACACCGCCCTCTAGACCTGGCTTCTGGAATGAAAGAGCAGATGTCGACAGAAGGAGGTCCGCCATAGTGGAGACAATGAGAGACCCTCAACTAAGGCATGAGAGAAAAAAGTAGAGCGACGGACAGACTGACACTAATGATGATGGTGAAATGGAAAGGACTGAGTAGCGAATGGACGACTTCCCTTGTTAGAGCATAAAGGGCATGAATGACATGGCAGCGACTGACACAATATCGTAAGGGATTGGGGGCAGTGGGACTGAAGGTCATAATATGCGACACAAGAGGGAAACCAAGCAATGAAGGATGGAGGGCTATAGTAGGGTACAAAGGTACTCGGGATAGACTCCATGAATGCGATGATGACTCAACTTGGATGCTCTAAACAAGGGCGACTCGATGGTGCTGCCACACAGTAAAAGGCCCAATGGGGGACCATAAAAACATGAGTCCAAGGTGGGGACTCATGACGAAAATCATCACGAACATGGACAAGTAAGTGGGCAAAATGGTGCCCCAAGTACAAGCGTCGTAAGTGAGGAAATTTGATTTTGAGGAGGGGTAAAGTGACCCTTCTTGGACAAAATGTGTCCTGGTGGAGTATTAGATCTCAAAACACTAACAGATACCCATTTGAGGGCTCGGTGAGAGCTTTCCAACGGTGTAGACGGTTCGTCAAACGGGGCTACGATGTGGTCACAGCAGTCGAAAGAAGAAACATGGGTCCTCTTTTAATAAGGCAGTTTTCCCTCCAAAATCACTCATTTGCTATTGTTGCTGTGGTGAATGTAGAGAGGAGAGAAGGCCCTAAATCTTGCGGCAAACGTAGCGGACAAACCGACCGTTGGAATCGTGATCCGTCAGTTGCAGGTAAGAGGTCTAACTTTTCTCTTGAATTTTGATGGATTACATTTTCAGTTTAGGGCCCAGAATCCCAGAAACAGCCCCTCCTTCATCTCTACGGTCGGGTCGCACTTTTTGGGGCAAAAAGTGCGACCTAGGACGCAGGTATCAGGGCAAAAAGTGCGACCTGGTCCAGAAAAGAGCAGAAAACTGTGACCTGGGAGATGAGGGGGTTTTGGTGCTGTTTTATGGCTGGAAGTTGGGTTTTGGTGGTTGGTTATGGTTTTCCCGATCTGTACGCTGACAAAAATGATGTGTTTGTGCAGGTATGGTAGAGTTACGGGTCAACTGGAGAGAGAGAGATCTGGGGACACTACGGACAGAGATCCAGGCGGATCAGGGCGTCCGTCGTGTATTGGCCATATTTGGGGTTCTCAAGTTCTTGGAGAACCCTTTGATGAGAGCAGGGGAACCGTTACTGGCCTGGATTATCAGTTACTGGGATCCAGATCAGGAGATCTTTGTAGTGCAGGGGCACAGGATCGAGCTGACGGTCCAGGACGTGTACTTCCTGACTGGTCTCCTACCACTGGGGATGGTGGGAAACACACAGCCAGTGTTGCCGCGGGGGCGGCATATCATGGAGTTTGTGGAACGCAATTGTCGACCGGGTCTCCAAGTCAAGGGGACTCGAATACCGATCGGGGATCTAGAGAGGCTAGAAACCCGTGCAGTGGCCGCAGCTGTTCTACGAATTCTGGGCATCCAGGCGTTCCATCACATCACTGGGGGGCAGATGATGATAGTGGAAAGTGTGTTAGGAGGGACCTACTATGGGTGGTCCCAAATGTTGTTGGTGTCGCTAAAGCGACAGTTGTCACTATGCAGGTGGCAGGTGAACCATGACTGCTCATATGGGACTTTGTTGTGCACCTTCTTCTTTGAGAAGATCCCGACCTTGAGGCCTCATGTACAGCTTCCAGATGGGGGCCCGAGAGAGCCCAGGATGCGCCGTTGGGGACGGCTACTGTGCAGAGGAGGAGGAGGGGCGGTCGGGCGAGTGTTGCGACCTGAGTTTTTTGCCCATTGGGATCAGATGCCATTGTACATAGACGACTATCCCTATAGTGGGATGAGCTACTGTGGAGATCCGGACCTGCCACTTCCGCCTGGTCGAGTCTGGGGGCCCGATGGTAAGTGACAGATTGCTATTCTTGTGTGGGCATGTTAAAGTTTTTGAATAGTAATTGATGGTACTGATTCATGTACTTTTGGTATGCAGATATAGCACCGATAAAACCGGTCGGATATATGGGATGACCGGCAACGACTGGAGCTACAGGTCCAAGTGGGTCGAGAGCAGCGCAGAATGGGGATGCAGCCGCCCTGCTGGAGGACATCCGCCGTAGATCTACATGTCCAAGTGGGTCGAGAGCAGCGCAGAATGGGGATGCAGCCGCCCTGCTGGTCAGGCTATGCGCGATCTACATGCTGCAGGGGCAGAGCCATTGGCCCGAGATCCTCCAGATAGTGATTAGGGGTGGGGCATGTGGTGCCCCTTATGATGTATGTAGGGGCAGGTGGTGCCCCCAGTTTTGGGTTTTTTTGTAACATGCTATGGGCATGTCATATGTATCAGAGTAGATGGACTCTAAACACATGTTTTGCGACACATATTATGGATATGCATCGTTTTTTGATGGTTTATTTAATGTTATGGTCTTGTATGAAATGTGTGTGATAAATGCCAATCTAGAACATGGTTTGCAATACTATCTACATAGTGATTCTGTTCTCGAGGTACATGGTTGAAAGTTATGGTTTCAAACGCACGTATTAAGATTTTCACTCGTAAATAGCGTCTAAACAACACAGGGTTATGCACACGATAAACACCATTTAGTTGCATTACAAGAAGCAGGGAATCCAAACGAACGTGCAGATGGAGGATGCGATGAAAGAGGGCATCAGCTAAAAGGCCACGCACTGCATCATATTCGGCCTGATTGTTGGTGGCAGAACCAATGCATACCCCGTTAGAGAGAACAAGGGCATGCAAGGGGGTGAAAATGGCCCAACCTGCTGAGGCTAGATTCCGGGAGTAGCGACTTGCACCATCGGCGTAACCGATAAAGGGTGTGGACGGGGGGTCCTGCAGAATGGTGTGACAAGACAACAAATGAGGGGAGGAAAGGGAATGAGGGCAGCGTGAGTGTATAGAAGTCATCGGGCGGCAACCGCAGGAGGGAGTGCAAGGGGTCGGATGATCATGACTCATGCAGGGTGGTATATGAGGGCTATCGGAAGCAGGGAGAGGACTCGGGCTGCGGAGGTCAACAGAGATACGGGTGGGGTGATCTCAGGTATGGGTAGGGAAAGGGTGGTCAAGGGACACAACAGGGAAGGATGCAGATGGGCTAGGCTCCGAGTGTCGCGCAGAGGAGGATAGGTAAAGAATGGTGACAGTAGATTCGGTCATCTGAACATCAGGGGGGGGAATGTCGATGGGAGTGGGGGGATCCTCAGGCTGGCCTGAAGCATACTGCGCGAGGATGGGAGAGGCGAATTGATTTTGTTCAACCTCATACTTTCGGATCACCTCTAAAGAGGCACGGTAATGTGTCAGGTGAGGACAATGGTGGGAGTAATGGCCATGGATGCCGCACAAAGCACAGGGTTTGTTGGTGCGGAGAGTCTTGGGGTTCTTGGTTACGGACAAAGAAGGAGTGGAGGCTTCAGGGATCTGAGACTCGGGGAACGCGACTTTCACCATGGGCTAAATACAGGGTAACTCAGGACAAGCATGGGTGGCATGACCGGTGACATCACATAAAGCACAAGGCTTCGCGGGAGGAGGAGGAGCCGGGTCAGTCGTGGTGGTCTTGTCTTTGGGTGCCCCCTTGCGGGCTTTGCCTTTTTTCCCGGGAGCCGTCACAACAGGAGAAGTGTCCTGTGGAGGTGCTGGGGGCACAATGGCAACGGAGGAAGCAAGGGGGACCGGTTGGACCGGTGTCAAAGCCATGTAAGGTTTGGGGTGACCAGGAGGGGTGGCGGCTGGGGGATCAAGGTACCAGACCGGAATGCCCAAGGTCAAGTTAGGGAGAGAGAGGGTGGCCATGACGGGGACAGAATATACTCCGGGAGGGGGAGCGAGGAAAGGGATCTGCCCAGCAGGGAAATGACCAGGAGGGACGGCTTCGAGGTGGTTGAGGCCAGGAGGAACCGATCCAGGAGGATAAAGAGGTTCAGGGATACCAGCTGTAGGGGAAGGGCCAGAAGGAGGAGGTCCGGCTGGCTGAGATGAATGGCTAGGAGCGGGTTGCGGAGGGCGAGGGGGAGGTTGCTGACTAGCCGAGGCAGGCCGCTTATGCACAGCCTGAGACGATTGCATCATGCAAACATTTGAAGAGCTGGGATCAGTGATGGGAGGAGGAGGAAGGTTAGGGAAAGTTCCAAGCAGGGAGGAATCTTTGTAAACGCCGGGGGAGACACTGGTCAAGGAATCAATGGTTTGCTTGTTGGCTACAGAAGAGATAGTCGTCTCAGGGGAGGTCTGAGATTTTGGCTCATGATATGTCAACTGGTCGATGGTGACTATCTTTCCATTATGGGGGAAAGACATCTTGCGAAAGACCGTGGATGGGACAGCAGACATAGCATAGGTGTAGCTTCGCCCCAATAGAATGTTGTAGTCTAGCGGGGCGTCGATGACTTCGACGTCAACGCAAACAATCTTACCGGCGAGGGTGATAGGACAATTACGAAACAGGCCAATGGGCTGGGAGGCATGACCGTCCCACGCTCGAAGGGTGATCGTGGAAGGGGCCAGCTCAGGAGATCTGAGTTGCTTCCAACCGGAGCAAGCATCACGCCAGGGATGCCCCCTCATCAATAATGGCACCGGACACGTCAGCGTTTCGGATTCGATCACCGGGCGACAAGGAGGAAGAGGAGGATGGTCTGATTGAGTGGCGTCAAAGACAATCATTTGGTCATCAGCAGGATCAACAGCGCCCACGGCAGATAGTAGAGCCTTCTTTTGAGAAGGGCACGACTGGAGGAGTTCCAGTGTGGAAATGGCAGCAGGGGATTGCGCCAAATCATCTACTATACCATACGATTGAGCGGCTACTAGGCGCATCGACGTAATGGTCCCCTTGGAAATCTTATATGACCTCAATTTTAAGCGAGTGGATATGTAAGGCTGGGGATGTTTAAAGAGGCTCGTAGAACCTCGAAGAGGAGTGCTCCCAGCATCGGAGTGTGGGGGCTTGGGCACCGAAGGCTGGAGTTTGAAGGTGAAGATCGACTTGCCGTTAGGATCTAGGCATCATGAGGATCTCAGACCTGTCAAACCGTAAATGGAAGGGGAAAAGGCTACCGAGCACGTTGCCAGTAGCCACGAACTCTGCTTTAGGAAGGGATCGGTAAACACGCTGCTGAGTAGTGGCCACATTAGGAGGAGAGCATGAGGAGGCGTGTTGTCCGCGCAATGTGGCTTCGAGACTCCCACACCGCCGCATCCTGGGTAACAGTGGGACAATCGTGAGTAATGACCATAAACCCCGCAACACGAATGGCTTGTTTCGTGCGAAGCTACCGTCCTGCCACACGTCTCGCGTCGTGTTGCTAGTGTTAGGGTCCACACCAGAATTGGGTCCTCGGTTACCAGGGGCAGATTGGTTCTGGTTGCCTCTTCGCCTTCTTTGAGAAGAAGGGGGATTAGTCGCGCCCTGCTGTGCAAATACTTGCCCTGGAGGGGGTTTTAAGTGCTGTTGCAGGTTGTGAGGAGGCAAGGGAGGCGAAAGCGCATATGCTGGAGGAGCTGGCGCACCAGGCTGCAAATAAAGGTAAGGGTTGGGTTGGGCAACATTGAGGTAAGCAGGAGGTTGAGCAAAAGGAGGATGCATGCCGTATCCTGGATACATGTTGCCGGGAGGGGGAAGAGTGCTGGAGGTGCTGGCCCCTCCTTGAGGGGGACCATAGCCCATAGGAGGGTGAGCAGATGGATGGGAAAGAGATCCAACGATACCGTCGGCGGAATGAGATGCCCTCGGGGCATTAGCGCCACCGGGCCTGGGGATGTCAGGAAGGATGGTATAAACATAACCAGATTGAGCGTAGATCAGGTCATATTTCAAGGCTATTTGGAGGGCGGCTTCTTCAGTTTGAGGAAAGTGAGAGGCGACATCTTTGCCGATGGGAGAGGGAAGGGTGCGAAGGAACCAGTCCATGTAAACCCGATATTCAAAGGGAGGGGCTCGACATAAGCTCTGTCTTCGTCGCCATTCCTGGACATGGGCAGAAAGGCGTGTTGAAGAGGATTGCTTGAAGGAAGTCAAGAGCTCTGTGCCGGTGTCGTATCGGAGAGGAAGCTGGAAGTATGACAAAAAGGCTTGGGCAAGAGTCTCGAAGGTGGTATGGGAAGAAGTGGCTTGTTCAACATACCATTTAGAAGCTTCGCCGGTAAGCGTGCGTTGGAAAAAACGAAGACGGATGGAGTCATCGGTAATGGAATTGGAGGAACACCACATGTGGAAAGATCGGACATGATTGGTTGGATCTTCGCCATTAAGGCCCTCAAACTTAGGGATGTCGGAGGGGAGCTTGGTTGGCATGGCAGGCCAATTAGCATTGTGGTGAATGGGGTCATTGATCAATCGATGGAAATCGGGGAGGCTGAGGCCTGCAATGTACGACAGCACAGGGGTGGCCGGAGTAGTGGTTGTGACGGTTCCGCTAGAAGTAGGGCCGGCATTGGGGTCGGGAGAACCGCTAGCGTTAGGCCCTGGTCCAGACATGGTGAAGGTAAAAGGGGGAGAACCGGAAGGAGAAGGGGGACCCGATGAATCAGGAGAGGAGTCGGAGTGAGGACTCGAAGGTGGACTGGCTCGACGACGGCGGTGCGGAGCAGGTCGATCAACCGGAAACTGAGGATGAAGGCCAAGAAGTCTCCGGGAAAGGCGCCTTGGGGGCGCAATGATGACAGGAAGAAGGAAGCCGGCTATGCGTAGCGGGACAGATCAAGTAATGCCGGGCGGCGTATAAGGTGCAAGGACAATTGATTTTAGAGTCTTTTTCCAAAGGTAATAACTGTGCGCTTCTTCACTTAGGGTCAGGTGTGGCGTGCGTTAATTTTAATTTTCTGAAAACTTTTTCGTTTTGAGAAAAAGAAAAAGTGTGTTGCGTAACTGAAAATAAATCTGCGTAGAACAATATAGATTGCTGAAAAGACAGAACATTTAACAGCTAACTATGCATCAATCTAACCCAAAGAGGCGGGTCTCTCAAAACTACTCTAAAAGAGGGCAAAAATCTAGTCAAAACACACATAAAAGAGCTCAACAGATCTAGGGTCGAAAGGGACAGGGATCTGGAGGATAAAGCTGCAGGAAAGAGGTGCAGATCACAGCCAAGAGACAGAGGCAAGGGGGCTGGAAAAGGAAAGGAAATCAGCAAAAACCGGAGGGGGCGAGGCGGAGGCCGGAAAAGGAGGTCCAAACAAAACGACAAGAGGTGATTTGCAAGGAAAGGAGGCTGATTTCAATGGATCTGAACGGGAGGTAACAGATCTGGAAAAGAGGGGGCTGAAGCTCTGAAAAACCGACGGCTGAAACAGCTAAGACTCTTCCACCAAAAGTGGAGGGTACTAAAGCCCTAAGGGGTTGGGTTCCCACTTAGATGAGTAAAAACAGATCAGATCTTGGTCAAGGCGGGCTGAGACAGAGGCTGGAAGACCCTGACAGATGTCACAGCGAGAATCAGAAAATTGCGTAAAAATTGGTCGAAAAAGAGACAGTCGCAGTGTTCGAATGCTACAACAACCGTGTCACAGAAAACAAGCCGGTGCGCCACTCCGAAGGTCCGTGTCGGGCAGTTTAGGCCAAAGTGCGACCCCCCGTTCGGTTGTCTCTTCAAGGAAGATTTTCTAAAAGTTGCTGCCCCAGGTGCAAATGTGTCGGTTAATTACAAGAATAGGGCCAGAAACACACGGAAGTTAGAAATTTAAAGTTTTTAGGGTTTTATGTGAGAAAAATGACATAAAAAGAGGAAAAATAAGCAACTGAAAAGAATCCCTAGGGCCTGAAGTAGCTGGATATGCAGGAATATGAAAAACGACAGCGGTCGTAATTTAAAACCCGTGTGGAGTCGCCATTTGTTAGTATGAATCCTTCGTCGAAGTGTACGAAAAGGGACCACTTTAGCTACGCATAACTAATAGCCCTAACAACAAAAGTGGCTGCCAATATCTTCAGATCTGCAATTGGTTAGACAAGAAAATAGCTGCAAAATACCAGATCTATGTATGGACAGACATTAAGCAGTAAAATAAAGGGTTTGCTCCATGCATCCAACAGACAAGACAAGAACACGATTTTTTGAAAGAATTTTATATTACAGGGCACCTGGGAGGAAAACAAGAAGGTGTATCCAGGTCTCCTCAATGGGATGGGTTCTTTGTAGTCCTCAGCACTTCAGATCTAAGCTTTCTCTCTCTTGTAGGTGTAGAAAACCCAATGCAGAAAATAGAGCTCAATGGGAGCAAATGGTAGAAATGAGACCAAGTGTATAGATCCAGAGTGATCTAGTAGCCAACAAAAGGTGAAGAATGATGGGGAAAACCCTCCTATTTATAACAAAATATTGGGTCATTCTAGATCTTGGTGCATGATTAAAATAATGTTAACCAAATCTAGATCCACCTTTTATGGAATACTTTATTATATTTGTTGGAGGGAAAGGGTCTTTGACTTGGGTCAAATCCTTTGATTAGTCAAAAATAAATAAATAAATAAATAAATGATTTATTTATCTTTTTAAGGAAGTGGTTGGAAGATAATCAAATAAATAATGATTTATTTAATTATTTGTGGGTGATTTGGTCATATTTAACAAGGAATATTATCTAAACAAGATTTAAATAATTATTCCTAGAAATTAATAAGATAAATAAAGTTTTATCTAATTAATTTCTTTGATTTTGGGTTAAACATGACTGGGAATAATAATTAAATTATGGTTTAATTAATTATTCCATGAGGAAAATCAAACAAATATGGGTTTGTTCAATATTTCCTTTTGGGGTTTCCTGTTTTAACATAGTGAAAGCGATTTTACTTAGGGTAAAACTGGTCTTACTTGGTGTACTTGGGTCCATCTAATGATAATAAGTTAGATGACCAAAAAATGGTGTAACAAATTCCCCACCTAACATTATTTTATTTAAAACACCATAAAATATATATGGGTCCCACTTAATACTTCACCTAAATTTCATTATCTTAAAGAGCAGTATATTTTGATCCTTAGTAGGCTGGTGTGGTTCCTTGTGGAATTTCATTTTTTAACAAGCTTACCAGGCACCATATATATTTATTGGGGTCCTTTCCCTATCAAAAAACACAAGGATTACTAGGGGGTTCCATTCTATTGTTTGGGATTGTAATAAACGAGACACTTAATCAGAGGTTGTACAAATCACCATAATAGAGGGCAGCCTAAAAATAGACTAGTTTTCATAGCCAATTGGTGTCCCTCAAGTCATAAGAAGGTTGAGAAAGGGCAACCGACCACCTAGAATCCTCAAATGCCCACACTAAAGTATGTTCCGATCCTTCAAGACAACCCAAGTCCCACTTTTATGTAGAAACCTATTTGGGACATTCCTTGGGTTGAGCATCTACAAGTACAAAAAAAAAGGATCGAAGGCCTCTATGGAAGAAAAATCATAGGGGATCTCAAGAATTTCCATCGCACATCCCAGAGGTGTGGATCAAATATATATAATGGAATCTTGTCCTTTGTTTATCCATTCCATAAGAAAATATACCAGTGTGCATGAGTTGTCATCACCTCTGTCTGATGATGATGAGTTGGAAAAAATTACTCACAATATATCATTGGGAATTGAACCTTTAACAATTAATAAAGTTTAAATTCATGCTGGAGTGTCCCATGACTCCCTGAAACTAGTAGGTTGGTTTTAAATAGAAAAAATAAATACAAAAAAATACAAAAATGTCTCTTTATGTGGCGAGGTCAATGGGGATCTTAATCATATATTCTTTGAGTCTGTGGAACATACATCATATTGATTTTTTGATCCTAACACATCATACAAACCGAATGGGTTTCCAAAGACTATTGAAATCCAGAAACTTGGAAAAATTCACCCTATTAGAACATCTTCTAAATGATGATCATGTCCCTAAATGTAAGGGGCGCGAGATCAACCATCATAGAATCTCTTTAGAACATAATTCTTTCAAAAATTATGATTTTCGTCCTACTAAAGGAAACCATGTTGGATAAAAATAAACCCAATCAACTTATTCACAAAATATGTCCCTCTTGGGTGGTTTTTGCAGCAAGTGCCAATGGAAACTCTAGTGGCCTTGCTACAATGTGGGATCCAATTTATTTATCCCTCAAAGCATATGCCTCGTTTGCTGGTATTTTACTGAAAGTTTGAAAGCAAGTTGTGTTTTCCCCTTAACTACTTCCAAACCCCTTTCAAGCTGTCAACAAGCCCTTATCCCTTATTCACTTTTTCTCTTTGATGTTTTTAGCAGGCAAGTTTCCTTTCGGATGAAGTTTAATTTGTTTTCCTTAAGCACAAGGTGTTCTTATCTTCTTGATAAACAAGCCTTTGCAAACAAATAGATTTCTAGTAAAACTGTGATTATCTTTTTACCCTCAATCACTATTTCCCTTTGAAGCTTTTTATCAAACCTTCCCTCAAATTAAAAAATTGACTAAGGGACAATAAATACCTTTAGAAAAGTCTCTTGATGTATTTGGAGGTGAATTCTTGGTTTAAAACCTGACCTTGGCACCTTTGATGGTTTTTTGCAGTGTTGGCCCAGGCGGGCAGGACCACGTTCAGCAGTGGTTGATGGGTCGGGCGGGTCTGAACTGGAAAATGCGCTATGTTTGACCTATCGGGTCGGCCCTGGGCACCGAGCACAGGCGTTCCGTGCATTTTAACAGGCGCATCACGCCTATAACAAAAATCCACTATAAACGCCTACAGGCACACCGCGCGATCACACAGGTGTGCCGTGCATCCAAAAAACTGTGAATGTTGTGTAAACTCATTTGAGATTTGTTTTCTCTCCTTCATGGAGTCTCTTGGCACAATGATGAACGAAATGTTTGGTTCATGGCCCTTTATACTCATGAGGTTTTTTTTTTTTTTTTAAACCCCTTGCCTCTTTTACCAAATTTGAAAATCAAAACGACTTTACCCTTTTTGTTTCCTTAGCATTTGTTTTAAAAAAAAAACTGACTTTGTTTCTTTGATATTTTGGATTGAACATAATCTTTCTTTTGCTTGTTTGAAAGAAAACTTTTGAAAAATAACTGATTTATTCAACTTTGATGTTACTGCAAATTTCCTCTCAAAACCTATCTAACCTTGATGATTGTTGTTAACACCTTGTTTGTCACAAAGGAGGTTATCAAACTATAATTTGATTCTGTTTGTCCACAAGGGAGGTCACCAAGAAAAACCACTACTGCAGCCTCTTACAACCACTGTGCAACTCAATTTTTTTATGGAGTGAAAAAGGTTTTTAAACCATGATCTGGCCTTCTGCTAGTATGATGAAGGAGGCCCCTTTTGAAATACTCTTATGGGTGCTCTTTCATGAGGAAAGAGGTTAAAAACAACAGTTTATGTTGCCTATTCATATTGAAGGTTTTTCTCCAAGACTATGACATTGCATATCATGAAAGAGGCTCACAAAATCATTTCTTTTGCAGCCTTTTGAAAACAAATATGCAACTCTACCTGTTTATGAAATGAAGGAGGTCTTATCATCTGATTTGATCTTCTACTTGTTTACCACAGATGGTCACCTTTTTTTCCTTATGAATGAGTAGATTCATAGTAGCTGTAACCCAAGTGCTAGCCCTCCGTTTACCTCGAGAAAGTAGTTAGATAGACTAGGATAGATCTGTTTAAAATGAAAGATACCCTTATTATATAAATCATCTGGGTGGATTGTCTGCTTTATATCAGTTTGCAGAAGTCAATTTAAATCCAGCTTGGTTTACCACCTTACCATTTATATGAGGATGCCTTCAAACAAAAATTTAGCCTCAGATTTGTCCTTTGAAGGAGGCTATCATCAACATAAGAACATAGGCATTTTAACATTATCATGCCAATGTTTTACTTATGATGTAACAAAGGTCTTCAAACTATGAATTCTTATTGTCTCACCACTGTTCCTCAACTAGGTTTTACCAACAGAGACATTATCAGAAACAACATTTCAAACCCTGCCATGCATTCTCTGTTCATCCTTTGGAGGAAAAAGCGCCAAGCAGCCACTAAAGTTTCTCAAAAACATGTTTGACCCTCTACTTATTAGTGAAGGAGGTTTCTATCACTGTACTTCTAACCCTTTACTTATTATTGAAGGAGGTTATCTTTAACATAGGATCTCCATTTACTTCAATCATTGTATCTTGCTCTGTATGCTTGTTTGAAGAATGCCAATAGGAAACAAAGTAGAATTTGACATTCACTATTGATAAAATCACTTGAAAATCATGTCCTCTCACTTTATGAGGCTTTGTATGAGATGCATATATCCTTTTGTAAAATATCACTAGGAACAAAAAACCAGAAGAAATGTGATTTGTACATGGGGAGTGTTTGCTGCTAGATATCATTGAACTGTCTTTTCCCTTGACTATGTTGTCAAAGTTTTATTGAAATTGCCTTTGACTACTTTTCAAAACCTAGGTTCAAGGTAACATAACAAGCAGTTGTCTTCTTATGCCCTACATGATAATGCCCTTCGAAAAGATTATGAAGCACTAATTTTGGAGGAGATCATAGAGCACTACTGATCAGCATCTTATTTTACTTCATTTGCTTCATTGATGAGGAATGATCTCTGCTCCTCAGGCAGCCTTTGGGTTTATAACATGTACACTTGCTGCTCTTACTTACTATACTTTACTTGCCTCAATGGCAAACTAAGTCAGCATGAAGGACCTGTTGAAATTTTCCTTTTTTCCCTCCTTTTTACACTAATCATCATTAAATTACACCCCTGCAGAGATGTAAAAACAAATGCTTTTGAACCTTGGAGAACTTCTTTAGTGTTTCATGGAGATTTTGCCCGATCTAAGTATATTTCTTTCAAGTAGCGAAAAACCTTCTCTTTTCCTAATTTTGATCTTTGTTGGACTTCTTTTGGAATGAGACAAAGTGACCTCTTAGTGGTGTGCGACCTATGGATAGAACAATGCTTGTTTTGTAGAATAGGAACTAATTCAAGGTTGACTGCTACTAGACAAAGGCTTTTTGGCCTAGGATATCTTAGCCAAGGAAAAACTCCCTAAACACCACTATATAACTTAGGGACAATTTTGACAGATTCTGAGTGTTTTTTTAGGCATGATCAGATTTTCAAATGACAAGATGACTAGGGATAGAATTGCAGACACTTTGTCAACCTTTGGATAGTGAATGGCATGTGAAAAAAGGGTAAATGATAGCAAATAATTTACAGCTATGAAAGCTATAGACAGGGTTACTTTGCTGAAACCAGATAGGACTTGACAACTGGGGTTTTTTCTCATCATAGGCTGACAGGAAGGGGTAGGAGGAAAAAAATTGTTTTGGGGTGTTTTCTAGATGACAGATTTGACAGTTTTGAGATCAGCTTCTAGAAAACTCAGCTACAGAAACTAGTCATCAATAATAGGTAAAAATACTGATGACTAAAAGTGGCTTCATTTTTGGAGGGCAGCTCCTTTTCAGGAGGTGTCCAGAATTGCAAATATTTGGCTTGTGAAGACCAGTACTTTATCCATTGGCACAAATTCTTCTTTTGCTTGATGCTATTCCTGAAAATGATGCTTTTCTGAAAAAAATTACAGCATGATTAGCATCAACCTCAACTCTACCTACCCAGCTACTTTTCCTAGCATTTTTTTCTTCTTTAGGTGCATTTGGACTAGCAACCTTTTGACATTATATTTTTTTTTAAAATAAAAAATATATAATGCTACACTTATATCTTCCAAGAGTTTAGATTAAAATGATGAACCCATTTGTTTCTCTACCTATACTACGATCAACTGTCAAGATTAAGAAGTTTGAAAGGATTTCATTCTCTAAACTAAAGCATGAAATTGAAAAATGATCAAATCAGGATTAGACGGTCTGATTTGTCATGCGTTTGTGGCATAAAAACAAGCTGCACACAAACATTATTTATGTACAAGATGAACTTAGAAAATTCAGGTCCAAGATATACAAATTGTTTTTCATCCCTATTTTTCTCTTTGGTTCTGTTTTGAGCGTGCGGAACCAACATTCTTTTCCTAATCTACTTTCTTTGACAAGTCAAGCTTACACAATTTGACTATCATCTCTCTTACTAACTTATCAGCAATCAATTTAAAACATGCTTAGTTATGATTAGGCTAGATAACTAAACAAGATATCTTTTGAGCACTAGTAGTGGCATTTAGACTTGCACACTTTCGGCATGACTATTTTTTTGAGTATGGGGCTTTTCATGGTGTTTCCAAACTGCCCTCTTTTTCTAATTTTCTATTGTTTTTGTATTTTCTATTTTTTGATGTATTTCTTCAAGCAATGGTATGTACAATGATTGAAAAATCTGAAACTAGAACTCTTGAAAATGGTGAAACTTAAGCATCTTATTTTCATAAGGATCTCCTGATGCTCTTGGTCCACTCAGCTCTTGAAAATAAAAATTTGCAAAATTTTCTCTTGTAAGCATAACATAAGGATTCATGCATGAATATATAAACAACATTGTGTCTTCCTGCTATGCTTCTTTATACCTTTGATTTCCACTTCTCCTTTTATTGTACATCTTTTTCAAATAATGCAGATTTATTTGCCATTTTTAAAGCATATGATGACATCATCAAGGTACATCATGACAAGGAAATTCAGGACCAGGAACATAGATTTCCCAAGGGCATCTTCGGTGTTCATTGGTTTTGAATAGATTGGTTTGAATATGAAGTTGCCACTAGTATATTTGAAGAAATATTTGAGCTGATCTTTTTGAAGTGGAATTATTCGATGGTATCCTGAAAAATTATCACTCGAAACCACATGATTAGAAACTCCTAGTTTTCTTATGATATGATCTATTTTTTGAAGGGGATGAATGTTGTTTATGAGAGGTTTATTTATGTTTCTAAAATCTAAACATAACCTGTGTTTAGTTGTCTTCTTTTCGAGTGACCATGTTTGACTAGAGTTTTTGTGTTGTTTTTTGAAAGGATGATATCTAAATAGGACAACATTTCTATGGTATTTTGTATTCATTTCCGGCATATGCTTGTATTGTGAAGAATATTGTCTACTCTTGTATTCATTAATTTCTGATATAGAGACAAAATCCTAGGTAATTTAAACAACTCAAGTTTTTCACAATTGTTTTCATCAGCTTCCTTATCATCAAAACTAGTGAATCTCCTTTTAGGATCTGTCAAAGTACTAGCAATGGTTAACATTTCATTTGGAGAATTGAAATCTTTAGAGGGTGAAGAGCTAAGATATGGCAAGAACATAAGGATTTCTAGTTTCTGGTTTCCCAAGGCTGTTGTGTTATGCAAATCATTTAGTGGCTTTAAATCAAAAGAGAGGTTTAATTGTGTGTTTGATGCTTGTATTGGGTTGAGATCACTTGTTTGATAATTTAAAATGATTACTTCTTCCGAAGTTTTAGTTTTAGTTTCTGGTGAATCAAATTTTATTTCATCAAAATGCAAGTGTATCTAGTCATGATAATTTTGAATATCAAATTCATCATACAGAGGTTGGTCTGGCTGCGATACTGTGCTTGAACTGGTTTTAGTTTCACTTGTATTTTCATCAGTGTCATCTTCTATGTGTAAGATGAAGGAATCCATGTTTGAATGTATGGAATAAAGAGGTATGTTTTTCGGTTTCTCTTGACTACTGACCATATATTTCATGTGTGATTCACGGTATAATCTTCTTGGTTGGTTGAAAATAGGAATAATAGCATAATACATGTCTAACTAAATGCTTCCTTGGAGTTTAGGCCCCCAAGTTATATATAAAATCATCCCATATTTCGGGGGAATGTCTGCTACCACTATGTCCATAACCAAATGTTTAGCTGTGACTTGTGCCTGAATTACACACAAGTCTTTAATTAGGCCCAAACATTTGACTCTGCTTGAATTGAAAGAGTACAATTATTTGTAAGGTTTGGTTATTTCTAAGCCTAATCTATCCATTATCACTTTAGGAATGAGATTGTGAGAGGCACCAGAATCTAGCATAGCGTTATGTAGGATTTGGTCATGTACATTCAAGTTCATGTAAAAAGGAGGAGCGGTTTCTTCTTGATTCTGTACTTCTATATTTGGTCAAAATAATAGTTCGGGAGTGTCATCAGCTAAGTGCAAGGTGTTGGTATCATTTCCTATGTTTAAGATTTTCATAACCTGAGATTTATAGGAATTTTGAGCTATCAGTTTAGTTAGGGGCATATTTATTTTGATTTTAGAAATTTCCCCTTCAAAACTAAAAGGTACTTGAGCTTTTGACATGTTTGCATCAACTTTTTTAGCCATTACCTTCTCTACTAATCTGTCCTTTTGATTTTGATGTGGAGCTTTGTTCAGGATGGTATTTTCAGGAATTTTGGTGGAAGTGTTGGCATAGTTTGGGTTGATGTTTGATTGGCTAGTTTTGTCTTTGTTTAGATCAGTTTTCTTAGCCATAACATCAACATTGTCTGCTGGTTTTTTAAGAATAGCTTCAGGATTTTTCTTGACAGCAGAATCCGAATTGTTCTTTTTTAAGTTTTCTTGGTTTTTCTTCATGTTCTCTTGGTTTTTCTTACTTCTGAGATCATATTGCCTATGGACTTCCATTATGGAATTTTGTAAACCAATTTCAGGGTCTTCAGAATCTTCATAGTTAGTTTCATCTTGGTATGAGGAGAAGAAACCTTGTTCTTCTTCTGTGAGATAAACCTCACCCTCACTATCAGAGCCTCTCAAGTTTATATGATTTTCCTCAATATGTTCAATGTCTCTTTCTCCTTCATCAAGATAATTGTCTTGGAAAGGAGGCCTGATTTGTTGATCATTGTCTCTTGGTTTGATTTGGGGTGGGTTCCTTCTAAAGTTTTGATTTCGATTTATGGTTTGTGGGTTTGGTTGGTTGTCCCTAAGAGGTGTTCTATCACTGAGACTTATTCTTTCCATCATTCTTTCTATCATTCTTTCCATTTTTCTTTCCAGGTTTTCTATCTTGGCATCAGAAGAGGATGTAGAGGGAAAGGTTTCATCTCGGTATGTGACTTTATTTTCTGATCTTAGCCTAGCCCTCTTCTCAGTAAGGTTTTCTTCCGCACTAATAGCCCCCTTTTTCATTTATTCTAGAGTTGTAGGTTCTCTTTCTCTTAGCTGATATGTCATATCCGGATCAAAACCTTCTATAAATTTCGCTAGAGCTAAGCTGGGTGGAGGTTTCATGTTAGGTGGGAGAGCGTTATAGACATTGTTGAATCTGGTACAATAATCTTGAACACTTTCTCCTATGTTCCTCTAAAGAGTATTATATTCAGAGAGGACTTGAAGTGGGGTTTTCTTGATTTCCCACTTGTTTATGAAAGTTTGGCATAATGAAGGGAGATCATGTATGATATGAGGAGCTAAGCCTTTAAACCATTTTTTAGCTTCGCCTCCTAGGCTTTGGGCGAACATTCTCATCTTGATGGTTTCTTCATCTAATTCCATCTAATCAAAAGCATCATTCATTCTATCTACATGTTTTTGGGCAGTAGTGGATTCGACCCTAGTGAAGTGTGGGATCCTAGAATGATATTCATTTGGCAAAGGTGCCAAAGGCTAAGGTAACACTAGGGGTGCATACCATGCTGCCATGATGGGTGGTATTGGTAAATTTACAAGTGGAGGATTTGGTACATGAGATGAAGTGATTTGCACAGTGGTGTTGTGAGTGGGATTGTTAGAGGTGCTTGGACTGGCAAACTGATTTTGAGTAGACTTGGGATGGAAAGAGCTAAAGTGGTGGAGGAGCTGAAAATCAGGTGGAGTAGTAGGAGATGCTTCTCCGCTAGAACTCTGCTGCAAGTCTAAGGGCTCAAGATCGAAATGGTCAAAGCTAGGTTGTGACTTGGTTCTAAAAATATTTCTTGTATGGCACAAGTAAAAATTTTGGTCTAGTAATGATGTAATATTTTCAGGTACAGAGCTTGCTCTATGAAGGCTCCTATCAGTAGTTAAATTACTAGTCTTAGAATTTTGCCACAAAATCTTTTCTGGGTCATTGACTATGGTAGGAGGATTCGAGTCCAGATGAGATCTGGTGTGAATTCTTCATGAAGCCAGATTTCAGATTCAAACTTTAGAGAGGCTGAAAGTTATAAATGTTTTCAACAACTTGTCTTCTCTAAGTTTTGTCAAACTAGCTCAGTGTATGGTTAAGACTTCTTAGACATTTCAAGGCTGTTTGTAAACTAGTCTTATAATAGTTTTTGGAAGCTTTGCAAAGTTTTAAAAAATGTCCACTAGAGGCTAGTGGAGTCGCGAGGTGGATATTTTTGGTTTTTTGAGGATATATTGTCTATGGTCCACCACCAAAACTGATAGGAACAGTCATTTTCTGTTTTTTTAATGTGTAGTATGATTTGTAAGAGTGTTCTAAATTTGTTTTCAACACTTATCTAACGTGATGAAACAAAGAGAGTTTACTCTAATGGCTTTATTAGTTGATTTTATGATTTAATCTGAAGGACTAATGAGTCAACAACAATTTGCTAGACAGTCATGAACTTAGAGAGTCTCACCGTAATCGCCATTATGTTAGTGTGGGGATGAGGTGGCTGATAATCACTAGATATTCTTGAGCCAAAGGATTTCTGAAGTTCTAAGGTATACTTTGTTTGTCACTAACTCAGAAAATTCCCACCGTGATCGCCATTACGTTAGTGTGGCGATGAGGTGGCTCAATAGTATAGTGTGCTTAGTTCAAGAGGGGCTTTCTGTGAGTCTTGAAAGATGTTCAGATTGATATGAACTTAGAAAATTCCCACCGTGATCGCCATTATGTTAGGTCCCGTGATTTGGCAGATTGACGGACCAAATGACGGAGTAACATAAAACCAATCTTTGGAGCCCTAGGACCTAGCCTTCATGGACTCAGAGAGGGCTCTCTCTAATGAAGCGAAGGATGTGAGCTTGTTCTCTTAGTTTTTTTAGATTTTAGGATAGTTTTTAAATGTGTTTGTTTGTTTATTTTTTAGTTGTTTGGGGGAAAAAATGATCAAGTGGATCAAAATAGAACAAGAAAATGAGATCAGCTGGGCTATGGGGTCAAAAGCAAGCCAAGGATGTCAAGACAATGGGTAGGGTTTACTGCATGGCTGATTTAGTATAGTGAATGGATATTTCAGGTGGTTTATGAAGTGAAATGAACATCAAGTTTGTGCAAGACAAAGGGATCTTAAGAATAGATAGTTTAAACATCAAGAATTCATGTGGTAGGGCTAACCATTAATCACTATGACTCAAACTCAAACTGATAGATGCATAAAATAAACATTCAGTTGATGCATAGAAGTATAAGACCCTGTAACTTTGGGAAAATCACCTTTAGTGGTTGAGAACACATGTAAGACAAACCAACAACTCAAAATGTGGAAAGGAAACTCCTAAGCAACACATTCAAACTGATAAGAACTTTGAAATAAGTCTGCAAGTATAATCAGAGGGAAATATCGAAACAAGACCTCTCTGATTTAAACTAGACAATCAATACTTCAAAGGAGATTTCATTAATGAGGTTTAAAAAACTATGAGTAAGAAGGGCATACCATGAATCAAACAAGATAGCATGTCATATTAATCATTAAGGAAATAACTAACAAGTTCCTAGTGGACCAAAGGGCAGTTAATAACCCTTTGACATGACCAAGAAGGATGAAAACATAGAAGTTGTAATGAATCAGGAAATTTGATGAGCCTCGATGGGCATACCTCAAAATATTCTTTACTGACCTACAGCAAGCAAGAAGCATGGATACATATGTGAAAAACTAAGAAAACATAACTAAAAATAAATACAATACCATTCACCAAGCCGTGGAATCCTGCACATAGATCCTCTCCATCATCTAGGCAAACAAGTCAAGATATTCACTCCATAAAACAAGTTTGATCATCAAAACTCATAACATATATTGCTCTAAGCATAGTCAAGTTCTTAAGCTCTTCAAAGCCCAGCTTGTTTATCAACTCTTCAACCAACAATATTACAATTATTCTCCATGAGGTATATAGGAGAATGAGAAGATAAGCTTCACAAGACTGACTAGAAGCTCATAGGCTTAAAACAAATATCTGATTTTGTCCTCGAGGCTTTGCAAAGCCCAAGGAAGAAAATATCTTCAAAATACCTATAAAATGCTAAAAAATGAAAAAATATTGACTTTTCATTACTGGAAATGGCCAAAAAAGGCTTAACGCACATTTGGATAAGCCACTTCAGAAAACTGTTTTTATTTCCAAAATGCTATAGGAACGTAGCAGCAGAAAATTTCCTATCTTGTAAACCACTTTCGAGGGACCTCCTGATGTCAAAAAGAGGCCCATGATGGCTCGCTGGAAATCCCTGGATGTCTAATTTCTGGAACTACTTTATTTTTCCCAAACTGATGTTGGAAAGTTTGTCAAAAACTAAACTGAGTGGAAAAAACCAGAAAAGTAGCCCTTGCTGATATGTGAGGCAGAAAGTTAAAAAATCACTGTTTTTTGCCTCTTTGGGGGATCAAAACACCTCCTTTGGATCTGAAAATTTGTGAGTAGTGTTGTTTAATTTTTAACATTATTCATTGGTTTATTAAAATGTTGACAAGTCATGCATTAAGGCTTTGTATCAAAGGATGAAATACTTCAAAAGTGGGTGGAAAGGAGACAAAGCAACGAAAGCCACGTGCGTTAAAGCCAAAGGCGGAATTAATGCGAAAAGAATGGAATATAAAGCCAAAGAGCTAACAGAAATACAAAATACAAGGGAACGTTACACAGAGCGCAAAACATATGTATTAAAAGAAATTTCCGCCGCGTGAAGACGCACGTGAGGTAAATTCCGAGGGGGTCGAGCAGCGAGGAAGGGAAGAGACCCATACCCCCACAGAATTGTGAAAGCATGGCATGGTGGGGAGCCGAAGTAAAGGGGGTGATGTGGCAGAGCTAACGTGCGGGACCCGAGCATCGGTATGCAATGTTTCGAACCTACCTTATAAGAAATATGTTCAAGAATCGTGGGTTTTATACGGTAAAAAGGTAAGGTAAAGTCTTTTAGGTTAACTGGTACTGAGGCCCGTACCAGTATTAAACCTGGCACAAGGCGCCCACCTACACTCTAACACACCCAATCCTTATGCGTCGTGTGCCCCACAGTCAGTGTCCTTACGACACTTGCCTTCTTTCGTTTTACCCGTCCGTCTTATTACCTCAAAATACCCAATCCAGAGATAACAATTCTCCCTTATTTCATTCCAGTAAAAAGTCGCAGGTTTCCGTCTACAGCATATACCAAGTAGGAAAGAGCACCTGGTCTACCCAATCATTGTCAGAATTCCCTGCGTTGCTTTCCTGAGCTGATTTACCTTCCGTTCAGGTACTCCGTCATTCATACTCCCTCTATTTTCCTTTCGCTTTTTCAAATTCTTGAATATCGGCCATGGGAAGGGGAACACCCAAGAAAAATGAACCAGAGACCCCTCAGGTCCATGAATCTAGGAACCCACCCGGGTTCGACCCTCTTGTCGACCTGCAAGTTGGTATCTGTGACCCTAAATATCCATTTGACATCCGCAACATTAAGCCCGTGCTCTTCAGTCGTCATGTTAAGAACACAGACCGTTACCAGGTAGTCGTGTCTGGCCTGTACCACCAAATTACCCCTCAAGTTCACTCTGTGGTGGATTTTATCTCCTAGCTCAGAGATGTTTTCGACGAGCATCGAGGCACCTTCACCTCTCCTCAGGGGAACAAATTTTTTTCCCTTTCCCCCGATACTATCAAGCAAGCCCTCGGCTTTCCTACCAGCGCCACATATATCAGTTTCAGAGAACCAGCTTTAGCCGCCCAGTTCCTCAAACAGCCACGGGAGACCTGGCAAGCCTTCATCTCCTCTATAACCGACAACTAGGTTTCTTCTCTTCCTATCATAGAGCCTTTTCCATTAAGTTTGTTCGAAGAGGAAGTTCGGCCCATTCTCTCTCTCATTGCTGGCCTTTTACGGGTGGGAAGTCCAGAAGATATTTCCACGGTGTGCATCCATCTCTTATGGCTCATGTCTCAAAAGGGGGTAGTATTAGATATTCCTGGTTTCCTCGCCACTGCCATTCGAACCCAGTTCCAGGAGCTTCCAGAAACCCGTCAGTTCTGCTTTTTCTCAATGGTTTTCTATCTCTTCTTGTACCAGCATGCCGATAAATTTGAGGGTTTGGGATTAGACAAAGTATATCGTGAGAATTCCCAACCCCGACCAGTTTTCGACTGGAATTTCTCTGTACATCAATTACCTAAGGGAGAGGGTTATTCCAGTTATGTGAATAGTTTCATGTCTATTTCCTATACCATTATTCATGACTTGCCTTCGCCTAGGGTCTTTCCAAAAATGAAAAGCTGGCTGCAAGCTGGAAAATCCCAGAGCACTAGGGATTGGTTTCTACTCGAGGACTGCACTGAAATTCAAGTCTATGGAGCCGAATTTTTCCCATACCGGCGGCCAGTGTTTCCTGTTCGTCGAGTTTATGCGCTCGAATACATCCGGCAGGCCCTCAAGGCCAATCAGATCCATTTCGTTCCAGCCAAGAAGGGATACATCCTAAGGCTCCCCGTTGAAATCGGCCCCTTTGTGGTGAACTCGAGACATGCCCTCCCAATCGTTGAGAAAATGCTGCAAGGTCTGGACCTAAGGTTGGGAAAAATTTGGGCTTACGACCCTCGAGAAATTATCTCGAACAAAAGGAAAAGGAACAAGTCTACGCCTTATATGCATGAGCCGAGGCCATTCATGGAATGGAGGGCTAATCTCGAAATTTGGCCTTTGGTTTCGCAGATGGAGACAGATTCATCTGCTACAGGGGAGGAAGAGAATGTCAACAAAGACACGGGTGGAGAAGAAGTAGGCACATCAGGAGCAGTTCCCCCCCACAAAAAGCAAAGAACAACCTCCAGTGAGCCAGAAGTCATAGGAGAGGAACAACTGCTTGAACCCTTCACAGTGTATGGTCAATTGGATAAAGGAAAGGCCGGGATAAAGGTGCTAAGGGACAGTACCACTTCTTCCGACTTCACAGAAGTTACACAGGCCATCATAGAACATACCTCACCAAGGGCAATTGAAAGGGATCAGGCAAATATAGTGATCCGAGACAAATATAAAGCTGAGCTGGGAGGGTACGTTGAGAAATATCATACCAGTCTCTCTGCCTCCATGAACGCGGACACCGAAAACCTGGTATTATCTATGGCCAAAGCTATCTTGGACCCTAATTCAGGTGTCACTAGCTATCGGGTGCTCAAGTATGCAATCGACATGAAGAAAGTTCCAGCCAACGACATGTGCGACCTATTTCAGACTGTATGTGATATGATGAAAGATGAACTGATGCGGGTCACCCTCGCGCTGAGGAAGTTGGAGTAGAAACACAAACAGTTGAGGGCCACCCTAAAAAGTGAACAGATTAGCTGCCGCGCCCGAGCAAATTATGGTACATTTCCTCCAAGACCAAATCAAGGGAAAGGATACGGGGGAAACAAACCCACAGGCGGCTTTGATTGAACAGCTGCAGAAGGAATTCGCGTCAGCAAAGAGTCAGGATCATATACCGGCCGCCCACCATGTCTAGACAGCTGAACTGGTGCAAGTAGAGCAAGAGAAAGCACAACTGTCCAGTAAGCTATCAAAGGAGAGAGAGGAGAAAGAAAAAATGGCTGAGACAATCACCAGACTACAGACTAAGGCAACAGAGCTGCAAGCTAGATGGGACTCACAAGATGGGACTCACACAGCTGCCAGCCGACCGTGGCTTCAAGTGGAACTAGCTCACTATCTGAGCAATTGGCCGTAGCAAGAGCTGAAAATGAGGTATTGGAAAAGCAGGCATCCACAACAAGGCAAAATATCACAAATTTAGAAAACTCTCTGGCCAAGAACACCAGAATAGTAGAACAATTGCAGAGAGAAATAGAGCAGGAAAAGAAGACGACGACCGATCAACAAAAAACTATCGACGACATGAAAAGCCGTGCAAAGGGAAATCTCACCCTCCTTGAAGCTAGGAGTATAATTTGGTTTGACATAATCTCAGCTTTGACCGAACAATGGGGCTTCTTAAGGGCGATGGGAGAGAATAAGTCTGCTATACCCTATCTCAGTAGGAAACTGCAGGAGGCAGACCTCGATTTTTCCAACAGGGCCCAACATGCTAAAGAGTATATTTCATTCCTGAATTAGCTGGGATTAGATGACATGGAGAAGCACGGTATTCCAAGCCGATTCATGCAGGCTATTGAATGTCGAAAAATCATCAACAAAGAGATGGCCCGAGTCACAGCTTCGAGAGCTCTCCAGCAGGTGGTCGCCAACGTGGAACGATTCGACGCAGTATGGGGTGAGATCATGACAGCTGGACTTCCTTCTTGTTGGGACCTGACCACTCCTTCCGTGCTCCTGCCTTTGACACAATATACAGTGCATTTGCAAGAAGAAAGAGAACGAACCGACCTCCAGATAGGTAAAGCTGCTCAACTCAAGGCCGACATGATTGTTTCATTCCTTTGAAAAGAGTTCACCCTCCTCTATTTGATAAAAAACAAGCTTCCTACTGGGGCAGGTTTCCACGCCCTCACAGAGGCCTTTGTCGAGGTGGAGGGGTTCTTAGAAATGCCCGAACCGACTGTAGACAATCAGTAGAGGTGCACTCAGTTTACAAGCCAGTATGCCAGTTCATCTGCGAACGTGCCACAACCAGAATCAACAACTTCCTCAACTCTTCTGCACCTATGATATTTTGTCAACTCATGATTTGGCCTCAACGGCCTATTTACATTTTACTGAATTATTTTCTTTTAAGTTTTGAGTGGGTTGTTTGCCCCACTCCTACATTTTACTTTTTCACCAAACTGTTGTTTAATTTTCTGTTTTTGAAAACGGCCAAGGGCCTAACTATCCATGACGGGAGGCCTGATTCCTCATCATGCATTTTGTTGTTTTGAGAATGACATTTAACAGATTTTTTTTATGCGAAGAAGATATTTTTCCAAAAAATATCTTCTCGCTGAGACAGGAAGAAGCCTATATAAGTAAGATCCAATGAGAAGAAAGGGTTCCAGATTTCCTGAAGAAACTCGCAGTGTAAAAGTTTTTGTATGCTTGTCGTGGATTTATAATTGCAAATACTCAGAGCCCGTGGGGTTTCAGCGAAGAGAAGTTCTAGTTATATATGAGGATTCCAATCTTAATGCTATATATTTCGTGACTCTTTCTTTGTGATATTGTATCATTTTTCTCTCCACTGTTTTCAATTTTCTTTTATCATGTCTTGGAATGCGAGTAACTTGCCAGCTCGGGTATGAATTTATCGTTGTTTGATACTCATGCTTTACTGGTCTATGTTGCTTTAAATATGGCTCATATACGATATGTCGTTCTGCTTAACACATCATTCATGTTTCCTCTGTATTAAACATCGTGGAATGTTACTCTTACTGAACTGATTGATATGTATGGATTCTTATTTCCTAAGCCCATATTATGTTGAAATATGTTTTCCGAGCACCATTTCATTGGTGGTTAATACTCCCCTTTCACTTTCTATGCATCAATTATCTTTCTGTTTAAAATACCTATGTGTCTTTGAGAAACTGGCCCTCTCTGATGAAAGTTGTCTCTAAGTTGTCTGAAGTATATATGTACTGAATATTCCCTTATTTTCTTTACAATGTCTTTATAACTTTCTAAATCCGAAGGTAGTTTGGTTCCATCCATATGATGATGCTTTTCACAAGTTGAAAAGGTAGAGAGTCATAAGCTGATAATAAGACTGAAATATGCTTTTTACTCCCTACTGTTTAAGATGTCCTAGGCACTGGTCTTTGACAACTCAAGGCTGTCTCTAGGAGCTACAACAAGTAGCTGCCCCTAAATTTATTCCATCCAAAAAAATGACTTTCACGATCTGAGGATGCTCCTAGCACCCATGGCAGTGCCGTGCAAAATGTGCAATTATGGCCAAAAAACACAAAAAACAAAATCTTGTCAAAATTTGCTCAATTTTGGTGAGCAAGCCTCTCATGTGTTCTTAGAAACATGTAGAGAAGTTGAGGCCAATATTTTGAGCATTGATCTGCCTTTCTCCATTTTTTCTACCGAGCGCCTCTTTCGGGCAACCTTGAGCCTTTCTTGAGCAAATTTGAGCTTTTTTCGGGCAAATTGGTTCAACTTCTTGTAGTGTCCAGTAATCTTCTTTTGTAGGTTCAAGTCTTTGTTAGCTTTCTCTAATTTATCCTCCAAATTTTTGTTGGCCCTTTCAAGCCATGGTTCTCTGTTATTTTCTATTTCTTGGGTGAGCAATTGAGTAAAAGGATAAGATCGAACAAGGGCTGCCTCTTCTTCCTTATTTTTCTACAAAGCTTTCTTGAGACCGATAGTTCTAGGCCTCTTTCTCATTGGCCTCTCTTCTTCTTCAGTATCATCAAATTCGCCCATAATCTCTTCAAGTTTGATTTGTGATTTTTAGGCTTCCTTTTGGTATTTAAAAGCCCGGGCCTCAAAAACTGCCATTTGACCACTCATTTGTTTGTTTTGCATCTCTAGAACATGTATTAAGTCCTTTGACCTTTCTAGATCAGCTTGTAGGTCATGAATTTGGTCTTCTCTGTTGTGCGAAAAAGCCTCAAGGATTCTAGATTCATTATCCCCATCATCACTATCTATGTGTATGATGTCAAATTCCATCTCCTTTTCATGACTACTCTCCTCTTTTTCTTTCACTTTTCCTTGGGTAGACTTCTTGGTCCTCTTCCTCTTAGGCAATTCAATAATACTTTTCTTAGGAAATTTTCCTCTACTCCTTAGCGCTCTTGTGACATTGCTAGTCACTACTGGAGTGGTCTTCTTCTTTTCTGATATATCATTTCTAGGCTTCGCCACTTTTTGAGGAAGAGTCATGGCCCCTTGCCTAGGAGAGGCAGCTAGCACATGCTCTTGGCTGTGTGGAGGAGAATATAGAGGAGGTTTATCTACTTGTGTTTTCTCAACTTGGTATTTTACCTTGCTGCCTTCATCCTCCTCTGCTCCAGCTTCATATTTGTCACTATTTTCTTCTCCTTTAAGATTTCCTTGTTTGTCTTTACCACTGCTATACTCATGGTCACTTATTTGGTCTTTTTGCTCCATGTTGTCCTTTTCAGAATGGTCACTATTTGGTGGTTGTTTGCCATCATAATTTCTTGTTTGAGGTTTTTCTTGTTTCTCATCATAAGTGTCTCTTTGAGGACTGTCATGACCCTCATTATCACTATTTTGGCTGCCACTTTGTTTGTCATCTTGAGGAATGTCTTGTTCATCTCTGTCCCTGCTTTCTTCATGACTGCTGTGTTATTTTCCTTCACTATTTTTTTCCTCATCACCCTCATGCTTAATGATGTGTTGGCTGCCATCATGTTCCTCTTCATGACTTCTATGCTCACCATCAATTTTTTCATCCCCACTGTCATGCTTAGAGTCTTCACTTTGTCCCCCATCATCACTAGTTTGCTTCTTGTCACTTTGCCCTTCTTCATCACTAGTTTGCTTCTTCTCTTCTTCACTCTCAATCAAGGGGGATTTTTGTCTTTTAGGAGTGGATTTACTAGAAGAAGAAGAAACATGATGAGTGGATGGTGAGGAAGGCGCATGAGATGAAGAGGCAATGGAAAAATTAGGGTGGGAGATGAAAGAGTCCCAAGAAACTCCCTTTTTCTCAAGTTGATGGAGGATGATGATCTTGATAAGGAAATGGTGAAATAAACAAGCTTGTTGTTGAGTGGAGGGCTTCTTTTGGACAGTAGAGGCCATCTTGTCAATGCTTATATAGAGGAAGAAAGGTAGGTTTAGCAACTGAGTTCTTTTGAAATGCATAAGAAGCCTGATGTGATAGGCATAAATCCGGGAAAACCTCCCTTAACATGTGAAATACTTCATGATGACTTTCATGAGAGGGGCATAGTTGGTCAACAAGTGGGAAAAGGGGAAAATAGCTTGGCAAGCATCCTGATGGCCTGGTTTTAGAAAGGGTTTGTAGTGATTCAGATCTAGGTATGTTTGTTTGAACCACTTTTCTCCTATATAGGGGATCTTAGTAGCTTTGGAGATAGCCCTAGGAGAGAGTTTGAAATCCAGGCCTGCTAGATGGACATGCTTTCCTTTCAGCCTCAAAGAAAATAAATGTGTTAAAGGAAGGTGAATTTTTACTTCTTGGACTTTTTGGCAAAATTCCAAGCACCCTACTTCATGAAAATTGAAGAGTACTGAAGGAGATTCATTCACCTCTTGAGTTGTAATAGGCTCATACCTATTATGATTCCCACTTCTGCTATCCTTCTTTGGAGGCATTTTTTCTTCTGATACCCTTCACTAACCTACCAAGACAAACTGTTCAAATTATCACTGAAATAGGTCCTCAACCAAAAACACCTTTTCCTCTTTGCAAGACTAAGTTTGTCCTTAGTTGGCAAACAAGTTTTTGTTAAGTGAAAACAAGCTCCCTTCTTATGAACTTTGTTGTGAGAAAAAATTCGTTTAATGGGATCTATTTTTGGCTTTTTAAGACAAGTCCCCTTCTTTTTTTGGACACAAAAACTCTTTCCCTCAATCACTGATTTTTTTAAAACCTTGTTTAAAAGGTGAGAAAATCCTTTACAAATTGATCAAAACTATTTTACCCAATCACTGTCTTCCTTTCTTTCAAAGTAAAGAATATCCTCTTGAAAAACACTATGCTTTCCCTTTGAACAAACTGTCCCTCTTTAAAGATCACTATTTCTTTAAACAAAGTGGTCTCCCTATTTAATCACTCCTTTCTCTTTGGTTATTTGAAGCAAAAAAGGGCGCTCTTTGAAATCACTAGTTTCTCTCTGATCTTGATAAACATAGTATGCTTGAAAGTGTTGGCGTTCCCATGTTTTAGACAGGTTGACAAGAACAAAATATGAGAAAACATAGAACCACTTTCAGACCTTAGGATCTAGCCCTCCTAGGTCCAGAGAGGGATCTCTCTATATGAGTCAAAGTATATGTCTTTGAAGCTCTAAGTTATGATTTTAGGCTAGTTGTAGGCTCACGGTTGTTGGTTTGATTGTTTGTGTTTGGTTGGAGGGAATCAGGAAAAGAAAGACCAATATAAGACAAGGATGAGCAAAGAGGAAGCTTAGGCAGAGACAGATAAATCAGAGAACATCAAAGCCATTGGGCTATGGAGTCAAGAAAGGATTTATTTGTTTTCAATGTGCAAGCTTTCAGTTGTGCTAGTCATCTAGAGCATATTTGATTTTAAAGATGAAAGTAGGAATGTGACATCAAGGAGTGAAAATGAAGGAAGGAGAACCGTCCAATTCTTTCTATAGATCAGACCAGAGGTCATTTAACTCCAGGCCTGCTTGGACAGAATTAGAGGTAATTACAAGGGATCTTAGAAAGGCTAGCTGGTCGTGCAAAGATCCTAGTGGACAGGGCTAACACTAATCCCCAGTGTTCCCAAACCTTCCAGCTAAATCCTACCAAAAACATCTAAACATGGACTTCATCAATTCATACATCAGAGAGCAGGCAATATCATCCACTACACTGGTTAAATCAATTGAAATCAACATTCAGATACACACATAAGCAGAAAACATTGAAGGTTGGGAGAGCAGCAACATAAGGTACCTATCAAGGGTAAATCTTATGCCAAACTTCTGATGGGAGCCTGAAGAAACATGATGAAATGAAAGCAAGTCAATCACAAATACAGAGAAAGGAAAACATCACCAGCTGCTTTAGATAAGGATCCAAAGAAACATGCTTGTCATATTAAAAACAACACCAATCAGGTACATCATAGCCCATAGCTTGAACATTCAGTCTGAATACATCTACCCTCAGTCTATCTTACAATATACACAGAGAACGTGTCTCAAGAGGAACAATGCTTGTGTTTCACTGATTTCTCATCAACAACCATTACAATGTTACCTTCTATGCTTTATAGCGAAGGATGAACCTAAGATCAACTGAAGGAGTAGGTGAAAATTAAATGTATCATTAAACATAACAATGAATGCAGGGCCGAAGCCCACTCTGCTTGACATGTTGTATATTTAATCTCTGTCACCTTCCTTGTGAGAGAATGATTTGCTCCAGATTTGATCTTGACATCTTTTGGCTTGTTGTACTCCAGGTGGTTTGAACAAAAAAAGAAATAAACTACTGACAGGCCTGTCTCATAAATGTTCTAGAATTTTTGAGCTGTAGTCTGGTGGAAAACTCTTCAGGGACATGGTGCATAGTAAAAGCTGTTTGGGCGCCATGTACTTGATGAATAAAAAAAAAATTGTTGATGAAAAACCATGATATTACCTTTTGCCTGTGCTCAGGATCCTTTGATCGATTCCTCGGGGTCTGTAATCTGCTGCTTTGCATTCTAAACCTTTGATTAAAGGCTTAAGATCTTCATTAGCTGGCTTTAATCTCCCTCTGCTCTGTAATGAAACGCTTTGCCGCTCTATTTTGGTTCTGACGGGGTAGCTCAGGTCTTAATGGCGCTGAAAGGTTTTCAGTGCTCGAAATCTGCCTTTTGTCCTTGATGCAAATCCTACCGGCCGCTTTCTTTGACCATTTTATAACAGTACCAACTCTTGGATTTAATATTGTCTGCACAGCTTTGCCATGTAGAATCATGGCGGTCTTTTACCTTTGGAAACCCTGCAAAACAATGAACTGTGAGGAAGACCATGGACAGGGATGATGAAGGCGACGAGGACAAGATGTGGTCGTGGAAAATAGCCATACAGATGGAGAACTGGGGAGAAATCACGAATAATGATGACGGAATGCTATGGTGGAGGAATAATGGAACACAGAGCGAATACATGTAATAGACAAATGAAAACATTAAAAAAAACACGACAAAACCAAAGATATAGTGACGGAGACGGAGAATGTACGGGGCGTACACGTGGAGGTGACGTGGCGAGATGGGGTGACGGGGCGAGGCGGGAGACCGTGGAATGGTCAACAATGCATAGACAGATCTGGACCGTCGATGGGGTGGAGATCTACGGCGGCAACGCGACGAAACGTGGACCCAGGATACGGAGGGGGAAGGTTAACGGGGGGCGCAGCTTTGATGAATTACGACCATGGGATGAAGCACTCGAGATCAGACGGTTCGCATAAATTCCGCTGCACGACTCTAAACCGAAGATTAATGCGCGAAATGAAAGCGGTTTTGCCACCGTACCAAAGACAGGTGTCAAACGGTGGCTTGAATCGCTGGCTCTCCGGGGAAAACTGCCTGTTGCATATGGGTGGTGTGGAATTTACCGGCGGGTTTTGGAAAACAGCGCATGGAGTGGGGACCACCATTTCGGGCGTGCTCCGCGCCGTTGGATTTGATCTTTAACGGACGGTGGAGATTTTCCGGTTTGAATTTATATATCGAACCCATATATATGCACATTTAAAATGTTTTAAATGATTTTTTCCCGCAGAGACGGATTTGGAGGGGCTAAGCGCCTGGCAGATTCGATGTTGGTCACGGCGCCGGGTCTTATGGGAAAAGGTGCGGGGGCTAATGGGGGAAGGGGGCTAAGGCCTCATATGTGAAAATGTATGGATTTTTACTCATTTTCAATGCAATTTAGGGCCAGCCAGGGGTAACGATAGAGCAATGAAGGGTAGGAAAGGCTAAAACAGGGGCAGGGAAAGGATTTCAAGGGGGTTTCAAGGAATTCAAGCATAGGAAGGGGGGATTTTGACAAAGGGAAAATAGAGGTTGATATGGGGAAGTTTGCAGGATATAGGGGTAAAAAAGGCCCCTTTTGAGGAATGGATCAGCAGAGAGGATGTATATTAGGCCTAGCACAGAGAGACTCCAAGGAGGATGAATTTTCAGGGGAAAGGCATTCCTTGGAGGCTCCAGAACCATCTAGCCCCCAGCTTGCTTGCCAAGAATTCCATAGGGGGGCTAACAGTGGCTCCACATGGGGATGGCTGCTCCTTGGAGGAGTCAAGAAACTAGAGATGATCTTTGGAGTAGGCCAGATGCCTGCTGTCATAAGCCATCTTTCTTCTTCAATTTTAGTTGCCACAGTATGAAAGAAACATCAGCAAAAATATTTCCCAACCAATCTACCTACCCAAACTACAGTTCTACAATTTTCCCTTTGGGTGCATCTGAGATTGCAGGCCCTTTACATTTATTTTGCAAAACAAAAAACAAACCTATTCTAAATCTACCCTTATTTCTCCATGAGGCCAGATTATACTGTTGGCCTCATCTATTTCTCTACCTAATCTACTACTTGTTGGGATTAAATTGTCCAATAGGTTTCTTCACCTATATTATAAGACATGAAATTTAAAACAGCCAAGCTAGGATTAGACTGTCTGACTTGCTGGAGTGGGATCTTGAAAACAAAACTGTGAAGGCATGAAATCTGAAGTTCTGATATATCTTTCTTTCTTTTTGGTGACTCAGGTTTTGAGCATATTTGAGTCACTTCTTTTCTTTGCTTCAGCTCTGGTTTTGGGCATATTAGAGATGGTTCTTCTTTCGCTGTTGATCCTGATTTTGAGCTTATTAGGACCAGCTATTCTTCTTCCTTTGGCTCTGATTTTGATCAGGTTTGAGCCATGCTTTTTACTTCAGAGGTTCATGTTTTGAGCATGTCTGAACCTCTCTTTTCATTCTATTTTTTGGAACATTTTCTCTTTTTTTTTTTTTTTGAAAATGAAAACTTGCAATGGTATGTACAATGGAGATGAAACTGGAAATGGAAAATCAATAGAAGTAATGTTTGAGCATCCTGCCATTGATAGGACCCCCAAACAATTCTGTGCCATCAGGTTCTTGCAGAAAAAACGCATTGGGACCCACAGTGGCTTGTATGATATATGGAACTTGCCACAAACTGTCAAACTTGCCATGTTTGCCTTTGTCCTCTCTCCTTGAATCCCATTTCAAAACTTTATCTCCAACTTTGAAATATGAGGCTTTGGTTCCTTTGTCAAACTTCCTTTTTATGTTTTCTTGGACTCTGATAGCTCTGTTATAAACTTGCTCCCTTGTTTGCTGAAGATGGATTGTTTCATTAATTCTCCTTATCATGCCGTCCTCCTCTGCTTGAATCTCCTAGACAAGCTTGATCACTGGAACTCCAAGGTTTGTGGGAAAAACTGCTTCGGTTCCATAAACCAACTAAAAGGGAGACATTCCAATAGATTTCTTTGTAGTGAGTCTATCTGCCCACAAGGCATGTATCAAATTTTTATGCCATGACCTTTTGTTCTCTTCCAGCAGCTTCTTAATGATTGTAACCAGGCTTTTATTTGATGATTCAGCTAAGCCATTACCCTGGGGGTAATAGGCAGTTGAATGTCCTAGTGCTATTCCGTACCTGTGACAGAAATTAACCATTCTTTTGGATCCGAAAGCAGCAGCGTTGTTAGTGATTATTTTTCTTGGACAGCCAAACCGAGATAGGATAAAGTCTTCTAGGAACCTAATAATGAAAGAATCGGTGGCATTCCTAGTGGGTATAGCTTCTATCCACTTAGTGAAGTAATCTGTGGCAGTCAGGATCCATTTATGCTGTCCAGAGGAGGCAGGATGAATCTCTCCTATAAATTCTAGGCCCCATTGCATGAAGGGACCTTCTATGGTGATAGGTTGCAGAGGGAGGGGAAGGAGTTTTCTTTTGCCCTCAAATATTTGGCATTTGTGGCAGGAAAGAATCATTTTATGGACATCACTAAAGAGTGTAGGCCAATAGTAACCAGCCCTGAGTATCTTATTTGCAGTGGTTTTCCAACTCAGATGGCCTCTGCACTCCCCGGCATGGAATCCTTGTTTGATTCTTTCAGCTTCGGTCTCAGACAAACATTTCAGTAAAAGGCCATTTGGATTTTTCCAATATAGGCTTTCATTCATAATGTAGTAATTTCGAGCTTTGAGTTTTATGAATCTGGCCTTTTTTTTGGACAGTTCTGGAGGGGCATTGAGGTTAGTGAGCACATAAAGGATATCAGTATACCAAGGGGAGTTCTGAAACTGCTCCTCAACAGTTGGATGGGGCAATCCTTCCTGCTCATCTAAGGCATTCATCATATTAATGTCAAGGGCCTGCAAGTTTGATTCAGCCATTAACTGGGCCAGCCCTTGACCTTTGATCAGCTTAGTGGGTTTTATTTCAAGGTCGTATTCCAAGATGGTAGCAATCCATTTGCCCCTTTTCCCATCAGGATCCTGAGACAATATATCTTTGACCACTATATTTGGCATGAAAGAAATGGTGTGAGAATGTAGAATGTACACCCTAAAGTCTTTTAAGGCCTTAATCAGGGCATAGGCCTGCTTTTCCATGATGTTTTACTTTAAGGGTGCATCTCTTAAGGCTTTACTGAAGAAGGCTATAGGATGTTCATTACCTTCTGAATTTTTCTGCAGCAAAACTGAAGCTATTGTGTGTTGGGAAGCAAATGAAAAGATCAGAAAATCTTTTGAGAAGTTAGGGCTGATAAGTACGGGGGCCTAAGTGAGTGCAAGTCTTACTGACTCAAAATATTTCTTGGCTTCAACAGTCCACCTAATTCCTGCATCTTTCTTTAGCATTTCAGTCATTTTCCTAAGATGTTCAGCAAGATTGGGGATAAATCTTCTAAGGAAATTGATCTTCCCTATAAAGGACTGTAGATCCTTGATGTTTCTTGGATGTGTAATTTGAAGTATTCCCTCAACTCTCTGTGGGTCTATCCTGATCCCTTTCTCAGATATAATGTGGCCTAGAAGTTTACCTTCTTGCAGCCCAAAAACAGTTTTCTTAGGATTTAAGGACAAGCCGTACCTTCTACATTTTTCAAAGACTTTCCTCAGATGTTTTAAGTGTTCTTCTTCAATTTTAGAAAAGACAGTCAAGTCATCCAAGTAGATAAATATGAAGTGTCCTATCTTCTCTGAGAAAGCTATGTCCATCGCTCTCTGGAAGGTAGCTCCAGCATTCATCAGTCCAAAGGGCATTTTCACATACATGAAGGTGCCCCATGGAGTGGTGAAATCTGTTTTTAGTTGGTCTTCTGGGAGTACTAGAACTTGGTTGTATCCTAAAAAACCATCAAGCAGGGAGATTCTATTACAGCCCACTACCTTCTGTAAGATATGTTCCATTCTAGGCAAAGGGTAGTTGTCTTTCAAGGAGGCTCTGTTGAGGTTTCTGAAGTCTATGCATAGTCTGATCTCCCCTGTTTTCTTCCTTACAGCCACTAAGTTTGACACCCAATCAGAAAACCTTACAGGGACTATTATGCTTGCTTCATACATCTTTTTAATTTCTTTCTCAACTGCAGGCAATTTTTTTGGATTGATTCTTCGAAGTTTTTGTCTGAAAGGCTTATGATTTTCCTTTAGTGGTATCTTATGTTGTATGATATTGGTGTCATAGGCCTTTAAGTCTTCGTAGCTCCATGCAAACACATCAATGAATTCCTTAAATAGGTCTGTGTATTTCTTTTTCATGTCTGCAGGTATAGACTTGGCCAGTTTTATCATTTTGGGCCTGTCTTCAGTGCCTATGTTGCATTCTTCTATATATGATTCTACTTGTTCTATGGTGGGATTTTTTTCTAAATCATCAAAATCAAAGAGGTCCTCTAAGGGTGCCAGGCCTCTGGGTATGTTCTTATCTTTGGCCTGCAGCGCCTCAACCTCTTCGTTTTCTGCGTTTTCACTATTTTCGTTAAAATTTCCAGTTTTTTCAGAAAAAGAATTTATTTCTATGTTACAGGGTGTTTCTTGTTCATCTGGGGGATCCTCACTTGGGCAGCTATCATCAGAAAATGAGTCTAAATCCGAAAATTCAAACTCATTCTTTCCCACCAGAAAATCTTCGATCTGTTTGTCTCCTTCAAAGACCTGCCAATATTTTTCATTGTTTGGCACTGCATGCCTGAATTTGGTCTGAATGATAATCTGTTGGTCAGCTGGGGCCTTAGGATATGAGCTGGCTAGACAAGCTAACCCATTTGCAATTGCATTTTGACCCCTGGGAACAAACACTAATTCATATTCAACAAACGTTTTCAGCAAATCTAGAGTGTCATTCCTGTATGCCCTAAGCCTGGGGTGTTTTGCTGAATACTCACCATTCACCTGTTTGATCACTAACTCTGAGTCTCCTTTCACAGCTACCCTAAGGGCTCCTAATTTTTTCAACAGATTTAAGCCCAAGATGAGAGCCTCATATTCTGCAATGTTATTCGTGCATTTGAAATGTAGATTCACAGTGTGGCTCTCTGCATGATCATCTCCTGTGTTATGTAGCCACACTCCTGCTCCAGCACTTCGCCTAGTACAGGACCCATCAAAGTTCATTTCTCACAGGGGTACGTTGTTTACTTCATCTTCATCCCCTCCCCTACAGCCGGGTTCGCCATTATGTAGAGTTGTGAGATTTGTGCTAGGAGGGGGGTCATTTTGTGGTTCATTATGGGCATGGGGATCAGGGAGGTGGCTAGCTTGCTATTTTTGTTCTATTTCTGTTTCATTCAGAATTACATTTTCAGTATTTTTCCCATGGTCTTTTTCATCGTATTCTTCTAAAGTAGCCATTATGTTGAAATCCATGGGCTCTGCGTTTGTATCTCCATTATCTGATATTGGCTCTTCTGAGGATTGGTCATTGTAGAGAATGAAAGAGTCTAGGTCTGTATGTATAGAGTATAATGGTGAGTTTTCAGGTTTCTCGGGGCTACTGACTAAAAACTTCATTTGAGACTCTCTATACAGTCTTCTAAGTTGGCCAAATATAGGGATAGTGGCATATGAGCCATCCATCTGCATTGTTCCTTGCAGTTTGGCTCCCCATGATCTAGATAGTAGCATGCCATACTTTGGTGGCACATCTGCCACCACAACATCCATGACCATACATTTGGCAGGAATCTGGGTTATACTCACACACAAGTCCTTGATCAAGCCTAGGCATTTTACTCTACTATAGTCAAATGAGTATAAGTCTTTGTAAGGTCGGGTTATCTCTAGGCCTAGCCTCTCCATCAATACCTTAGGCATTAAATTATGTGATGCTCCAGAATCATGCATGGTGTTGTGGAGTATCTTGTCATGAATGTTAAGACTGATATAAAAAGGTGGAACTACCCCTTCCTGAAACTTTCCTTCAATTTTGGGACCAAAAAGTAGGGCTGGTTGATCATCATTCAAGTTTACAGAATCATTTATTTCTCTCAGATTTAATGCTTTCAAAATGTTGCCTTTATATATATCTTGAGTGGCCAGCTCAGACAATGGTACAGAGATTTTGATTTTTGCAATCTCACTCTCTAAATTGAAAGTGGACTGTGTCTTGGAAACACTTGACTCTATTTTATTTGCTGCTGTCTTAGTAGCTGAGTCAATTGGTGTTTTCTCACTATGTACAGGGTTGGGAACTGTTGTATCAGGAGCACTAACTGTGGTGCTAGTACTGCTGGTTGGTTGGCCTTGTTTTTCATTGTCTTGGTTGTCTTTCTCCTTATGCTTACCAGAACTTTGAGCTGTTGTTTTGTTATTTACAGAGGTTGCTTTAGAAGTTTTGTCAGGTATTTTCTTGATGGTTACCTCAGGAGTCTTAATTTTGGAAGTTTCTTGGCTTTTCTTGCTCCTGAGATCATATTGTTCTCTAACCTGTAGCATGGCATCTTCAAATCCTAATCTGTAATTCTCAGTTTCCAACCATTCCTCATCCCAAAATGATGGTGAGGGTTGATATTCTTCTGAATCACAGTTAAGGACTGAGTCCTCTGCTTCAAACATGTTTATTTTATTCCCTTCAGACTCTTCAATGATTCCCTCATCCTCATGTACAAAGTTCTCTTGAAATGGGGGAATAATTTGTTGATCTGACTCTCTTTGTCTGTTGGGAGCAGCATTGTTTCTTCTAATGTTCCGGTTTTGGTTTCTGTTTTGGTTATTGTTTTGGACAACCATCCTTTTAATCATTTGCTGTATCTCTTCCACGTTTCTAGACAGTTTGTCATATTTGGGATCAGATGTGGAAGCTACGTTGTCATCCCTATATGTTACCCCTTTTTCAGCTTTTAATCTTGCCCTTTTTTCCATCAAGTTTTCTTCTATGGTTATGGCTCCTTTCTGCATGTCTTCCAGGGTGGTATACTCTTTATCTCTAAGCTCATAGGCCATATCAGCATCAAATCCATCAGGATATTTTTCTAGGGCCATACCTTGTGGAGGTTTCATGTGTGGAGGGAGAGCATTATAAATGTTGTTGAACCTAGTGGTGTAATCGTGCACACTCTCTCCTACGTTCCTCTTAAGGGACATGTATTCTGCTAGGAGCTGTCGAGGGTTTGCTCTAAACTCCCACTTGTTTATGAATGTCTGGTATAATGCAGGGAGATCTTGAATACTGCCAGGAGGTAGATTTTTAAACCATTTTTTCACCTCACCCCCTAAGCTTTGGGCAAAGATCCTCATTTTGATTGTTTCATCATCAATTTCCATATAATCAAAATAATCCTCCATCTTATCTACATGTTGCTAAGCTGTGATGGATTCTTTAGCAGTGAAGTGTGGGATTTTTTATTGATAATCATTGGGTAAGGGTAACATAGGCTGAGGCAAAACTAAAGGCGCATACCAAGCTGCCATGTTAATGTTCTGATGAGGTATAGGGTTAGCTTGAGCAGCTGCTATTTGGATGAAAGGGATGTTAGGACCAGAAGAGGTCTGCTGAGAAGATCTAGGGTGGGAGAGCCCCAAGTTTTGAAGGAAGTGAAAATCAGGTGGTGTGGAAGGAGGGGTTTCACTGTCCCTAGAGTTTTGACCACTGTTAGATGGTGTATTGTAAACTTCTAGGTCTTGTTGGTCTTGATGATTGGATGACCTAGTTCTCGGTAGTCTATTAGGTATGTCTAGGTCAGGGAGGAAATGTGATAGAGCTGCTAGGTCTTCTGGTGCATAATTAGCTCTACGAATGTGACTGGAAATAGTTGGTCCTGTATGTGTAAGAGTTCCTCTGAGGATATTCTTCGGATTGTCAACTATTTCAGGTGGGTCAGGGTTGGGATAAGCTCTTGTGTGAATGGTTTTGAAAGCCAGAATGTTGTTTCTTGGTTAAGCAGCTTAACCCTACTTGTTACTTCTACTGTGGTTGATATTGTCTCAGGGGTCGGCCTCCTAGTGGAGTCTGATTGTGAAACCAAGATAATCAGCAGGCCTACTGATCACCAGTGGAGTCTTTTCATTTTGGGTAAAATGGAGTCGCCAAGTGGAGGGTTTAGGATGTTTCTAGGGGATACATTGTCCACCACAGTGCTCAAGCACTATCACCTTTCAGGAATCTCCTCTAAAACAACAAGCTCCAACCAGAGATTGACTGGGAGGGCATTTACCAGATATGTCACCTCTGAAAAGAGGATGAGATCTGGAGGCTACCTGGCCCTTTCCAGGCTCTGTCTAAGAGTATGGTGGATGTTCAATCATGGAGGTCGATTCAAGAAAGGAGTGACTCACTGTCAACTTAACCAGAGTTCTAAGTTTCTGAATTTTTAGATGTAGTGAGATGAAGGTCATTTAGAATTTCCCCAATGGAGTCGCCATTATGTTGGGGTTCCCATGTTTTTGCCAGGTTGACAAGACCAAAAGATGAGACAACATAGAACCACTTTCAGACCTTAGGATCTAGCCCTCCTAGGTCCAGAGAGGGATCTCTCTATATGAGTCAAAGTATATGTCTTTGACGCTCTAAGTTATGATTTTAGGCTAGTTGTAGGCTCATGGTTGTTCATTTGATTGTTTGTGTTTGGTTGGATGGAATCAGGAAAATAAGGTCCAATAGGAGACAAGGATGAGCAAAAGGGAAGCTTAGGCAGAGACAGATAACTCAAAGAACATCAAAGCCATTGGGCTATGGAGTCAAGAAAGGGTTTACTTGTGTTCAATGTGAAAGCTTTCAGTTGGGCTAGTCATCTAAATCATCTGGATCTTAGAGATGATAGTTGGAATGGAACATTAAGGATAGAAAATGAAAGGAGGAGAACAAACCAACTCTATCTATAGATCAGGCCAGAGGTCATTTAACTCCAGGCCTGCTTGGAAAGAATCAGAGGAAATTACAAGGGATATTAGAAAGGCTAGCTGGTCGTGCAAAGATCCTAGTGGACAAGGCTAACACTAATCCCCAGTGTTCCCAAACCTTCCAGCTAAATCCTACCAAGAACATCTAAACATGGACTTCATCAATTCATACATCATAGAGCAGGCAATATCATCCACTACACTAGTTAAATCAATTGAAATCAACATTCAGATACACACATAAGCAGAAAACATTGAAGGTTGGGAGAGCAGCAACATAAGGTACCTATCAAGGGTAAATCTTATGCCAAACTTCTGATGCGAGCCTGAATAAACATGATGAAATGAAAGCAAGTCAATCACAAATACAGAGAAAGGAAAACATCACCAGCTGCTTTAGATCAGGATCCAAAGAAATATGCTTGTCATATTAAAAACAACACCAATCAGGTACATCATAGCCCATAGCTTGAACATTCAGTCTGAATACATCTAGCCTCAGTCTATCTTACAATATACACAGAGAACTTGTCTCAAAAGGAACAATGCTTGTGTTTCACTGATTTCTCATCAAAAACCATTACAATGTTACCTTCTGTGCTTTATAGAAAAGGATGAACCTAAGATCGACTGAAGGAGTAGGTGAAAATTAAATGTATCATTAAACATAACAATGAATGCAGGGCCAAAGCCCGCTCTGCTTGACATGCTGTATATTTAATCTCTGTCACCTTCCTTGTGAGAGAATGATCTGCTCCAAATTTGATCTTGACATCTTTTGGCTTGTTGTACTCCAGGTGGTTTGAACAAAAAATGAAATAAACTACTGAAAGGCCTGTCTCATAAATGTTCTGGAGTTTTTGAGCTGTAGTCTGGTGGAAAACTCTTCAGGGACATGGTGCATAATAAAATTTTTTTGAGCGCCATGTACATGATGAATAAAAAACATTCTGCTGATGAAAAACCATGATATTACCTTTTTCCTGTGCTCAGGATCCTTTGATCAATTCCTCGGGGTCTGTAATCTGCTGCTTTGCATTCTAAACCTCTGATTAAAGGCTTAAGATCTTCATTAGCTGGCTTTAATCTCCCTCTGCTCTGTAATGAAACGCTTTGCCGCTCTATTTTGGTTCTGACGGGGTAGCTCGGGTCTTAATGGCGCTGAAAGGTTTTCAGTGCTCGAAATATGCCTTTTGTCCTTGATGCAAATCCTACCGACCGCTTTCTTTGACCATTTTATAACAGTACCAACTCTTGGATTTAATACTGTCTGCACAGCTTTTCCATGTAGAATCATGGCGGTCTTTTACCTTTTCAAACCCTGCAAAACAACAAACTATGAGGAAGACCAGGGACAGGGATGATGAAGGCGACGAGGACAAGATGTGGTCGTGGAAAATAGCCATGCAGATGGAGAACTGGGGAGAAATCGCGAATAATGATGAAGGAATGCTCTGGTGGAGGAATAATGAAACACAAAGCGAATACACGTAATAGAAAAACGAAAACATTAAAAAAAACACGACAAAACCAAAGATATAGTGACAGAGACGGAGAATATACGGGGCGTACACGGGGAGGTGACGTGGCGAGACGGGGTGACGGGGCGAGGTGGGAGACCATGGAATGGTCAACAATGCATGGACAGATCTAGACCGTCGATGGGGTGGAGATCTACAGCGGCAACGTGATAGAATGTGGACCCGGGATACGGAGAGGGCAGGTTAACGGGGGGCGCAGCTTCGATGAATTACGACCGTGGGATGAAGCGCTCGAGATCGGACGGTTCGCATAAATTCCGCTACGCGACTTTGAACCGAAGATTAATGCGTGAAATCAAAGTGGTTTTGTTGTCGTACCAAAGAAAGGTGTCAAACGGTGGGTGGAATTGCTGGCTCTTTGGGGAAAACCGCCTGTTGCAGATGGGTGGTGCGGAATTTACCAGCGGGTTTTGGAAAATAGCGCGTGGAGTGGGGACCACCATTTCGGGCGCGCTCCGCGCCGTTGGATTTGATATTTAACGGACGGTGGAGATTTGTCGGTTTGAATTTATATATCGGACCCATATATATGCGAATTTAAAAGGTTTTAAATGATTTTTTCGCGCGGAGACGGATTTGGAGGGGCTAAGCACCTGGCAGATTCGGTGTTGGTCACGGCGCCAGGTCTTATGGGAAAAGGTGCGGGGGCTAATGGGGGAAGGGGGCTAAGGCCTCATATGTGAAAATGTATGGATTTGTACTCATTTTCAATGCAATTTAGGGCCAGCCAGGGGTAACGATAGAGCAATGAAGGGTAGGAAAGGCTAAAAGAGTGGCAGGGAAAGGATTTCAAGGGGGTTTCAAGGAATTCAAGCATAGGAAGGGGGGATTTTGAGAAAGGGAAAACAGAGGTTGAGATGGGGAAGTTTGCAGGATATAGGGGTAAAAAAGGCCCCTTCTGAGGAATGGATCAGCAGAGAGGATGTATATTAGGCCTAGCACAGAGAGACTCCAAGGAGGATGAATTTTCAGGGGAAAGGCATTCCTTGGAGGCTCCAGAACCATCTAGCCCCCAGCTTGCTTGCCAAGAATTCCATAGGGGGCTAACAGAAAGCAAGCTATGTTTTCCCCTTAACTACTTCCAAACCCCTTTCAAACTGTCAACAAGCCCTTATCCCTTATTCACTGTTTCTCTTTGATGTTCTTAGAAGGCAAGTTTCCTTTTGGATGAAGTTTAATTTGTTTTCCTTAAGCACAAGGTGTTCTTCTCTGCTTGATAAAAAAGCCTTTGCAAAAAAATAGATTTCACGAAAAACTGTGATTATCTTTTTACCCTCAATCAATATTTCCCTTTGAAGCTTGTTATCAAACCTTCCCTCAAATTAAAAACTTCGCTAAGAGACAATAAATACCTTTAGAAAATTCTCTTGATGTATTTGGAGGTGACTTCTTGGTTTAAAACCTAACCTTGGCACCTTTGAGGGTTTTTTGCAGCATTGGCCCGAGTAGGCAGGACCACGAGCAACAGTGGTTGATGGGCCGGGCGGGTCTGAATGGGCAAACGCGTCATGTTTGACCTGTTGGGTTGGCCCTGGGTGCCGGGCATAGGCGTGCGACATAGTTTTACAGGCATGCCGCGCTTATAACAAAAATCCATTGTAAACACCTATAGGCAGGCCGCACGATCACACGGGCGTGCCACACGTCCAAAAAACTGTGAATGCTGTGTAAAATCATTTGAGACTTGTTTTCTCTCCTTCCTGGAGTCTCTTGGCACAATGATGAATGAAATGTTGGGTTCATGGCCCTTTACACTCATGAGGTTTCTTTTTTTTTAAAACCCCTTGCGTATTTTACCAAATTTGAAAATCAAAATGACTTTACCCTTTTTGTTGCCTTAGCATTTGTTTTAAAACAAGCTGACTTTGTTGCTTTGATATTTGGGATTGAAAATAATCTTTCTTTTGCTTGTTTGAAAGAAAATTTTTGAAAAAGAACTGATTTCTTCAACTCTGATGTTACTGCAAATTTCCTCTCAAAAACTATCTAACCTTGCTGATTGTTGTTAACACCTTGTTTGTCACAAAGGAGGTTATCAAACTATGATTTGATTCTGTTTGTCCACAAGGGAGGTCACCATGAAAAACCACTACGGCAGCCTCTTACAACCAATGTGCAACTCAATTGTTTTATGGAGTGAAAAATGTTTTTAAACCATGATCTGGCCATCTGCTAGTATGATGAAGGAGGCCCCTTTTGAAATACTCTTATGGGCGCTCTTTCATGAGGAAAGAGGTTAAAAACAACATTGTTTGTTTCCTATTGATATTGAAGGTTTTTCTCCAAGACTGTGACATTGCATATCATAAAAGAGGCTCACAAAATCATTTCTTTTGCAGCCTTTTGAAAAAAAATATGCAACTCTACCTGTTTATGAAATGAAGGAGGTCTTCTCCTTTGATTTTATCATCTGCTTGTTTACCAAAAATGGTCACTTTTTTATCCTTATGAATGAGCAGATTCATAGTAGCTGTAACCCAAGTGCTAGCCCTCCGTTTACCTCGAGAAAGTAGTTATATAGACTAGGATAGATCTGTTTAAAATGAAAGATACCCTTCTTATATAAATCATCTGGGTGGATTGTCTACTTTATATCAGTTTGTAGACGTCAATTTAAATCCAGCCTGGTTTACCACCTTACCATTTAGATGAGGGTGCCTTCAAACAAAAATTCAGCCTCGGATTTGTCCTTTGAAGGAGGCTATCATCAACATAAGAACAAAGGCCTTTTAACATTATCATGCCAATGTTTTACTTATGATGTAACAAAGGCCTTCAAACTATGAATTCGTATTGTCTCACCACTGTTCCTCAACTAGGTTTTACCAACAAAGATTTTATCAGAAACAACATTTCAAACCCTGCCATGCATTCTCTGTTCATCCTTTGGAGGAAAAAGCACCAAGCAGCCACTGAAGTTTCTCAAAAACATGTTTTACCCTTTGCTTATTAGTGAAGGAGGTCACAACAATGTGTCTTATCACCCTATGCTTTTATATGAAGGAGGTTTCTATCACTGTATTTCTAACCCTCTACTTATTATTGAAGGAGGTTATCTTTAACACAGGATCTCCATTTACTTCAATCATTGTATCTTGATCTGTATGCTTGTTTGAAGAATGCCAATAGGAAACAAAGTAGAATTTGACATTCACTATTGATAAAATCACTTGAAAATCATGTCCTCTCGCTTTATGAGGCTTTGTCTGAGATGCATATATCCTTTTTTAAAATATCATTGGGAACACAGAACCAGAAGAAATGTGATTTGTACATGGGGAGTGTTTGCTACTAGGTATCATTGAACTGTCTTTTCCCTTGACTGTGTTGTCAGAGGTTTATTGAAATTTCCTTTGACTACTTTTCAAAACCTAGGTTCAAGGTAACATAAGAAGCAGTTGTGTTCTTATGCCCTACATGATAATGCCCTTCAGAAAGATTATGCAGCATTACTTTTGGAGGAGATCATAGAGCACTGCTGATCAACATCTTATTTTACTTCATTTGCTTCATTGATGAGGAATGATCTTTGCTCCTCAGGCAGCCTTTGGGTTTATAACATGTACACTTGCTACTCTTACTTACTATACTTTACTTGCCTTGATGGTAAACTAAGTCATCATGAAGGACCTGTTGAAATTTTCCTTTTTGCCCTCCTTTGTACACTGATCATCATTAAATTACACCCCTGAAGAGATGTAAAAACAAATTATTTTGAACCTTGGAGAGCTTCTTTTGTGTTTCATGGAGATTTTTCCCAATCTAAGTATATTTCTTTCAGATAGTGACAAACCTTCTCTTTTCCTAATTTGGATCTTTGTTGGACTTTTTCTGGAATGAGACAAAGTGACCTCTTAGTGGTGTGTAACCTATGGATAAAAAAATGCTTGTTTTGCAGAATAGGAACTAATTCAAGGTTGGCTGGTACTAGACAGAGGCCTTTTGGCCTAGGATATCTTAGCCAAGGAAAAACTCCCTAAACACCACTATCTAACTTAGGGAAACTTTTGATAGATTCTGAATTTTTTCTTAGGCATGATCATATTTTAAAATGAAAAGATGACGAGGGATAGAATTGCAGACACTTTTTCAACCTTTGGATAGTGAATGGCATGAGAAAAAAGGGTAAATGACAGCAAATAATTTACAGCTATGATAGCTATAGATAGGGTTAATTTTTTGAAACCAGATAGGACTTGACAACTGGGGTTTTTTCTCATCATAGGCTGACAGGAACGGGTAGGAGGACAAAAATTGTTTTGGGGTGTTTTCTAGATGAAAAATTTGACATTTTTGACATCAGCTTCTAGAAAACTCAGCTACGGAAACTAGTCTTCAATAACAGGTAAAAATACTGATGACTAACACTACCCACCAGCGACACTTCTTCATATGGAAGCCACTCTAGACACGCCAATCCTTTTAAGGTACAAGTTTACTTCGACATTCCCATATTTGAGGGCTAAATAGATGCAGACATCATAGCTAGATGGTTGAATCTATAATAAGGATATTTTTCAATTCTTGAATTTTCTAATTGGTAAAAGATTACTTTTGCACTCCTCAAAGACACCCCCCATCTCAGGGACTGGTGGGAAACCTACTGTGAGAAAAATGATGAGGGCGAATCCTGCCTGTTCTTGGATGCAACTAATTGGAATTCTTTCCTAGATTCTATCAAGGAACAATACTACCACATGGGGAGCTATGAGGACAAGTACATACAATTGACTATGCTTTGGTAGCAAAGGGATCAATATGTGCATGAGATGACAATTTTGTTCCATACCTTGCACACAAAGTTGGGTATAAAAGATTCAGAGAAACATTTCATGCTTAAGTACCATATTTGTTTTCACAGATACATCCAGGAGTAAATGGATTTCCTCGACATATCCTTGCTTGGTGTATCATAGCAATATTCTCCTAATATTGAGCAGAAATTCAAACAGAAGAAACAATACTTTGGATCTATGAATCAGAAGCAAGGGAAAGGCACCCCCAAACTACAAAACAAAGGACAATGCTAGGGAGGGATAGCCTAGGAAAACTCGTCAAAACCGCAAGCGAAGAACAACACTGCGAATCGAAAGAAGGACATGGGAAAGTGGTGTGAGTTCAATAAGAGCCCCACTCACAACACAAGTGTGTGTCGGGCCAAACAATCACTAGTGGTCGATCTGAAGGCTTCTGAGTTAGATGCATGTTCCAACTCTTAGTTATAACTTGATAAGGAGAATGATAAGGGAATCATATTATCGATGCAGAGCCTAGTGCCACCACTTCCACCACCAAGATCCATAAGGAATAACTTGAAAATCCACAGGAGGGGGAGTGCCTCTTCCATTCCTGTATGTGGTTGAAGGGTTCCCCATTGCAGTTCATTGTCAACAGCGAGAGCTAAAAGAACCTTATTTCAACATTGGTTGCGAATCAGTTGGGCCTTCTGAACACAACACACCTACAACCATACACCATCGGATGGCTTCACCAAGGATTTGATCTTCACGTCATCGAGCAATGTTGCCTTCCATACAGCATCAAGTCCTTCATGGATGAGGTATTATGTGATAGTTCTCCTCTTGAATTTTTTGATGTATTATTAGGCCAACCGTACCTGTGGAAGTGACATGTTTTATATGAGTCTCGGCCTCGTGTTTTTATTTTTACTTTGGGTAATAATTTATACAGGATACCATAGGTAGCATCGCCTACTACCATCTCTTTGATCACTCTAAAACAATGCATTAAGCTTATTTCCCAAACCAGGAATTTTTTTCCCATATGATCCAACCTTGGGTTAAGAAAAATATTATGGCCATGACCTCTGTTTTTTCTCAACCTAGTCTCCTAAATTGAGTTCATTAATTTTCAACCAGGGTTGGTAAACTGCTGAAGTGTGGTGCACTATATGTGCCTAGGTATCAGTTTCTCACTACGTTGTGTCTAGTGTTTTATGATGTTTTTGGGTTTTTATGGTTTTATGTTCACAAGGGAAAGAACTAAATTTTGGTGGAAAGAAGCTACTGGCTAAAAATAGAGTGAAGCCTAAATTATGGATGACAAATGACAAATGCAAATACTGAAACAAAACAAAGCCTCAACTATGGCTAGCAAATTACAAAGCTTGATAATGACTTCAAGGAAATAAATCACAACATGAGCTTAACTTGTCCAATTGATTCATTAAAGATGTTTTAGAACAGCTTGAGAAATGGGCAAGTAAGTGTAAATAAATTTCTCCTAACTAAACAATCAAATAATCAACTTACAACGTTACAACATCTCATCCATGATCAAAGGTCTATTGGAATATAATTGGAAAAGAATATTTGTAACACCATAAGACTTCTATTCTAAACTAGCTTCTAATTCTGTTCTGCAACTCAATTTAACACCACTAGGCCTCATTCCAAAACTTATATATTTCCTTTTTAAAATGGTCTTTTGAGAAAAGGCTTGTTTGTGAAATGGTAAAAAGGTTGCAAAATACTCCAGGTCTTATACTGATACTAACTCCTGTCCAAATGATTGTGTATTAATATAAGGTTGGAGCAAAAGAAGTTTTGTAAATAATGAAGACCGTGGTGTTTAAATTTAGCAACTAATACAATTTGAAATGCAATGGATGGAAACTACACTGGAATGTTAACACGGTGAACTAAGTTAAGACTAAACTAGGGTACTACTAGTCTACAGTGAACAGTGTTAAATTAAAAGCCATTATCAAACTGAAAATGAAATGACAGAATTGAACCACATGCATTCTACCTCTGGAGTGCTATAACTAAGTTATCATGCAACTAACCTAAGGAATTCTACAGTTCATCCAGTTCAGTATGAATGATGTTTTGGAAGATTTTGTGAGAACGAGTATGGCTGTATCATTCAAAGAAATTGAACATAAACACAAGACTGAAAGCAAATACTAATAAAGTCCAAGACACCACAGCTACTTCTTACTCATTGTTATGATATTTTGGAAAAGCTTTGTAAGAGTAATATTGGCTATGCCACTTGGTGTAAACTAGCAACTAAAACCTACAATACCACATTTATGCCTCATTCATCATAATGATATTTTGGAAAAGTTTATTAGAATGAGTTTTAACTATGATAACTAATGAAAGTAAATGCAACTAAAACCTACACTATCACAGTTGTGCCTTATTCTGCATAATGATATCTTGGAAGAGTTGATTAGAGTAAGTTTGGTTGTGATAGTAAATATAAACAAATATGAACATAAGCTGAAATAAAAGAGAAACTAAAATACTTATCTACTGTATAAACAAGGCTGCTCAGGAAGCAGGGGCCCTCTACCACCAGAGTAGCACAAAATCTAGTTCAAAATCAACTCAACGCGTTCAAGAAAATGTTGCTTCTTTCATTAAAGAGGAATCACCTCAAAACAGAGTATTCACGGACTTCAAAGATCTAGCAGTCAACCATAAAATCTAACCAAAATCTAACCTTTGTCTCTCGGTTTCCCGGGCATATTTATAGCAAATTTACATAACAGAACTTGAGATAATACAGGGATTATTGTCTTTCCTAATAGAAACTAAACTAGGACTCTGATCATGATCGCGTAACAGAATCTGGACTATCCTTATTCTGTTAGGAGTCTACCTCCTAGTTTGAGTTTCCACGTGCTTAACCACGTACAGAATTCCGTTCAATCTCCATGGAGGGAAAAAAATGATGAGGACATGACGTGGAATACACCCATGTGTGCTTTTCTCCAAGATGACATCTGGAACCTGTATAAACATGTAGCTGGCTACAGAATTGGCAACTAGCTACAGAATGTCTACATTCTGTAGCTAGTTTCAGTTCAAAAAGTACTACAATGACACAACCATAAAAACATAGTAAGTTAGCCACGCTATTCATTATTAAAGTAATTTTAACTAATTTCATTGATCATTTGAGTCTAGGATTAATAATGGATAAAAGAAATGGAGTGGAATGTGGTGGAAGAAAGAACATTTTTGGAGCTCAACATACCCCCACTGCTAGATTCTTGCATGTCCTCATGCAACTATTCCATGAACTCAGAGGCCTCTGCAAGAACATCCAATCCTATTCTTCTGCTTTGTATGGTAGTTAAAGGCCTTCTAGACTTCCTGATGACTAACTTGAACCTTAAACTGGTAAGTGCCCTGATTAACTTTTTGTTCCTCTTTTTCAAATTTTCATTAGCCTTTTCCACTTTGTCCATTTGTAAATACAGGGTTGAGTTCATACTGGTTTTTAGTTTAAATTTTTCCCTTAAAATATCATTCTCATTCCTGATATGTATATTAAGTACTTCCAGCTCGTACCTATCTCTTCTTAACACATCTATTTCGGATAGTGGAGGACTAGGGGTTCTGTCTCTACTCTCTGAAACTTTCCTCTCCAATGTTTCAACATAGTTGTAAATTTCTTGTTGTGCAGGATCAATTTCTGGAACTTCCTCATCAAAATCCTCCTCAGTAGGTGTTTCTTCTTCTTCTATGTTTATAACCCCAGTTTGTTTAACTTTTGTTTTCTTTAGTATGCCCCTCAGTCTGTGGCTCCTTCTCGGTTGAGATGGCCCTTCTCATTTTTCTCTGGCAACTCTTCTTATGATTCTCTTTTTCTTAAGCTACTTCTTAATATGAACTAATTTTTCAGAGATCATTTCTTCACTACTTTCTTTTATTGTTTTATCAGTTTCAGTTTTGGGGGATTTCCATCTTCTGCTTCTTTTTGTAGGTTGATGTTCAGGTGAAGGCTCTTTTGGTTCCTCAAAGTGATTTCTCACCAAGAAGTTATCCCAATTATCCCCTATTTTGCTCAAATGATACTCAATCAAAATCTTGACTAAACCATGGTGGTATAAGGTTGTCTCCAGAAATTGAATTCTCTTTTGGACACTTGAAGCCATTTTCTTTAAACTTTGAAGCAAGAAATAGGGCAAATTAAGCTCTTCTTCTAGGAAATGCATTATCAACCTAATATGGTAAACATAGAAAGTACCATATCTACCTTCACAAGTGATGAATTTTTGTAGGATAAGCAACATGTTTCTCCATTTGTTATTTAATGCAGAACTAGGGATACCCTTTTTAAAAACAGTGACATCCATACCTGGTGACTTGAGTATCTGCTTCCATGATTCGTTATGGAATTCTCTGTTCTTAAACCACCTTTCTCCTTGTCTAATCAGTTCTATTGCTTCTGCAATAAAAGCCTCTGTGACAGTGAATTTAATATCTCCAACCTCAACCTCGGCCCCATTAAAAGATCTTGCAAAAGTTTTAGTAACCTCTTTGTGGAAGCCACTGAATCTTTCAAGGAATTGCAACCATCCTTCTTGTTGTAAGATTTCTCAGATTTGGGGATAGCCTTTTAAGTATTTAGTGCCAACTGGTTATGTTCTCATGATGAGGCCCATAACTCTTCTTCAATCTTCAATTCACCGGCCTTCTACTCACGGTGAGAATGGCCGTTAACAAGCTGTTTTTGCTCCCAAATGTTTCCTCTGTTTCATGGTGACAACGGGTGTTACAGAGATACCTCTGTTTTACAGATTGAAATGGTTAAGAGTCGGCTGCAGAAAGGAGTGATAAGGAATGGTTACAGAATGAATTAATGAGGTGAGGTGAAGAAAACGAATCAATGAGTGAAAATACCGTGGAGATATTTCAAAAATAATCATTAAATGCTTAGTGACGTGATTAATTCAATCACTTCAGCACTTAACCGTTTAGATTTTTTTTTTTAAATGATGATTGGATATGGGTTTTGAATTGGTCACATAGAAGAATTTTTATCCAAAGTTTTGCGGGAGGTTTGTTCGTCATGATCAATAAAATTAATCAAAACAAATTTTCGAATTATTCATAGCTAAAATATACTAAATTTTTTCATAATATGTCATTATAATCACTTCATACCTTTTCCTTTGCTTTGATTTTCTTGTGATCTTCATGTGCTTTGTTTTTTTCCTGAAAATCATTAATTTTTGAGTCTTCATAACCTTCTTGATCTTGGTTTGTTCTTGGATGTGCAGGATCATTTTGTTGCAAATCAAATAATTGATGTTAAGTGTCTTCAGGATCTGTAGCTGCAAAATGTCTGTCTGGCTGCAGAAAGTCTGATTAGCTACAGAATGTCTGTTTGATTGTAGAATGTACCTGTAGAGAACTTTGAAACATGGAATGGAGTGGTTTGGAATGTAAGTGGAATGTTGTATGGAATGAGTGAAGATGGATGGTGAAATATGGTATAATGGGATATGTATGAAGTGAATGATGGAGTGGGATGGATCACAACTTATGAAATGGAGTGAAAAAGTGCCCTGCAATTTCTGCTGTGTATTATTCAATTGCAGAAAGGAGATCAAACTTAAAGATATAAGATGGAAATAAAGTGGACCATAGAGTGAGATGGATGAAGTGTGGATGAATGAATGGAAAATGATATGAATGAATGGAATGAAATGAATAAAGTATGGAATGAAATGAATGAAGTGAAATGAGATGGATCATAAGTGAAATGGATCTGCACTCATGATTTTGTAACAGCTGCTTGTAAAAAAAACAAAATGGAAAAGCTAGAGTGTCAGAAAGATTTTGATTTTCACTCCATCTTTTCTGTATAAACATGCCAATCAGTGATTGGTTTTCATGTCTATACTTTATTATTATTATTTTTTTTTTTTTTTTTTTTTTCATATATGTCTGACTTCAGAAAATTCAATTAAGTTGATGAAGAAGAAAGATTCTTCTTCATTGACTTCACATCACTGCTTTCCTGGAACTTCTTAAAAAATTCTTCTCTTGAGAGTGGTTTGTGATACAGCTTCAATCTATGACCATTCACAAGAAAAGTAACCTCTTCTTAATCTATTGTCCTGATTTTTATTGCTCCATTGTCAAAAATTCTCACAATTTCATAAGGCCCAAGCCAATGTGTTTGAAATTGACCTTGGAAATCCTTGAACTTTGAATCAAACAAGAGATCCCAGTCACCTTCTTTGAACTTCTTCTCATTGATGTACTTTTCATGCCATCTAGCCCTCTGCTATTGGACTATACTGGTTTTTTGAATTGCATCTTGTCTGATCTCATCCAATTCATTAATCTACTCCAATCTATGCTTTTGTGCCTCTGATAGATCAAGTCCTAGCTGAACTACCATTTTGAAAGTTTGAATCTGGAACTCTATGGGAAACAAAACTTGCTTTCCATAAACAAGTTCATAAGGAGTATGGCCTGTTGTGTTTCTCCATGTATTTCTATAGGCCCACAAGGCTTCAGGAAGCCTATCTACCCAATCTCTTCTATGTAAATGAACAGTCTTTGTTAGGATTCCTTCAATGACCTTATTAGTAGATTCCACTTGACCATTTTCTTGTGGATGATAGGGAGTAGTTTTTCTATGCCTGATTTTGAACCTCTCCATCATTTTCTCCACTAGCCTTGATGTAAATTGAGCTCCTTGATCTGTAACAATTTCCCTTGGGACACCAAAACGAGTAAAAATATCCTCAAAAAAAAAAGTAACTACAGATGATTCATTAGCAACAAGTAATGGTTTAGCTTCTACCCACTTAGTAACATAATCAGTGCAAACTAATATATATTTCTTTTGTCTTGATGGAGGACTAATAGGTCCTACAAAATCCAAAGCCCATTTTCAAAAGGTTCAATATGTACCTGAGGTTGTAATGGCATCTCACCTGAAGGAGAAGGTTTCCCTACCCTTTGGCAACTGTCACACCTTTTGACATACTCTTTAGCATCTTTAAACAAGGATGTCCAATAATATCCTAAATGAAGGATCTTATAGGCTGTCCTCTTATCAGCAAAGTGTCCGCCACAAGGTTCATCATGACATGCTTTGAGAATCTCAGGCATCTCATCTTCCCGAACACATCTCCTAATGATCAAATCTGGACCTGTCTTGTACAACTCATTAGAAACCCATGAATATTTTGCACTGTCATAAATGATTTTTCTTTTATCTCTTGCATTCATTATTGAAGGAAATTTTCCTGAAACTAAATAATTAGCAATGTCAGCAAACCAAGGAGTTTGGGTAGAAATTGCAAAAAGATATTCATCGGGAAATTGATCTTCAACTGGAGTGTCATCTTTGATGTTTTGGAGTCTAGATAGGAAATCAGCTACTGTGTTTTGTTTTCCAGGCCTATCTAGAATGGTAATATTGAATTCTTGTAAAAGCAATAACCATCTTATAACTCTGCCATTAGTAATTGATTTGTTCATTAAGTATCTAATTGCAGAATGATCTGTGTGAACAAAAGTTTCATAGCCTGTTATATAGTGTCTGAATTTGTTTATGGCATGAACAATAGCTAAAAACTCTTTTTCAGTTACAGTATAGTTTAACTCTGAAGGAGTCAAATTTTTACTGGTATAGTAGATGGCATAAGGAATCAGGTCTTTTTGTCCCAATACTGCTCCTAGAGCTGTGTCTGAGGCATCTGTTGAAATATGAAAAGGTAACTTCCAGTTAGGTCCCCTTAAAATAGGTGCTTCAGAAATTTTTGTTTTCAGGGTCTCAAAAGCTAACTGGCAATCAGAATTCCATTTGAATTCATAGTCTTTGGTAAGCAATTTAAAGAGTGGAGATGTTATCTTGGTGAAGTTTTCTATAAACCTCCGATAATATCCTGTAAATCCTAGAAAACTCCTAACATCTTTTTGACAACTTGGAATAGATAAGTTAGAGATGACTTCAACTTTTGACTCATCAACTCTAATCCCATCCCCTGAAATGTGATGCCCCAAAACAATACCTTCAGTAAACATCATGAAACATTTCTCATGACTAAGTGAAAGATTTGATTCTTGACATCTCTTTAAAACTTTTTCCAAGTTTGATAAAGCTTCTTCAAATGTGTTTCCATAAACTGTGAAATCATCCATATACACCTCTACACAATCATGTATTAGATCTGAAAAAAATCCTAATACTGCCCTTTGGAATGTTGCAGGTGCATTGCATAATCCAAATGGCAATACTCGGTAAGAATAAGTACCCCAAGGACAGGTAAATGTGGTTTTGTCTTGGTCCTCAAGTGCTACTTGAATTTGATTATAACCACTAAACCCATCTAGAAATGAAAAGTACTTTTTTCCAGCTAAGGTATCTAACACCTGATCTATGAAAGGTAAAGGGAAATGATCTTTAAGAGTAGCTTTGTTTAATTCTCGGTAGTCAATACATACCCTCCATTTACCATTTTTCTTTGGCACAATTACCAAAGGAGAAACCCACTGACTATCTCAAATAGGATAGATAAAGTTGACATTCAATAATTTCTGCAATTCTTCTTTAACAATCTCCCTAAGATTTGGATTCATCCGTCTTTGAGGTTGTCTGATTGGTTTACAATTTTCCTCTATGTAGATGTGATGAGTGCAAGTCTTAGGACTTATCCCTTTCATATCAGTGTACTCCCATGCATATGCAGAAGAATGTCTCTGTAAGATCTTGACTAGCTCTTCTTGTTGAGATTTCTCTAGGTTCTTATTTATGTTTAAAGTTTTTCCTGGAAATATCTCACTTGTAGAGCTGCCAAATTTATCCATAGAATGAAGAGACATCTGTCTTGATGAAAAAAACTCAATGTTGGATTCTTCTTGAAATTGGTCATGTTTATGTTCCGAAGAGGATTCAAAGTTTTCTAAAGTATTCAGAATTTGACTATCTTCACTAATTTCTGAAATTGTGAAGAGAGGTTGTAAGTCTTCTTCATCCTCTATCCACTGAGTATCATCTAAATATGTAATTGTCCTTTCTGGAGGATACAAAGTAAATTTCTTAGTTGAAATACCATCAAAGATGTACATATCACTGGATCTACAACTAATGAAATCATTAGCTGTAGCTAACCAAGGTCTTCCTAATATAATAGGGTGTCCTCCTAGATTATTCTTAGGAGTTAGGATCATGAAATCCACAGGGTACTCCCAAGAATCTAGGGACACTGGAATGTCTTCTATTACCCCATCAGGTTTAATCACAGATCTGTCTGCTAATTGTAATAATGTGGGTGTAAAGACAAGATTAGGAAGTTTCAGTTTATCCATGATTTATCTACTCATGATATTGATTGCTACTTCTAAATCAATGAGTGTGTTTTGGATCTCAATTCCATTGATGTGAATTTTGACAACTGGACTTCCTGGGTCTAGATACTTTGGAATAGAAATCTTACCCATCATAACGTCTGTTATTTTTCCTGCCAGTTGAATTTTCTTTGTCTCTCTTATTCTTTTTCTTGTTTTTTTCATGCTCAACTCCTTTATTGTTTTTGCTAGAATTGGGATTTCCTTGATGGCTTGTAATAATGGAATATTGATGCAAACATTTCTTAGCTCATCTAGGAAATCATAATTAGGCACCATAATTTGTTTTTCTACACCTCTATCAATTTGTAATATTTCTGGAAAGGGAGGTGTAGGAGTGGATGTTGATGGTTGCTCTAATACAGGAGTTGAAATTATTGGTTCTTTTTGTTTTGATTTTTCAATGTTTGGGTCCTGAAAAGATGTGTCTTCTTCAAGACTTTTATTTTCTCGTAGAGAATCTTCCTCAGAGTTGTCTTGTTCTTGTATAATCACAGAAGGTTACCTCTTTTCAAGTATTCTTCCAGACCTAAGTTGAACATCACTAAGGTCTAGAGGAGTAATTAAATAAGTTGGAAATTGTTGGCCTTCTATCATATATGTATTCTGAGGATTTCTATTGTTGGGGTTTGGTATGGGTTGAGCAGGCAACTGATTTGATTTTTGAGGAAATGGTAATGGAAGTGGTTGATTTTGATGTTGTGAATTTTGAGGATTTTGTTGAAGATTTTGTGGTTGAGGAAAATGTGGATATGGTGGATAAGATGGTGGATACTGATAGTACTGAGAGTATCTTCCATAGGGATTTTATGCCCCTTGTGCCCAAGCTTGAGATTGATTTTGAAATTGGGGCCAAGGTTGCTGCCAAGAATTCCAATTTGGTGGAGGTTGATTATACATTTGATCATGAAATCCTTGTATTTGAGGTCCTTGCCAAGGCCTTCTAGAGACAAAATTGAGAGATTCTGTGGAACTTGTAGGAATTTCTTCTTGAAAGACAGCTTTAAGACCAGGAAGTGAAGGAAAACTCTTGGTCTCATGTTTTTCTGAACAAATGACACAGGTCTCTACAACTTTTTCATCCAAAGGACACTCTCTTAAGGCATGCTTCTTTCTACATCTGGGACAAAAGATTGCTAAAGCATCAGATTCAGCTTTTTGCTTGTTTTGTAACTTAAGGGTGTCTATTTGTTCACTAAGACTCCCTAAGATATCAGATTTGAATTCATCAAGCATATGCCCTATCTCCGCCCTACTTACTATCCCAGAAGTAGACTTACTTACCCTTGCAAGAGCAGGGTCTCTTGGGCCTTTTATAGTTTTAGATTTCCCTCTTGAAAGGTTGATACATAACTCAGCTATTTCAGGTAATGTGAGCTGAGATATATCCCCTTTTCCCATCATGTTAAGGATATCCAACCATTCATCCCTAATTTTTTTCAACAAGAGAGCTTTTAAGGTGTCTTGATCTAAGTTTTCCATTTTTTCTCTTTTTATGTTGTAATGAAATCTCTCCAACAAATCTTCCAAGTTTTCATCTTCTTTTTGTAACATCTTAAACACTTCCTCCTTATGATTGACTGGCATCCAATAATCCAAATACCTCTCTATAAATGCTTGTTTCATGTCTTCCCATGTCCTAATAGAACTGTTGATCAAACTCATAAACCACTTCAATGCTGCTCCTTTCAATGTTGAAGGAAATAGTTTAAGTTTTTGAGCATTCTGTAAGTAGTCATAAGTTCTACATAGGACTTCAAATTCAAATAGGAAGGTTTCAGGATCTTCAGTTTTAAGTCCATAGAAGTTTGGAAGAACAGAGGGTGAAATTTTTTTCATGTTTGTATTGGTTTCTTCATCTACTATAGGAAACCCAAAATAGCTTCCCATCTCTCTTCTACCTCTCCCTCTACCTCCTTCACCTTCTACACCTCTACCTCCTTCTCCTCTACCTCTACCTCTACCCCCTCCAAATAATGTGTGTTCTCCATTAAAGACTCCTCCTCCCCCTTCTTCTGCCATAGTTGATTCTTCTGAGGAAGTGTAAAAGTTTGTGTCTCTAACAGAGGTCCTTGAATCCTCTTCTAAAGCAGGTTCAGTGGATGAAATGGAAGGTCTTTCTAATGGAATATCTGATCTTAAGTCCTCTGGGAGTATAGGATCAGTAAAGGATGGATTGTGGGTCCGAGTTGGAGGTGTGCTGGCCCTTGGTCTAGATGAAACAAGTGGTGTTCTAGGGATCAAGATTCTGCTGCTACTTCTTATGAATCTACCCCTTGAGTCTCTCTCTCTACGCATATAATTGTTTTTTGGAGTTAAGAAACAAGGCTACCTAGTTACACTTCCCCGGCAACGGTGCCAAAATGTTTGTGCTCAACCTAGTCTCCTAAATTGAGTTCATTAATTGTCAACCAGGGTTGGTAAACTGCTGAAGTGTGGTGCACTATATGTGCCTAGGTAATTGTTTCTCACTACGTTGTGTCTAGTGTTTTATGATGTTGTTGGAGGTGTATTGGCTCTTGGTCTAGATGAAACAAGTGGTGTTCTAGGGATCAAGATTCTGCTGCTACTTCTTATGAATCTACCCCTTGAGTCTCTCTCTCTCTACGCATATAATTGTTTTTGGGAGTTAAGAAACAAGGTTACCTAGTTACACTTCCCCGGCAGCGGTGCCAAAATGTTTGTGCTCAACCTAGTCTCCTAAATTGAGTTCATTAATTGTCAACCAGGGTTGGTAAACTGTTGAAGTGTGGTGCACTATATGTGCCTAGGTATCTGTTTCTCACTACGTTGTGTCTAGTGTTTTATGATGTTTTTGGGTTTTTATGGTTTTACGTTCACAAGGGAAAGAACTAAATGCTGGTGGAAAGAAGATACTGGCTAAAAACAGAGTGGAGCCTAAATTATGGATGACAAATGACAAATGCAAATACTGAAACAAAACAAAGCCTCAACTATGGCTAGCAAATTACAAAGCTTGATAATGAATTCAAGGAAATAAATCACAACATGAGCTTAACTTGCCCAATTCATTCATTAAATATGTTTTGGAAGAGCTTGAGAAATGGGCAAGTAAGTGTAAATAAAGTTCTCCTAACTAAACAATCAACTTACAACGTTACAACATCTCATCCATGATCAAAGGTCTATTGGAATATAATTGGAAAAGAATATTTGTAACACCATAAGACTTCTATTCTAAACTAGCTTCTAATTCTGTTCTGCAACTCAATTTAACACCACTAGGCCTCATTCCAAAAGTTATAGATTTCCTTTTTAAAATGGTCTTTTGAGAAAAGGCTTGTTTGTGAAATGGTAAAAAGGTTGCAAAATACTCTAGGTCTTATACTGATACTAACTCCTGTCCAAATGATTGTGTATTAATATAAGGTTGGAGCAAAAGAAGTTTTGTAAATAATGAAGAGCGTGGTGTTTAAATTTAGCAACTAATACAATTTGAAATGCAATGGATGGAAACTACACTGGAATGTTAACACAGTGAACTAAGTTAAGACTAAAATAGGGTACTACTAGTCTACAGTGAACAGTGTTAAATTAAAAGCCATTATCAAACTGAAAATGAAATGACAGAACTGAACCACATGCATTCTACCTCCGGAGTGCTATAACTAAGTTATCATGCAACTAACCTAAGGAATTCTACAGTTCATCCCGTTCAGTATGAATGATGTTTTGGAAGAGTTTGTGAGAACGAGTATGGCTGTATCATTCAAAGAAATTGAACATAAACACAAGACTGAAAGAAAATACTACTAAAGTCCAAGACACCACAGCTACTTCTTACTCATTGTTATGATATTTTGGAAAAGCTTTGTAAGAGTAAGATTGGCTATGCCACTTGGTGTAAAATAGCAACTAAAACCTACAATACCACAGTTATGCCTCATTCATCATAATGATATTTTGGAAAATTTTATTAGAGTGAGTATTAACTGTGATAACTAATGAAATTAAATGCAACTAAAACCTACACTATTACAGTTGTGCCTTATTCTGCATAATGATATCTTGGAAGAGTTTATTAGAGTAAGTTTGGTTGTGATAGTAAATATAAACAAATATGAACATAAGCTAAAATAAAAGTGAAACTAAAATACTTATCTACTGTATAAACAAGGCCGCTCAGGAGGCAGGGGCCCTCTACCACCAGAGTAGCACGAAATCTAGTTCAAAATCAACTCAACGCGTTCAAGAAAATGCTGCTTCTTTCATTAAAGAGGAATCACCTCAAAACAGAGTATTCACGGACTTCAAAGATCTAGCAGTCAACCATAAAATCTAACCAAAATCTAACCTTTGTCTCTCGGTTTCCCGAGCATATTTATAGAAAATGTACATAACAGAACTTGAGATAATACGGGGATTATTGTCTTTCCCAATAGAAACTAAACTAGGACTCTAATCATGATCACGTAACAGAATCTGGACTGTCCTTATTCTGTTAGGACTCTACCTCCTAGTTTGAGTTTCCACGTGCTTAACCACGTACAGAATTTTGTTCAATCTCCATGGAGGGAAACAAATGATGAGGACATGACATGGAATACACCCATGTGTTCTTTTCTCCAAGATGACATCTGAAACCTGTATAAACATGAAGTTGGCTACAAAATTGGCAACTAGCTACAGAATGTCTACCTTCTGTAGCTAGTTTCAGTTCAAAAAGTACTACAATGACACAACCATAAAAACATAGTAAGTTAGCCACGATATTCATTCTTAAAGAAATTTTAACTAATTTCATTGATCATTTGAGCCTGGGATTAATAATGGATAAAAGAAATGGAGTGGAATGTGGTGGAAGAAAGAACATTTTTGGAGCTCAACAACCTCTAGACATGGCTTCTCGTCAGATCAACAACAGATGGAAAAGGTCATGGAGGAGTACGGGGACATAATCACCTCACCTCCAATAGTGCCTCAACTATGTTAGGTGAAGAAATCCATCGATCTAACCCTAGGAATGACACTACCCAATGGACCAATATATAGATGTTTTTTTGGGAGAATGATGAAATAAAGAGGCAGATTCAGGAGTTTTTGCAGAAATGTCACATCCTTCCGAGTTCATCTCCTTGTGAGAGCACGATCATGTTGGCGTAGAAGAAGGATGGGACATGGAGACTCTATATTTACTATCGAGTGTTGAACAAGATCACTGTTTGGAATGGGTATATGATCCCATGGATTGATCGCCTTCTAGACCAAATCAAGGGGGCCAGATATTTCAGCAAGATTGACTTGAAGTCTGGGTATCACTAGGTACAAATTGAACCCTCTAATTTGTGGAAGACTGCCTTCAAATCTAATGAGGGCATTTTTAAATGGCTGGTAATACATTTCAGATTGACAAATGCTCCCGCAACCTTCATGAGGTTTATGGATGACATATTTCAACCATTCACCAACTCATTCGTGGCAGTGTATTTTTATGACATCCTGATCTTCATCCAGAGTTGGGAAGAGCACCTCCACCACATTCGACAGGTCCTCCAAACACTACGGTAACACAATCTATGTGCCAATTTGGAGAAATTCACTTTTGGCATGACCCAGGTTCAATATCTTAGATACAATATTGATGAGTATGGGATGCATCTAGACCCATCCAAGATCCAAATCATTCGGGATTGGCCAGCCTCAACCACTCTAATAGAGCTCCGTAGCTTTATGGGTCTTGCCAATTTCTACCATAGGTTCGTGTTGGGGTTCTCTCATATCACTAGCCTCTGATTCAAGTCACTAAGGGAGGAGTGAAATAAAAATTATTTTGGTATGAATCTCAACAAAAGACATTCGCAGAGTTGAAGCATTGCCTCTGCTCTACACTAGTGCTCACATTACCAAACTTGCAAAAACCATTTGAGATGGATAGATATGCCTTTTATTATGTTATTCTTCTTGTGGGTGTTGCACGGAGTTTCTCAGATGCCTTAAGAAAATTTGTATTTTGCATGCCAAGAGGTGGTCGGTCAACCTTTTATTTAAAATTTTCTATTTTTTTCTCTTTTTTCCCTTTTTTTTTATTGCATGCAAAATAAACTCAGAGTTCTTTTTCTGTTAACTGATTTCACCCTTGGTTACCCCTTGGAACTCCTTGTCTTCCATTACAATGAACTACTTGCTACCCACTTTCTCAATCCCTTTTTACTTTTTTCTTGTTCCTCTTCTTGGTGGAAAAAGTGAGGCTAGTTGCTAGATAAGGCTGAGGTTGCTCTGCTACTGATTTTGGCTATATAAAAAAACTTTCCTTCTCACACTTTTTAATGTTTTCTTATGCTAAAATAGATTCGAAGAAAGGGTTAGATGATTGCATACCTGAGCCTTACCATTGATTTGTTTTTACAGGTGATATTGAAGCTGCTACTGAAGCTTCTAATGAAGCTACATGTGGTGATCTGCTTGAGGTCCTTTTGGAGCATCTAAGCACATGAGGAGGAAGTCCAAGTTTGACTACCTTTGAATAAAGTGTTGACCAAATTTTATTTTTGTTCCAACTTGTTCTTTTATGCTTGCAAAGTTTGGAGAGCACCTGTATTCATTAGAGAGAGGTACATGGAGAAATGAATTTTTTTTTTTTTTTTTTTGAGGCCTACTAGCTGCCTTAATGAGGTTTTCAACTGGTAGGTCTGCTTAGGTGCCTCAAAGGAGGTTTTCACCTAGGATATTTTTTCTTATCTTTTTTTTTTCTTTTTGTTTTTCAACCCAATGACCACCTCATGGAGGTTTTCAATCAGTGAGCCAATCTCAAATGCCTCAAAAGAGGTTTTCACCTAAGATTTTATTCTTTCATTTTTTTTCTTTTTTCACTTTCCTACTCTACTTGAAAAAACAAAACCTTTTTCAAGTATAGGAATACTTCCAATGGAGCCACGTACACATCAAGATGACAAATAAAATCATGTGCACACTTGGAATACATGCTTTAACATGTACATGAATATGAGAGATGAATTTCTTTGACTGGGATTGTATCAAGTACTATTGGAGAAGAGCGTGTTGCTAAAAATTAATGACTATTTGGAACCATATGTCAATATAGTTGTGATGCCCCTGGTCCACTTGCTGAGTTGGATCACCTTGGATGTCCTCTTCTATTTTTACATTCAAATCTTCTTATTTTTTATGATTTTTCTCTTGAACAAATGGTGGAAATGCTGGTAAACATGAGGAAACTTTCTCAACATCTGATTCTGGTGCCAGCTCTTCATCAAGTGTAGCCCTTGATATTTTGATATCCTCATTTGGATCTTCTTCTTCTTGATGTTTTCCTTCAATGACATTAAGAAAATATCTTATTTTCAATACCTTTCTTGAAATAATATGAATACCATCTATATCAAGAGGATATTTTCGAAAGTGTTGTACCTCAGCATTGTAAGTGAGCTAATATACTTCATTGTATGGGTTTGGAAATGGTGGTACAGGTAGTTGAGTGGGGTCGAATATATGAGATGGATTTTTTTGAGGTTGTGGTTGTGGTGAAGTGGATGGTAGGGATAGCATGGAGTTGGGTATGGAGGATATGGAGGGAAATATTGAGGATATTGTGGATTTTCCCAGTAAGTTCCTTTCCAACCATGTTGCCAAGATTGGTTTTGGGGTTGAGATGGCCAAGGTTTCCAAGGAGGGAGTGTGTCCCAATTAGTTTGAGATGGATTCGAATAAGCTTTAAATTTTGAAGTGGGTCCTTGCATCATATCAAATTGACTAGGCTTCTAGGGTCTCCTTGGAGCTACATAACATAGCTTCTTTGGTTATTTCCTTGCTCCATTCTCTTCCTAGTAAACTTCTTTAAACCTGGGGAATGATGGACAACATTTAGTATCATATGATTCTGCATGGATAACAAAAAAAAAACATCAACATCTTTGTTTTTCTCATTTTTCATTCTTAACATTTCTACTTGTTCACTTAGATAGCTAAGAATTTATGTTTTAAAGTTGTTAAGCAAATTTCCAAGTTCATATTTCCTTACCAATGTTGAGGTATATTTATTTACTCTTTCCCTTACTCTTGATATGCGCTTGCATGTCTCACAAATTTCTTCAAATGACAATTGGTATACATCTCCTCCACTCATAAGATTAAGGAGATCAATCCACTCATCCCTAATTGTTCTAAGTAAAAGGGTTTTTAGTGTGTCAAATCCTAAATGATGCAATTTTTACCTCTTAACATCAAACATTAACCTATCTATGATATCCTCAAGGCTCTCATCCTCTTTTTGATTCATTATAAAAATTTCTTCTTTAATATCATGGTTTTTATATTTTCCTAGAAATATTTTTGCATATAATTCCATGATCTTATTGAACTAGTACCAAGACTCATGAATCATTTAAGAGCTTTATCCTTCAATGTTGCAGGAAACAATCACAATTTTTGAGTGTGTGATAAGTAGCCATAATATCTACAAAGTATCTCAAATTAAGTTTCTAGATCCTTTGTCCTCATACCATGGAAGTTGGGAAGGAAATATGGATGGATGTTCTTCATATTTACACTGATGTCCATATCTTGAATGGGAAACCCAATAAGATCTTCTTCATTATCATCATATAAATCCATCTCTTCTACCTTCAAAAGTGTATGGTGATGTGGTTCTTACTGCACCACGTGGTCAAGTGGGGGGGTTGGTATTGGAGAAGTATTTTTAAATTTTTGTTTAGTATCCCTACTCCTATGAGGCATGAAAATCAGATTTTTTTATATTTTTAATATTTCAGAAACTTTTATGGCCTAAATCTACCTCAGGCTGAGAAAGGCAGATTCTAGGGTAACATCAAACCACGCTTAATCTGGTAGCTAACCCTACCAGATCTGGAGAAGGCTCTCTCCTGGTCAATCTCAGCAAAAAATGATCAATGAGGCTTGAGATGACTTGAATAAAGGCTGATTTTAGGCTAGGTATATATGTAAAGGAGTTTGATTTGATTTTGAGGGTGTTTGTTGGATCAAAGGGAAGGGCAGATTTTGGGTCTGGGAAATGAGCAGTTTTGCAGCGATCTGAATGGGGCAAGGTAGGAAACTGTTTTTATGCTTCAATTTTGAATGAAATGGATAGCTCAGACTGGTGAGGGGTTGAATAGGACAAGATAATTTCAAGAATCCTCTTCAGACAATTGAAAACATAGAAAATTAAACAAAACTCAAGGTAGAGCACTGCAAATCTAATGAATTCCACCTTTATCCTTGTTTGTTTAACTTAAGAAGAAATAAGAGGGAAAATGATACACATGAAACACCAGTAAACTTACATTAACAGAGAGAAACACTTCACCAAAACAAAGAGCCACATGAATCCCAAGGAGTGTTGCAAACCTTGGTCTATTCCTTTGCCAAACTGCAAAGATGAAATGTACAATGAAGCTCAAAGCAATCCCAAGTGTCCAACCATGCAAATGACTAAAAAACTACAAGATATAGACACCAATATCTCATCCCCAGCCTCTAGGGGTCGAGCTCACTAGTTTAGGAGCTGTTTCAACAAGATCTAAACTAAGAACTAGAAAATAGGCAGTGGAACAGCTTGCCTCTATAAGATAGGAAACTGATTCATTCAGTTGAAATTCACCTTTTGATGAATGAATCTACTTCCATGAGTAAAATTTTTCCAAAATTACATCAAGAGTTTTACATGTGAAAGTAAGAAATTCAAACTGGCCAAAACTAGGCGAAAAACAGAGTTATTGAGTGAAAAATGAGCCAAAATCCCCAATGCGCCGCACCTGAATTCTCTATGCGTCGCGCAGGGAAATTTCAACACAGTCTGCCTTCAAATGCTTCCTTCGCTCCTCACAATTTCTCCTTCACTCACTCTTGTTCTCTTAGCATACAAATGAGTTTTGGAAAGATGAAAATGTTTTATATGCCAAGGATTTTAATTTTCCATTTGAAAAACCCACTTTGTAATGTTTCAGACTTTGACATTTAAAAAAAAAAAAACTTTGTCTTGCTTCATTTTGGATTTTTGGACTGAATGATGAGCTTTTTGTTTGTCTTGTAGGGAATGGATGGTTGGAGCTTTGACAAAGGTGACCAGGGTGCCAGTGAAAGTATTATTACAACTGAGAAAATTTAAATTACATTTATTTATACATAAAGATGAAAAACTCTATTTTTCTTCAAAACAAAGTTTTGAAGAAAAATACATTATTAAGTATATGATGATGATATTTTTAGCACCAAAACCTTACTTCAAAATCCTCATGTGCCTGTTGACCATTATTTGGCATTCTGAAGACCTTATTATTGAAACCCTAGACCTAATGACACTAGAACTCTAACAATGACTCTTTGCAAACTATGAGAGAAAAGTGACTGCAAATGATTTTAATGAACAGAAATAGGCCAGCAGGTAAAGGACATGAGGGACAGGAGGAAAAAGCCACTACCGTCAGATGATCCATGCTCCTAATGGAATGCAACTGACCGAGTGAGACACCTAATATGCAATGCAACAAGAGAAATTTGATCACTGACGAAGGGATGAAGATACCGACACTAACAAAAACAACATGAAAAATCAATGGAGAAAATAATGCTAAAACAAAATCAAAGCTTCTACTAGACACCTCCATGGAAACGGTGCCGAAAAGTGGTGAGCCTTTTTATTGCACCAAGAGTGCTGCAACTCCTAGGGGCTGCCCTACATTACTTTATCAACCCGGGGTTCGTACAAACATGGAGGTGCTAGTGCTATATACACATTAGATGCATTTTTCTCATGTCATCTGCTTCTACTTTATGAAAGGGTGCTATTTATTAGACTATGATAAGGTCTGGGAAGTAAATTTCTGGAAGGAAATGATAGAAAGGAAACTAACTTAAATTTTAGAAAGGAAACGATTGAAATGAAACTAATTTAATTTGCAGAAAGGAAATGAAGGAAATGAAACTAATTTAATTTGCAGAAAGGAAATGACAGAAATTAAACTAATTTAATTTTCAGAAAGGAAATGGGAGAAATTAAACTAATTTAATTTGCAGAAAGGAAATGGCAGAAATGAAACTAATTTAATTTGTAGAAATGAAATGGAAGAAATGAAACTAATTTAATTTTCATAAAGGAAATGGAAGAAATGAAGCTAATTTAATTTGCAGAAAGGAAATGGCAGAAGGTAAACTGATTTAAATTGTACTTAACTTGGCCAATCGGCTAAACACACACTGCTCTATCTATCATGCTCCTATATATGCAGCTATTCATGACCGAATTACACTTGAAAATTTGTTTCTTGCAGTTTGGAGGAAAAAGGGCTAAAGATGCTAATGTAAGGATTAACACATGTGACAAGGCTTAGAGGTGGAAAGAGGGGTTGAGAATTCATTAAACCTTATGATATCAAAAAAAATCATTGGAGAGGGAGCCTTTGAAAAGTGTGATGGCAGAATTGCAATGGGAGGATGGAAGTGCAATATGTGATATCGCAATTCGCAATATCGCAAAGCTGGAGAGTAGCGTAAGTGTTGTTCAGGAGTAGGAGAGAAATGTGATATGGGATAGGGATAGAAACTACAAAATGCGATATATGATGGGGATAATGTGGCGGAGTGCTACATTAATGTCATAATCAGTGGTTGGGAGTGGTAAGTGTTAACGAAGCAGGAGCGAAATGTGATATGGGATGGGGATAGAAACTGTAAAATGCGATTTACGATAGGGATGAAGTGGCAAAGTGATAAGGTAATGATTCAATCAATGGTTTGGAGCGGTAAGTGTTAACGAAGTGGGAGAAAAATGTGATTTGTGATAGGGCGAAGTACGGTAGAGGGAGTTTCGAGGAGCAAGGGAGGAGGTCAAATTCTAATGCATTTGTAAGTGTTTTTGGGAATGAGAAGGGTGGCAGCTACAAATAAGAGGAAAAGGAGGGAATGGAGGGCATAACAGTAGTGCTCAAGTTGTGAAGACAGAGATGAAAAACGAAGCGGGAAGGCACCATAGAGCTGGTATGGGGCTTTAACACTAATTCCTGCAATAAACCCTGCTAACTTATGCACAAATAAATAGACAAATGCGTGAAAATATAGTACAAAAGGAAGGATAAAAATCACAATGCAACTCTACTCTAATATTAGAAATAGTGAACAAAAATCAATTTTTGGGGCTGTGGGAAGGTCTACCCTCCTCGAGCTCTATCGATAAAGATGAGAGGGGAAGGCTGCCTCATAGTTTTATGGATTTCATCAACTATTCTGCAACGCATATAAGCAGATTAAATCTACAACAACAAACTATAACAGTAAAGAAAATATCAGAAATAAAAATAGCTAAATGACAGAAAGAAAAGAATGAAAACAACAGAGAAGTTGAGGCACATGGGTTGGGCCCTAACCCATGAGCCCAACTCTCGAGAAATAAACCACTAAAATGGAGTCTCTCCGCTCATTTCAGGAAGAGAATAGCCTCATTACATTTCTAAAATTTCAATCATTGAGTACAATAATAAAAATTTTAATATCTTGCAGCAAAAGTTCTGAATGGAATTGAATGGCATGGGATGGAATGGAATGCAAATGGAATGGAATGGACTGTCATCAAATGGATCATAATCAACCATATTTAGCTCTTGATCAGCTTTATTTATCCTCAAGGGAAGCTAACAATGACTCCCAACAAAATAGTGATTGAGTCCACTTTGACTCCAAGTAAACCATAGATTTGTTGCACTTCGTCCTTAGTTTTCTTGGTTGCCTTTGATAGTTAAGGAGGGTGAAAAATCCCCTTGAATCTCTCCAAGATTTCTCCATAATTTCCTGACATTGTGCTCATTTATTCTTCAATCTTGATCTTCCAGTGGCAGGGATAAAGTCCCTAAATTATCTCCTTCTCCAAATCTACATAATCTGCCCAATATTCTCACAATATTATACAAAAATAACCAATATTAGGCACAAATATGGAATTACCTTTAAACCTTCCTATGAACATATTGAAGCACAAGAAAACATTATTATGTGTAGAAGGAGAGATTTAATATATCTTTTATGTGCATAAGGCAGGTTAGATGGGCCTTATTTTATGTATAATTTATAGGCCCATCACCCTCACTCAAGCCCTAATGCTTATAAGTCTTGACTTCTCAAATGAATTTCTGGTTTTTACATTCACTTATGAAAATACCATTGTTGTAGTTTTATTTTAGAAAAAGTCAACAAGGTGGTGAGCAACCTATTTCCTTTTTCAGTCGGACTCTTTCCAACTCTGAATTTAAGTATAATCTCTTGGAAAAACATGCATATGCTTTAGTCAAAGCCTTAAAGATTTCAGAATTTACATTCTCCATTATCACATTATTGCATTTGTGCCTAACACTGTGGTTAAAGATATTTTGACCCAAGCTGATCCTAATGGAAAAAGAGGGAAATGGATTGCCACTTTTCTAGAATATGACATAGAAATTAAGCCTACCAAGTTGGTGAAAGGGAAAGGATTAGAAAAACTAATGGCACAGTCAAATTTTGAATGTCTTGATATGAATTTCATTGCAAAAATTTCATGGCTGATATAAGAAGAATAATTGGTCCCTATTAAAGATAAATTCATATTGTCTGAATGGTGCAGAGATGTGATGTTTTTCCTACACCATTATAAATCCCCTCCTCAATTAAATGAGTCCAATTCAAGGTTTCTGAAACTGAAATCATTAAGATACTGCATTTTGAATAAAAATTTGTATTGGAAGGATACTAGTGGAATTCTTTTGAACTAATTGTTAGAAGATGAGGCTGATAAGTCATTGAAGAGTTCCATAAGGGAGATTTTGGAGGACACCATTACTGGAAATCCAAAGTCAAAAAGATACTCAGAGTAGGGTATTACTGGCCTACCATGTTTAAGGACATGTACAAGAAGATTGTTGCATGCCATGAATGCCAAGTTTTTGATGGTAAGAAGAAGTTGATTCCTTTACCTTTGAAACCAATGTATGTTGAATCTCCTTTCCAGCAATGGGGGATGGACTTCATTGGTGAAATACACCTAGCATCCTCAGGGCAGAATCTCTGGATTTTCACAGCCACAAATTATTTCACTAAGTGGATCGAAGCAATCCCAACTAGGTGGGCTACTGACTCAGTCATTATTCAATTCTTGGAGAACAATATTTTGCCCATGTTTGGCTGTCCTATGAATATTATTACTAGTAATGCACAATATTTTAAATCCAAAATATTAATTGTATTTTGTCATCAATATCATACCATTGTTGTTCATTCCACAACATATTACCCTCAAGGTAATGGCCTAGCAGAATCATCCAATAAAAGCATAGTGAGGATCATCAAAAATGTACTGTGAGAAAACAAGAGATCATGGCATCTAAAGCTGAATTTTTCTCTGTGGGCTAATATATTTTTCACAAAGCAATCCATTGGTACATCTCCCTATGAATTGGTATATGGATCTGAAGCTATTTTTCCCACTTATTTGGGGGTTTTGGTTATGAAACTTCTGCAAGGACTTGAAGAGGAGCCTAATGTTAAAAAAAGGAGGATAAAACAGCTCATATATTTACAGGAGAAGAGGGAAGAAGTGTATGATAGTCATTAGCAATAAAAAAAGAGAGTGAATAAAACTTTTGACAGAAGAACTGAAGAAGAAAATTTCCAAATCCAAGATGTAGTTTTGAAATGGGAAGCCATATTGAGGAAAAGGGGAAGCATGGAAAGTTTGAGAACATATGGAATGGGTCATTTGTGATAGCTAAATATCATGGAAACAACAATTTTTTTCTTTAGGAGATAGATGGACGGTTGTCTGGAAGAGAACCTATCAATGTTAGGTTTCTAAAGCACTATTTCTCCTAGTTTCTTTTACTGAATTTCATTCCATTATACATATTTCATTTTTTTTTACGATGTTTTGATAATAAATATGAGCTCATCATCAATCTTGAGACCAAGGAGAAGGCCATACGAGTTTGAATAAGTCTTCATCAATTTCAGAAAAAAAATTATTTTTGAAGGAAGGCACTAGAACTACAAGTTCTTTGTTGTACCAGAGGGGCACAACATCCCTAGTGGAGCCACTATTATCACACATAAATTTTTAGTTTTTTATTGATAGGGTCACTCACCTAGGTTTCATTTTGTCTCATAAGGTTGGTTCATGAAATTGATGATAAATTCATGAAATGGTTTTTATCCTAAGTCTAAAACACTCCATTAGTCATGTCATCTCAGTCATATCTATAAAGTTCCAACTTAGGTTCACATGCATGGATTCAAATAGAGGTAATGTCCATCTGTCTTCCTTTTCACGATTCTGCAATGAATATAACTGTAAACTGGCATATTTCACTCCATAATCACCTAACCAGTCCACAGTGAATCTGCCAGGATTATAACTGAATATGCTGCAGAATCATGTTTTTCTGCACCAAAACAAAGGACGATGAGTTGTAAATTTTCTAATGGTTTAGGATAAAGGTTAGGTAATATAATTTGTTCTCATGGTCATCCAAGCATGCAAACGCATAAATACCACCTTTCATTACCTTTCACTCCCACATTTTTCATCATGCTCTCCAAATTCGAATTTCATTTTTAAAACTTATCCCCAAAGCACCTCTCTGTCATCTTTTGCTCAAGTTTTGCATGCATAAATCCATTATCATCTCTAATAAGCTTAGTCCCACCACAAGCAGCTTCATGTTCAGTTTTTCTCTTTGCAGGTATCACGGTTTAAGAAGGAAGCATGGTTATAAAAGAGGATGGCTATGAAGAAGAAAGTAAACAAAGGAGGCTCTTGTGTGAGATATGAACCCATGGACCTAAAGCTACTCAATGAAGACCCCAAATTTGTGGAAGCATTCAAAAATGTTGGATGCCTAAAATTCTATCAAAAACTCCAGCGTTTTCATGCTCAAGTATCAAATAATTTCTCAGTAAATTCCACAGGCAAGACTTCAAAGGTGGAGGTTCTAAATTTTACAGTGTCATCTGAGACCATTTCTCAAGCCACAAAGATACCAAGAGAGGGTGAAGAGTGGTTCAAATACACTAAATTCAAGATGCAGAGTTGTGATGAATTTGTAAAATGAGAACACATTGGAGCTGACATGGCATCTGGGATTCCAAGGAGTTACATAGAGGAGAATTATTCCAAACTGTTGTTTGTGATTCAAAAGTAATTTACTTGTGAGGGGAGATTTCATATGGTTTACTGTATCATTTGAGGCTTATATTTCACTTCAATGGTAAGTATTATCCTGATATTCACTTCTTCTTTAGGAGCCTAGGGAAAATATCTGACAAGGTTCAAGCCAGGGATGAAGGTAGTGATACATCAATATTCCACCATGGTTTGATTAAAATCTTGGTGTTGGAGGAATTGAAGAAATTAAATAGGGATTGGGCTACTTTCCTTTTCCTCAGTGGTTATGAAGTTGATTCAGTGACACCTAAGAAAACCTCAAATCCAAAAGCTACTCCATCAAATAAAAATGATAAATATGCAGCACAAGGTGTAAATGAAGAAGAGATAAAAGATATCCTAGAGTCAATGGATGTTGAAACAAAACTTGTACAAGAGGCATAAATTCCACAACCTTCACCTACAAAAAACAAGCAAAAGATCAGTAAGAAAGGCCACAAAAGGATAACCATAAGTCAAAAAAGTGGAAAGGGAAACCTTGAAGACATCCTTCAAGATATATATATTGAGGAAACTCCAGTGGTCAGAGCTGAGGATACTGAAGGTGGAAAGAAGAAAAATAAAGGTAATACTGCTAAAAAACTTGATTTTACAGGAGAAGATGCAGGTTTCGTTTTTCAGCCAGGGAAACAACTTACTAGGCTTCAACTTGCAAAGGGTGTCATGGAAAATAATAAGATAGTATATTCTAGAAAAATAAAGCAACCTATCACATAAAATATTTTTTATTTATCCCCAATAGCAGAGTAGGTATTTGTGCAAAGGATAGGTAAAGAGAATATGGTGGAAAAAATTGAAGTGTATATATTAAAGGAGCAGCTAAGAGATGCTAGATAAGAGGCCATTGAAATCAAGTTAGATTTGCAGGAGGCCAAGGTAGACAGAAAGCTGATGGAAGATTTCAAAGAAGAAGAAAATGACCAGCTAAACCAATATGATGAATCACTAACCAATGCGAAGAAGTTGTTGAAAAGGACACTTCCTTTGAGAAGGGTAATGAAACACACCAGAAAAAGAAACTTGTGGTTATAATCTGAAAGGAAGAAGCTTAAAAGTCAGTCCAAAGAGTTAGAGGATCAAATGGAGATGATACAGTAAGAACTAAAGAAAATAGGACTTAAAATCATAGTGATAAATGAGCTTGAAGAGATCCAGCCTCCTACTACTAGAGAAAAAGTCCACAAAGCTTGAGGAATATACCTATCACCTTTTTGATGTTTTTCCAGCACTGAGAAATCAACATTTTGAGATTTAAAAGTGAAATTTTGAAGAAAAGGGAAAAATTTGTATTTTTCTGCCAATTGGGCAATTTCATAGCAAATCCCAGGCTTGAAGCCTAGATTTCACTATGAAATCCCTGTAGGTGACCTTTTGTCAAAAATCACAGTTTTGGGAGAAATCAAGAGGGATAAAATTGGTATTTAGCTCATTTTGTCTAACAAACACATCCAAACCCGAAAAGAATACTAAAAATTGGCATAAATAGGTGAAGTGGATTTGCTACAAAACCATGCTACTGAATTGCCTTGTTTTCCCCTGTTTATGTAGCGAGCAACATTTAGTAGCAATTTGGTGTTTTGAAGGTTCATTGAAGGCCAGCCAGCCACGTGGAGGGTTTAAAGAGTATCAGTGGAACACTCCAGCAGAAGGCTGCTCTTCGACAAAGTTGTCTTTTTCACCAGCTCAACATAAAGACAGTCATCAAATATCATGACATATTTTCCTTAAAAGTAGGGTGATTAGTTTCTAAATCTAGTGGGGGTATTTATGCCTTGATTATGGTTAGTTCCACTTCAGCACTTGACTATTTTTGATGTAATTATCCATTCCTATAGTTAGTGAATGTAATAAATAAGAGGAAGAGTCTTGATAGGCCTCTAAGTCTAAAGTCATTAGGTGTCTGTTGGGGTCCTATGATTTGGCTGATTGGAAAACCCAATGACAAGGCAACATTCAAACCAAGTTTTAGAGTTCTAGGATCTAGCCCTCCTAATCACAGAGAGGGATCTCTCAATATGTTTGTAAGGATATAGCTTGATGCTTTTAAGAGGTTGATTTAAGGTTAGTCATGAAGTGCAAATTTGTTTGTTTGTTGGTTGGACATAGATGATTCGAGCAACATAGATAGAGTGTGGAAATATACAAGCCATTTGGTTGTGGAGTCTTGTAGAAGTCTAAATAATTCTGATTTATGAATTTGGGGAATCAAAGGGGAAATATAACTTAGTCAATGGATCTGTGGGATCATATAGGTGGGATGAGATGAACATCAAGGATTTGGAAGGAAAAGTAGAGTTGTAAGGGCTATTAAGACTCCTTAATCATGTATAACTTTCAACTGAGGGACTTGCAACACTATTTAAACATAAAGAAATATTCAATAGCTAGGGCTAACCATGAATTCTATCAACATGCTTTATGCAGATAACATAAACAAGACAAACTTTCAAGTAAGACAAAGAAGAAGAGTAACACTCTGTTTCTTCTAATTGTTTCACTTAAAGGAGTTATAAAACATATAATAAACACAACTAATTTCATTCATAAAAGGGGGAACACCCATGCATCTAAGACTGCAATTATAAAGACCTTCAAATATGACTATCTCAACATGAAACAGAGGGTAAGATCAGAACAAATCATCTCTTCCAAGCTACAAACAATAGCGTTTGAAGGATGTTTTCAGAAATAGCTTTCAAGAGGTAGCAAGTAGGCAGGGCAAACCATAATTCAACCTTGACACCAACTATTTGGACTATTCTGAAATGAACAAGCTTAAGGGTTTAAAAGTTGTCAAACTACTCAATAAAACCTTGAGCAAATGAAAACATAAAGGCAGTGAAGAGTAAGCAGGCCTAAGGTTCTTCTAGGAGACATTTCTTAGCCTAATATTTTTACTCTACTCAAGCAAAGCATAATGGAACAAAGAAAAAAATGGGAAATAAAATTAATAAATAGAGAGTACTTCACCAAAACTAGGCTCAGGGATCCAATGATCTAGCCTCCTTCATCAACAGAAAAGCAAAGACATCCACACTTCTTCAAAATATCAATCCTTCTTCAAAGAAGTAGTCTATGTATTACTTTAGAATTCATCAAATTCCAACAATACAATGAGTTCGAATGCAGTATTTATGCTGCAAATGAGGAGGTGGAGCTATTCTAGGGTTCAAGTGTTATTAATTGAAAAGTAAATGCATTCCTAGCCTTAAAAACGATGCAAGGCATAAGGTAGGAATATCTACAACTACTTCTTTGTTTTTAATAACTCTGTCTTTTCTTTCTAAGGAAAAGATAGGTGAAAAGTTTGACTTTGAGGCCTATCCCATACCCTTACAATAATCGCCTTAACAGTTGTGTAAAGATATTATATTTCGTGTATTAATTCACGGCTTTTCCTTCACAAAGAAAGCATAATAGTGTGCTGATATTTTGGATTAATGACTACCTCTGTTTGATTTATTCGAGGCTATTATGGCCTAAGTCTTCTTGATTTAATCATAAAACTGCTCTTTAGGCCCTTTAGCCTTTATCTGTCTTTTAGTTAATTTTCTTCACTGTCTTTCTCTGTTTCTATTAAAACAGATTTTTTTATTCCTTAATCTTTATCCTTCGACCTTTTATCTTTAGCCATTGATCTTAAAAGGGGCTAATCTTTGTTTTGACAAACTTAATCTGTGATTAAGCCCTTTAGTCTTATGTCTTCATTTTCTTCTTTATTGATCTTATGTTTCTATTTTGTTGTGTGCAGGGATTTCCTTTTGGTGTACTGGAGGGTTCCTGTGATCGAAATGATGACCATGAATCATCAATTAAACCCTTTGGAATTAAAAACACTATCCCCCCCTTTTTTTTTCATGCCCTCGGTTCGTCATCCTGAGGCCTCAATTACTATCTTGACTGTGGGATGACTCTTCAGGCTCAGGGCGCCATTAAACCTGCACACACAAATGAACCGTAATTAAATCCTGCATTTTTTCGGCTTTACTGCATTTCAGGGGTTTATGGGGGCATATGGCAGTCGGAGGAGCATTTTCAGAGGAAGGGGAGAATGTAAAGGAGAGATTTCGGAGGTGGAACCAAGAGAAACAATGGAAAATTTGGATTATGAAGCGAAAAGAAGAAGGGTGGTTTTGTAGAAACTGATGATGGTTTTTGCATGGCCAAATGGTGGTAAGCAGTTTAGGCCCATACGAATGCGATTACATACGATGGTCACCACGTGTCCGAGCCAATACCGCCTGTTTCGTGCGGATAAGGGCCGTTAACCCTCGACAGAGGAATGAACACGATATTTTATATGGGCCATTAGATCTCTAGCAAGGAGATCTACGGCCTGGGTTAAGCCCGATAATGGGCACGGTTTGGTAGTGGCGCATAGGTGGGGCCAAGAGCGTGACGTTGGTTATTCCATTGGGTAGTGCGAGCTTGGTTGGGAGATGGGATGAAAGGTGCGAGCATGGTGACTGTTGGATTAGGGCATAAGGCCTTTTATCAACAGTCTTAATGGCCCGAGGAAAAAGAATGAAGCGGGCGAAGAAACAATGAAATGGAAAGGTGGGGGGTTAGTTTATATGAGGGAAAGGGGCTTAGATAATCGAGCGGAGGATATGGTCCTGAGTAGGAGTGAGGGGAGTGGGGCTAAGGAAAAAAAAAAAAAGGATTCAGACTTAGCCCATGGTCACGGGCCTCATTCCCATGAAGAAAGGGGTTGAGGGTTTTAATCCCACAAGGGCTTAAAGCCTAATTTTTAAATGGGTGGATATAAGGCTAAAAACCAAGGTTTTTAAGCCATTTCTTGATGTTTCGATCAGGTGGAAAAAAATTTAAACCAATATGAAGGGGTTTTTAAATGGTTTAAAGGGTTTTTAGAGGAGAAGAAGGGTAAATGAGGGAAAATGGGCTATTTTTAAAGGGAAATGGATTGATAAAAATAGGGGTAGGAATGGTAGAATGGGGGAATGAAAAGAAGGTGAAAATGATGAGAATATCATGAAACCAGTTTCTTTTTGAAGCAGCAGGTTGACTTGAGGAGATTTTGAATGAAGATTATGGTGGAACAAAATAGGTTTTAGAATAATGAAGGCAGTGAGATTTCTAGAACTCACAATGTTTCTTCAAAGGTTGTTTCTAGAAATCTGGGATTGTCAACTTAGTCATCTTTGGATAGGATCAAAATTATAGATGGCTAACAGTGGCTCCACTTGGGGAGGAAAGCTTGTTCTTCAGGTGTCCAAAACCTCAGTTTATCAATCTTTGGCTTTCAGTTGACCAGTGTCTTAATCCATTGGGTAAAATTATTTTCTTTCTTTTGTTGGCTATCTTTGGATTTGAGAACATTTCAGCAATCGGCAGCATATGAAATTCTTCAAAGCAGCACCACTACCTACCCAATCCTACTTGTCCTAGCATTTTTTTTCTTCTTCTGAATGCACTTGGACTGGAAAACTCTTTAACATCAACATTCTACTCTTTTTGAAAGAAAAAACTAATCTATTTCTACTCTTATTTCTTCCATGAGTTCAGATTAAACAGTTGAACTCAAAATCTTTTCTACCTAATCTACTATCTGTCAAGATTAAGCTGTTTGAAATATCTGCATTCTCTACATTATAAACAGAAATTTAAACATAGAAAAAATAGGATTAAATAATCTGATTTTTTATGGAGGCTATGGCATGTTGCACATAGACTTTATTTGCAGAAAATGTAAAACAGAACTTTGAAGGCTTAAGATCTGAAATTTTGTAAGCATCCTTCCTTCTTTCTTTGGCTCAGGTTTTGATCTTTTTGGAGCCATTTCTCTTTTCTTTTCTTGGTTTAGAATTTGAGTTTGTTAGAACCATTTCTTTTCTATCCTAATATATTCTACTGATAAGCCAAGATTACACTGTTTGGGAATTTTTTTTTCACTAACCTATCAGCACAAAATTAAAATTTACGTAGTCATGATTAGGCTGTATGACTAAATAACAGTTTCTTTTCAAGTAGTGGCATTTTGACTTGCACACTTTCAGATTTTCTCTTTTTTGATATGGGGTTGTACATTTTATTTTTATCCACCCTCTTTTATTTTATTGTTTTTTGAATTTTTCATGATTTATTTTTAAATGGTTTATGTACAATGAGTAAAAACTTTGAAGCTAGGAATCTTGACAGAAGTAGTGCTTGAGCATTCTGCCATTGACAAGACCTCCAAATGAGTCTTCTCCATTTAGCTCCTGCATAAAGAATGCATTATGACCCCTAATGGAATGAATGATGTAGGGCCCTTTCCACAAATTCTCAAATTTGCCATGTTTTCCCTTTTCTTTCCTTCTAGAATCCCACTTTCGAACTATATTTCCAACTTGGAAATCATTTTATTTAGTCCTCTTGTCAAATAATTTCCTGATACTCTCTTGGGATATTTGTGTTCTCTTGTACACTTCCTCTCTGGACTGTTGTAAATGAATGGTCTCATTGATCCTTCTCTGCATATCATTTTCTTCAGTTTGCACTTCTTGAAGGAGTTTTATGACATGAAATCCTAAAGATATTGGGAAGACTGCATCCATGCCATACACCAGCTGATACGGGGACATATTTATTGACTTCTTGGTGGTTAATCTATCAGCCCATAAAGCATGAATAATTTTACTATGCCATGATTTCTGATTCTGCTCCAACCATTTTTTGATAATATTGACAAGGCTTTTGTTGAAGGATTCATCTAATCCATTTCCTTGAGGATAGTAGGCAGTGGAATGACCCAAGGTGATATGGTATTTATAGCAGAAGTCAACCATTCTTTTAGACTTGAAGGAAGTAGCATTGTCTTGATAATTTTTCTAGGACAACCAAATCTGGATAGTATGTTGGTTTCAAGGAACTTGATAATGACAGAGTCAGTAGCATTCCTAGAAGGTATAGCTTCTATCCACTTGGTGAAATAATCAGTGGCAGTGAGGATCCACTTATGTTGGGCTGAAGAAGATGGGTGAATTTCCCCAATGAAGTCCAAGCCCCATTGTTGAAAGGGAGCCTCAACACTGATGGGATGTAAAGGTAAAGGTAGGAGTTTTCTCTTGCCATCAATAATTTGACACTTATGGCAATGTTAGGGTCCCGTGATTTGGCTGATTAGCAAGCCAAATGATAGTGTAATATCAAACCAATATTTGGAGCCCAAGGACCTAGCCTTCCTAGACTCAAAGAGGGCTCTCTCTATATGTGTAAGGGATATCTGTGTGTTCTGCTTATTGTGTTATGATTTTAGGCTAGTTATGAAGTAGGTTTTTTGGTTTTGGTTTTTAGGATGTGAGGGATGAAACTGATCAAAGATATAAGATAGGTAAAAATATGTCAGATCAACTGGGCTATGGGGTCGAAAAGGTCTAGAAAGCTATCAGACAGTGATACAAGGCTGTTGAAGGGCTGATTTGATTTGAGGTAAAAAGGATCTTTGGGCAAAATGGAATAAAATGGACATCAAGTTTGGGAACAACAAAGGATTTCAAGCATAACTAGTTTAATAGCTGACATAAACATGGTAGGGCAAACTATTAATCATGAGAAATGTAACTATAAGCTAATCAATACATAGAAATAAACATTCAAGCCATGCATAGAGGTATATAACTCCCTAACTTTGAGAAATGACTATCAGACTTTAGGGAAATACAATTAAGAGAGACAAACAACTCAAAACACTATGCCGGAACGCCAAAACACACTACTTCAAGTTATTGGGCACTTTGAAAACAAGATTGCATAGTCTTAGGCAAAGGGAAACATCGAAACAAGACCTCCTTGGTTCAACAAATGACAATCTAATCAGTGAAAGGAAATTTCATGGATGGAGCTATGGCTAGCCATTGGTAAGCAGGGCGTACCGTAAATCATACTTAACATGCATAGAACCATGAATGAAATAAGCAACAATATCCTTAAGTTATTAAAGAGAAGTCAAGAATTCTTTAATGTGACTAAGGAAGAAGAAAACATGGAAGCTATGAAGAAACAGAAAATTTGAAGTGCCTCCAAGGGCATGTCTCAAATTTGTTCTCTACTGATCTATATAAAGAAAGAAACATGGATTCATGAATGAAAACTAGAAAACAAAACAAAGAAAGAGACACTATACCATTCTACCAAGTCATGGAATCCAACAACAATCCTCTTTCACATCCAAGAACATCCAAGAGACTATCTAAGAGCATGAGACAATTATTTCTTCCAAAGCTTATATGACCATATATTGCTTCTATCATCAAGTTCAGCCTTCTATTACAATGAATCCTCTTGGAATATATAGGCTGAAGAGGAGGAAAACCAACCAAGGCAACTAGCTAGCCATTGGTTCAAAATAAATATATAAACTTGTCCTTGAGGCTTTGCAAAGCCCAAGGCACAAAATATCTCATAAAATATCTAAAAAAAGTTAAAAGAGGGAATTAAATTGACTTTTCATAGCTTCTCATGTGCAAAAATAGCTAAACGCACATGAGGAAAAAGCATTTTTTAAAGGTTCAAATTTTACAAAAATACTCAAAATTTACATCAGCAAAAGGTCCCCTGACTTGCCGGCAACTTTTGGCAGCCTTCCCGACGTCGAAACGAGGCTCATGATAGCTCGTTGGAAAGCTCTGAGTGTCTAATTTTTGGAGAAACTATAATTTTCTCAATTTGATGCCTGGAAGTCCTCCAAAGGTAGGCCTGTGTGTAAAAAACGAAAAAATAAGGTTTGTTGATAGACCGGGCAGAGTGTAGAAAAAGCGGGCATTTTTCGCCATTTCGGGGAAGAAAATGATCTTCAAATGTCTTGAAAATTGCTGAGTGTGTGATCCTAAAATTATGGAATCCAATGATACCATTCTCCTCCATTGACGATCCCCCAAACCGGAATGGCGAAGCCCATGAGTTTTGGCCAAAAACCCAAAAAAGCCAAAAAACCAAAATGCATCAAATTTTTCCCAAACTTGGCGAGCATGACCCTCAAGGGTTTTTAGAAACATATCTAGAAACTTGGGCCAAAATTCCAAGCCTACAGGTGTCTTTCTCCCTTTTTCTCATCGGGCACCCTCTTTGGGCAGTTTTGAGCTTTTCTTGGTTTTCTTCTTTGTTGTTTGGCATTTTGGTCTTGGTGAAGAAATCATGGCCCCTTGCCTAGGAGAGGCAGATAGCACATGCTTTGGAGAATTCCCTTCATGATCTGTGTTTTGTATTTGCTTGCCCTCATCATTGTTTGTTTGAGGGTTGCCTTGTTTGTCTTCGTCACTGCCTTACTGCCCATCACTTTGCTCTTCATTATCACTGCTATGTTTAGCCTCTTTGCCTTGTCCCTTATCAACACTAAAGTCATCTCTTTCAGTTATTTGGTTTGAGCCAAGAGGTCTTTAACGAGACATGTTGGTGGTTTCTTGAAAAGAATTCCCCTTTGTTTTTAGCACAAAACCCATCCCTCAAACACTGCTTTTATGAATTCACTGTTATTTTAAAAGACTGAACAAAACACCCTTTAAACTGATAAAAAAATCTTTCCCAATTAACATCTTCCTTTGTGAGATCACTGCTTCTCTTGGCTTTGATGGACATGGTCCTCCTTGAGATCATTGTTTTCAAAGACTCTTTCAGATTTGTCAAATACCCTCTACACACACTCTGTTTTGTTTTCTTAGAGACTGTGTGAATCTTTAATTTCTTAAAGAAAGACAATTCTCTTAAAATAACACATTGTCATTCCTTTTTAATAAACATGATAAGTTTTTGAAAAAGCAAACTGTGCTTTCCCTTTAACTTTCCCCCCTAACACTTAATAAACATTCAACAAGCCTCTAAACAAATAACCTTCTTCCTCCAATTTCTGTTTTGTTTTTAGGAATTTCGAAAACAATGATGAATGCCCTCTTACCAATTTTTCAAAATCAACGGATCAAGTCTTTGTCTCTCAATGAGTTGCTCCCTTGAATGAGATTCTTCGAGCAGGATCTTGGGGAATTTGAGAGCATTTAAGCACCCCTTTATGTGAAATATCAACCTTGTGAGGACGTTTGAACTTGTGTGATGGATCAACTTTTGCAAAATTGGAGGTTGGCCTTGATCGTGTACAGAGGATTGGAACTGCTTCATCGAAGTTGGCAACAATAATTTGCTGCATTTTTATATATTGGCATAATTTATATGTGATGAAGGATATCCAGGTATCCTTGTTTCAAGAATATGATTATGGAAGTATTCAAAACTTTTTCTTGTAGGCAACTAACTAGTTTTACCTGCATTTAACCTAGTGCCCCTACCTAAACTCACCCCCTTTTTAAAACAGCTTTTAATCATAGTGTGTTGCTGGCTTGGAAATTGTTTTGTTGCTGAGAATGCATATTGCATTTTCTGCTTCATACTCTGGCCATACCCCTCCCTAAGACTAGCTTGAGTAAATCTTGATGATTTCAAAGGGGCACTCATGGCATGAGTAATATGACCTAAAGCGTTGAAGTGAGGCCCATGTACAACTTTACTCCCTACAAAAGAAACAATCTCAAGTTTTTCTTGTCCTATCCTGTGAGCTCGTGATGGAGCTTGTTAATCAACAAACGGATTTAAATTTGGATCATATATAATAACTGTATCTGCACTTGGCAAATTTATTCCAAGCCCCCTGCCCAAGTTGATACAAGAAAGATAAAAATTCCGCTATCTGGGCTACTAAAATTCTTTATTCGATGCTGCCTTTCTGATGCTGACGTGCTCCCATCTATTTCGACCATGTACAGATCCTAAGAAGTTCAAAAAGTCTTCCAGTATATCAAGCACCCTCATCATTTGTGAGAAAAGTAGCACACGATGTCCACCTTGTTTCAATCGTGGAAGGAGCTTTTCCAATGGTTGAAGCTTTCCAGGTAACACTGGGCGTTTGGCACAGGCGCGCCGCACGTAATGTAAATTTATTCCATTTTATTCTACAGGCGTGCCCTGCATGACTTTGAGCTTGAAAACAACTCGAAAAATATTGAATAACTGTTTGTCTTTACCTTTATTACTGGCAAAAGGCGTTGTGCTTTTTGTCTGGGTCTCATCAACAAATTTGCGTGGAGGTGGTGTTTCTTTTGCTTCAAATTTTGTATCTGATTTCAGGTTCAGATATTCCTTTGGGTCCTCCTTGTCGAATTCATCAAGAGCAGCAAGCACTTTTCTATGGATATTGCTGTTACAGTCCTCCGCAATGCAACCCCTACGTCTCTGACTTCTTCAAGAAACAACACAGACAAAACCTGAACCTTTCTTGCAATGCAGATCGCATTTCTCCGTTGGTATCATCTGGGCTTCTCTAATTCATATGTTGGATCTTCGATCATGATTGTTGATATCTGAGTCGATTTAGGTTTACAGAGAAGTTTATTAACAGTAATATAATGCCCCATTCTCCTCAACTCTAATTTTATTGTGGCAGAGGTATCATCATTCAACAACCATGCAAATTTTACTATCCCTTGGTATTTGCTAAGATGAGATATTTGAGCCTTCTAGCTATTCATGTTTGCGTCCAGAAACTTTGTATCCATAACTACAAAGAAGTTGTGCTATTTTGATAATTTATTCAAAAATAATGATGAAGGATCCTTGTTTTATTTGCAGGGATTGAGGCTTCTTTAAGATTTGCAGACCCAAACTCATTTAATGAAGGCTCGTAAGTCAGAATACTCTTCAAATGAACACCGTCTTTTATTTTTTATAGCCATTGGGACATTTTCAATCGACCAATGTCATATTTTAAAGCTAGAAGTACCACTTAACTTCCTTTCCAAATTCTTTTTTAAATAGAAGGTTCCTCTTGAATAGAAAGTATTGGTGTTCTTTTGCAACCTGGGGCAGTCTTCTAACCATTGTTTCATTTTTCTTTAAACAACCCTTCTCCGCCATATTTTTGTGGAAGCCTTTTTAACCTAAAACACCTTCGTGAGACCTTTACCAAGGCTATACTATTTTGAACAATTTCTCAAACAATTACGGCCAACAGTCTTTGTCAATAATCACTCATGTGTTTTCACTGTTCTATGAGGTGAAAAAATCTTTTGAAATCTGTCTTTGACCCTCTGAAGTTACTGGATGTTCTTTGCAGACTTTGTAAGATAACAGTTTGATGTGGTAATTTCTTGACATTCTTGATAACCTGCTTATGCTGGAGCTTTCTTCTATCTGGCATTCACTAATCTCTGCGTGACATCCTTTCAACTTGCCATGGTGTATAATTCAAATTTTTATGGTATTCTAGCATTTTTATATCATAAATTAACCCTGTATGATATTTCTACATTCTGCTGGTCCCTTTCATTACAGATTTCACACTGTTTTCCATATTGATCTTTGTAAGCCTTTGTCACCTTCAGCCTGAGACCAAAATATGTTTACACTTTGCCATGTTGAGGAGACAAATATATGAGATCTGGAAGGCTGCTATAATGACTCATAGACACCAAGGCTTTTATTATCCATTTTCTTCCTAATGGAGCTCCAATAGCTAGAGCGATAGCCCACACTGCTCCAGAAGTCAATAACCCTGCTGATTTCAATTACTTCTCAACTTTGTTCTGTTTAAAGGAACAGAGACTAAATGTTAAGCCTGTTCATCAAGGATATGAGTTTTTGTAACTCTTTAAGGAAATCACACCCCTCAGCTAAGTTTTTACATTTCTTGGCTCTCAGACTGTCTTTGAAAGTAAACCCTGATAGGAGATAAGCCAGATTTCTTTGACATTTTATAGCGCTGATGCTTTTCCTTTGTTTTTCTTTGACATGGCTACCCTGCTCAGAGGCTTTAATCTGTCTTCTGCTGTTCTTACCACTTATCTTTTGATCAGTCAAACCTTGAAATCAATTACTGCCCTGGCCCTCTGCTTGTGAATGAAAGAGGCCTATCTTGACAAAATGCCTGATGTTCTTTCAACCTTTGTCTCAAATCAAAGAAGGATGTTTGATGAATCATGCTGATAGTGGTTTCTTTTATATTTGATGGCAGGGGTCGCTTTGAGTCCAAGACTGTTTGACTCTCTTGACCATCTATTTAACAGTCTTTCTTCAATGATGTTGAACTTATTTGCTTCATATTATAACTCAGGAATAATGGGGCTTATGCAAACAAATATTTAAAGTTTATTACTTTACCTCTGCCTTTAATCATCATTTTTATGCAGAAGCCTTTAGTTTCTGTCTTACTGTAACCAAAACTTGTCTCATAGTCAGTGCAGCTCTTAGAATCAAACTTTGTCCATCTGCCCTCTGCTTATAGATGAAGGAGGCGCTTTCAACCCTCTGCTTGTAGATGAAGGAGGTTCTTCAGTCTTCAACAACCGTCTGCTTATAGATGAAGGAGGTTCTTCAGTCTTAAAAAACCCTCTGCTTATAGATGAAGGAGGTTTTTCAGTCATGTTATATCATCAGCCCCGTGTCAGTGTTATTTTTCCTTTTACTGTCCTTTCAGGCTTTGAATGTGATCGCAAGAGCTTAATGAAAAAACTCTATGATATGTGGCTACATCCCAGGCTCAAGATCACATTAAGAAGCAACTGTCTTCTCATGTGGAACCAAATATTTTCTTCTGAGATTGTGGAAAGTCTCTGTCCTTGAAAGATTCATCAAAACACTATAAAAACACCTAAAATCAGCTTGACTTATGTTTTATGTATTGATGGGACTTGAGGGTGTATTAGTGGCACGACCTAGGGTTGTAACCAACTTTATTTGCAGAATGAGAAGGTCTGTTATGACTGGTCTATAGCAGATGGAGGTTCTTTGGCTATTGGATAGTTCGCCAAGGGATAAATGCCTAAAGCACCACTTCCTAACTTAGGGGAGACTTTTTGGACAGATTTGGATTGTTTCTTTAGAGCTGATAGGCAGACTAGTATGGTTGAGGCTAGGTAGGAGTTGATAATGAGTTTTCATATCGTCATGGGCAGACTGAAAGGAAAGAGGGAAAAAAAAATTTCATGGGTGTTTTCCAGCTGGAAAATTTGACAAATTTTTAGATCAGCTGCTAGAAAACTTGGCTGTTATAACTAGTCATCACCAACAAGTGAAAAATATTGATGACTAACAGGCAAGAAATTACAAGCTTCTGAGTATCTGGGAAAAGGGTGGGCCAATAGTAACTAGATCTGAGGATTTTATTTATTGCAGTCTTCCAGTAAAGATGTCCTCCACATTCTCCCTCATGTAGTTCCTGCATGATTTTTCCTACATCAATCTCAGGAAAACATTTAAGCAATATACCAACAGTATTTTTCCAATATAAAACTCCATATAATATGCAATAATTTAAAGCCTTCTGCTTCATAAATCTAGCTTTAGTTTTAGATAGAGAAGGAGGGGTATTCAGATAGAGCAGCACATATATGATATCAGCATACCAAGGTGAATTCACAAATGTTTCTTCAATAAATGGAGCTACAAATTCTTCTGTTTCTTCCAAAATATCAAGCATATTCATATCTAGTGCTTGGAAGTTTGACTCAGCCTTGAGTTTTGCTAATCCCAACCCTTTGATTAGTTTGGTTGGCCTGTTTTCTAAGTCATATTCTAGAATAATAGCAATCCATTTTCCCCTTTTACCATCAGGGTCCTGACTTAGAATGTCCTTGACAACAGTATGTGGAACAAAAACAATGATGTGAGAATGTAAAATGTAGACTCTAAAGTCTTTCAATGCTTTTACCAAGGCTAAGGCTTGTTTCTCCATGGTGTTATATTTGAGTGGAGCATCTCTTAAGGCCCTACTAAAAAAGGATATTGGTTGTTCTTTCCCCATGATATTCTTTTGTAATAATACTGCAGCTATTGTATGTTCAGATGCAAAATAAAAGATGTAGAAATCTTTGGTGAAATCGGGACTTATGAGAACCGGTGTTTGAGTAAGAGCTTGTTTCACTAGTTCAAATGACCGTTTAGCTTGTATTTTCCATTTAACACCTATCTCTTTCTTTAGCATGTTTGTGATACTTCTCAATAGCTCAGCAAGGTTGGGGATGAACCTCCTTAAAAAATTTATCTTCCCAATGAAAGATTGCAATTCTTTGAGGTTTCTAGGATGGCCTATTTTCAATATGCCATCAATCCTTTTAGGGTCCACTTTGATTCCCTCTTCGGAAATTATGTGACCAAGAAGCTTTCTTTCTTGGAGACCAAAGATTGTCTTTTTTGGATTCAAAGATAAGCCATATTTCCTACATTTCTCAAAAATGTTTCTTAAATGAATCAAGTGCTCTTCATCAGTTTTAGAGAAAACAGTAATTTCATCAAGGTAAATGATTATAAAATAGCCTATGTCTTCTCAGAAGGCTATATCCATGGCCCTTTGGAAGGTGGCCCCTGCATTCATTAAACCAAAAGGAATTTTGACATAAATGAATGTACCCCAAGGTGTAGTAAAATAAATTTTATGTTGATCACTTGGGAGTACTAACACCTAATTGTAACCCGAGAACCCATCCAATAGTGAAATTCTTTTAGACCCAACCACCCTTTGGAGTATGTGATCCATTTTAGGCAAGGGGTAATTGTCTTTAAGGGAGGCTCTATTTATATTTCTAAAGTCAATGCAGAGCCTGATATCCCCAGTCTTTTTCCTGACAGATACTAAGTTGGAAACCCATTCTGAATATCTGAGGGGAACTATGATCCCAGCATCATACATTTTTCTAATTTCTTTCTCGACTGAAGGCAATAAAAGAGGATTTATCCTTCTGAGTTTTTGTTTGAAATTTTTCTGATTTTCCTTAAGAGGAATTTTGTGTTGAATGATGCTGGTATCATATGATTTCATATCCTTGTATCCCCATGCAAACACATCTCTAAATTCTTTGAAAATTTCTATGTATTTCTATTTAATATGAGCTGGGAGAGTGCTGGATAGCTTTATCATTTTGGGTTCTGCTAGGATGCCTATGTTATGTTCTTCTATATTTGTTTCCATAGGCTCCATTCTTGGTTCTTTAGCTACATCATTAAAATAAAAGAGTTGCTCTAATGGTGTAAGACCTCTTGGGATTGTATCATTTTTACATTGTAAAACTTCCAGGTCTTTTTGTTCTGTATTGTCAATTATTTCTTCTTCAAAAAGATGTTCAACTTGGTTTATATCAGTAGAAGAGGAAATCTCTATTTCAGGGATTTGTTCTTCATTTAAATGGTTTTCTTCATGGCTTGAAGTAGATTTTGGTATGGAAAAGTCATTTTTTGATTGCAGAAAATCATCTATGTGTTTTTCTCCTTCAAATACTTGCCAATAATCTTCATTTTCAAGTATTACGGGCATGTTTTTCACCTTTATGTTGAATTGTTAATTTATCTGTGGTATTTGGAAATTACTAGTAGCAAAGGCAAGTTCATTTGCTAGATGATTTTGTGTCCTTGGGATGGAAATGAGTTCATATTTTTCAAAAAAATTTAGGAGATCAAGGGCAGCATTTCTATATTCTCTGAGTTTTGGGTTTTTGGCTTAATACTCCCCTCTAATTTGTCTAATTATTAGCTCAGAATCTCCTTGGACTGATATTTTTTTAGCTCTTAAATCTTTGAGCAAATGTAGGCCAAGTAGGAGAGCTTCATATTCTGCAATTATTGGTGCATTGGAAATCAAGTTTATAAGAGTATCCTTGGTTCGCATTGTGTATCCATACACCAGCTCCAGAACTTGTTTTGCTACAAGAGCCATCAAAGCTTAGTTCCCATAGTGTTTCTGTCTAATTTTCATTTCCTTTCTGTTGTTGAAGGGTGTTAAAGTTTGAAATGTTTTGTGCTTGAGTTGAGGGTAGATTTGACTGTTCTGGTGGACTGAATTCTTTATTACTTTCCTTGTGTTGTTGGTTGATTTCCTCTTCATTATACAAGATCAAGGAATCTAAGTCTGAATGTATGGAATAGACAGGAGTGTTGTTGGTTTTGTCTTTTCTCCTCACCATGTATTTCATGAGGGATTCCCTATATAATCTTCTGGTTTGACTAAACACTGGTATGGTGGCATAGGACATATCCATTTGAAGGCTCCCCTGGATTTTGGCTCCCCATGATCTAGACAAAAGCATGCAATATTTTGGGGGAATGTTAGCTACCACTATATCCATCACTAGGCTTTTAGCAGGAATTTTTGATAGGTTAACACATAAATCTTTGATTAAGCCCAAGCATTTGACCCTTCTTGAATCAAAAGAGTATAGGTCTTTATATGGTCTAGTAATTTCTGAGCCTAGGCTTTCTGTTAATACTTTGGGCATAAGGTTATGTGATGCTCCGGAGTCTAGCATGGCATTGTGTAGGATCTTATCATGTATGTTTAGACTAACATAAAAGGGAGGGACAGTCCCTTCTTGGTATTTTCCTTCAATTCTAGGACCAAACAACAGTTCTGGTTTGTCATCTGTCAAGTTAGAAGTATCAGCATCGGTGTTTATATTCAGAGCTTTCAAAACTTGATTTTTGTACACTTCCTGAGTTACCAGTCCATCTAGAGGCATGCTAATTTTGATCTTGGCAATTTCACCTTCGAGGCTAAAAGGAAGTGTTGTTTTCGGCATATTCACATCTGTTTTTTCGCTTATGTTTCTTTCAGCAATTCTGATTTTCTAAAATTTATTTGGACTGTTATTTGGGACAAATTTGTTAGGGCCACTAGCAGAAGTACTAAGGCATTTTTCTTCAACACTTTGTTGGCTGTTTTTGTCTTTATTTAGATCAATTTTCTTGGCCACTGTGTTGGTATTATTTTTTGTCTTTTTAGGTTGATTTTCTAAAGTTTTCCTAACAGCAGTACTAGTGTTCTTGTCATTGGAAATTTATGGACTCCCTTTGCTCCTAAGATCATATTGTTTGTGTACCCCCATGATTGCATTTTCAAACCCCAATCTGTAATATTCAGAATCTTCATGGTTGTTTTCAATTTGTTATGAGGAGAAGAATCCTTGTTCTTCTTCAGTGAGAAATTTTTTTGTCTCACTGTCAGATCCTATCAAGTTTACATGATTTTCTTCCAACCTTTCAACTTCCCTTTCTTCTTCTTGATCAACATAGTTTTGTTGAAAGGGAGGCCTAATCTGTTGGTCATTATCTCTATTCCTATCTTGATTGGGATCTCTTCTGATATTTGAATTTCTGTTTTTGTTTTGAGGGTTGGTTTGGTTTTCTCTAGGAGGGGTTATTTCATTTAAATTGATCTTTTCTATCATTATTTCCTTTACCCCCACTAGGTTTTCAATTCTGGCATTAGATGAAGTAGATGCCATAGTTTCATCTTTATATGTGACTCTTTTCTCCGTTCTCAACCTAGCTCTCTTCTCAATCAGATTTTCTTCCACAATAAGAGCTCCCTTCTTCATGTCTTATAAAGTTAAGGGATCCCTTTCTCTTAGATGATAGGCCATTTCGGGATCAAATCCTTCAGGGAATTTGGCCAAAGATAAGCCTTGTGGAGGTTTCATATCTGGGGGTAGTGCATTATAAACACTATTGAATCTAGTGCAATAATCTTGAGCACTTTCCCCAGTGTTTCTCTTAAGTTTGTTGTAATCTAAAAGTATTTGGAGAGCGTTCTTTTTAATTTCCCATTTTTTAGTGAAAGTTTGAAATAAAGAAGGGAGATCATGTATGCTATGGGGAGTTAGGCCTTTGAACCATTTTTTGGCTTCTCCTCCCAGAATCTGATAAAAAATTCTTATTTTGATGGTCTCATCTTCTATTTCCATATAATCAAAGGCGTCGTTCATCTTGTCTACGTATTGTTGAGCAGTAGTGGGTTCATTTCCAGTGAAATGGGGAATTTTGGACTGATATTCATTGGGTAAAGGAGCCAGAGGTTGGGGTAACACTAAGGGAGCATACCATGCTGCCATGGCTAGAAATAATGGAGGATTTACAAGGGGTGGATTTATAAAAGGGATAGTGGGCTGAACATGAGTGTTTTGGGTAGCAAAAGTATGAATAGGAGTGGAAGAAACACTTGGGCCAGCAAACTGATGATGGAAAGGTTTGTTATGGATAGATCTGAAGTGGTGTAGAAGCTGGGAATCAGGACTAGTAGAAGGTGATGCTTCTGTGCTAAAACTCTACTGCAAATCTATGGGTTCAAGTCTAGCCTGATTTAAATCACTCTGAGACTTGCTTCTAAATATGTTTCTGGTATGAGGTAAGTCAAAGTGAAGATCTTCCAAGAGTGTGAGATTTTCAGGGACAGATTTTGCTCTTGGGATGGTCCTAACAGTAGCTAATTTTATAGCTTTAGAAGTCTGCCACAAAATCCTTTCTGGATTGTCAACTATGTTAGGAGGATCAGTATCTGGATGGGATCTAGTGTAGATCTTATGTGAAGCCAGATTTCAGCTTCAAAACTTGGAGAGGCTTCAAACTTCAAACTCTTTCAAAGGCTTTCCTCTCACAATTCTTTTCATAACATAAGAATAGAATTTGAATCTCCTCAAGGTTGGTTAACCCAATCATAAAGAAATCAAGAGTCGTAGTGGAATAATAGGCCTATTGGGGCCGGTGGAGTCACCAGGTTGAAATTTTTAGTTTTTTGAAGCTAAAATGTTTATGGTCCAACACCAATGTTTATTATGAAACCAATCTGAATTTTTTTTGAGGTTTTTCTGAGTTTCTATGTTTATTGAAGGACTTAAAAAGTATACAAGAGCTTGCTAGGCTATTATGTACTTAGTGTCCCACCGTGACTGCCAAAATGTTGGGGTCCTGTGATTTGGCTGATTGGCAAACCAAATGACAAGGCAACATTCAAACCAAGATTTAGAGTTCTAGGATCTAGCCCTCCTAGTCTCAAAGAGGGATCTCTCAATATGTTTGTAAGGATATAGCTTGATGCTTTTAAGAGGTTAATTTTAGGCTAGTTATGAAGTGAAAATTTGTTTGTTTGTTGGTTGGACATAGATGATTCAGGCAGCATAGATATAGAGTGGAAATCTACAAGCCATTGGGCAGTGGAGTCATGTAGAAGTCTAAATAATTCTGATTTATGAATTTGGGGAATCAAAGGGAAAATATAACTTAGTCAATGGATTTGTGGTATCATATAGGTGGGATGAGATGAACATCAAGGATTTGGAAGGAAAAGTAAAGCTGTAAGGGCTGTTAATACTCCTTAATCATGTATACCTTTCAACTAAGGGACTTGCAACACTATTTAAACATAAAGAAATATTCAATAGATAGGGCTAACCATGAATTCTATCAACATGCTTTATGCCGATAACATAAACAAGACAAACTTTCAAGTAAGACAAAGAAGAAGAGGAACACTCTGTTTCTTGTAATTGTTTCACTTAAAGGAGTTATAAAACATATAAGAAACACAACTAATTGAATTCATAAAAGGGGGAACACCCAGGCATATAAGACTGCAATTATAAAGACCTTCAAATATGACTATCTCAGCAAGAAACAGAGGGTAATATCAGAACAAATCCTCTCTACCAAGCTACAGACAATAGCGTTTGAAGGATGTTTTCAGAAATAACTTTCAAGAGGCAGCAAGTAGGCAGGGAAAACCATAATTCAACCTTGACACCAACTATTTGGACTATTCTGAAATGAACAAGCTTAAGGGTTTAAAAGCAGTCAAACTACTCAATAAAACCTTGAGTAGATGAAAACATAAAGGCAGTGAAGAGTAAACAGGCCTAAGGTGCTTCTAGGAGACATTTATTAGCCTAAGATTTTTACTCTACTGCAAGCAAAGAATAATGGAACAAAGCTAAAAATGGGAAATAAAATTAACAAATAGAGAGTACTTCACCAAAACCAGGCTCAGGGATCCAATGATCTAGCCTCCTTCATGAACAGAAAAGCAAAGACATCCACACTTCTTCAAAACATCAATCCTTATTCAAAGCAGTAGTCTATGTATTACTTCAAAATTCATCAAATGGCAACAATACAATGAGTTCAAATGCAGTATTTATGCTGCAAATGAGGAGGTGGAACTATTCTAGGGTTCAAGTGTTATTAATTGCAGAGTAAATAGCCTTAAAACCCATGCAAGGCATAAGGTAGGAATATACAACTACTTCTCTATTTTTAATAACTCTGCCTTAACTTCAAAGGAAATATAGGTGAAAGTTTGACTTTGAGGCCTATATTTATCTTTTACAATAACTGCCTTGACATATTTAAAACATATTATATTTGTGTAATAACTATCAATTTTCCTTCACAAAAGAAAGTAGGCCATAGGTGGCAATTTGGATATTTTGGATTAATGACTGCCTCTGTTTGATTTATTCGAGGTTATTCTGGCCTAAGTCTTCTTGATTTAATCATAAAACTTCTCTTTAGGCCCTTTAGCCTTGATCTATCTTTTAATTAATTTTCTTCACTATCTTTCTCTGTTTCTATTAAAATATATTTGTTTATTCCTTAATATTTATCCTTCGACCTTTTATCTTTAGCCATTGATCTTAAAAGGGGCTAATATTTGTTTTGAAAAACTTAATCTGTGATTAAGCCCTTTATTCTTCTGTATTCATCGTCTTCTTTACTGATCTTATGTTTCTATTTTGCTGTGTGTAGGGATTTCCTTTTGGTGCACTGGAGGGTTTCTGTGATCGAATTAATGACCATGAATCATCAATTAAACCCTTTGGAATAAAAAAAACTATCCCCTTTTTTTTTCGTTTCAGGCCCTCGGATCGTCATCCTGTGGCCTCAATCACTATCTTGACTGTGGGATGGCCCTTCAGGCTCGAGGTGCCATTAAACCTGCACACACAAATGAACCGTTAATTAAATCCTACATTTTTTCGGCTTTATTATATTTTAGGGGTTTATGGGGGCGTATGGCAGTCGGAGGAGCGTTTGCAGAGGAAGGGGAGAATGCAGAAGAGAGGTTCCAGAGGTGGAACCAGGAGAAACAACGAAAAATTTGGATTATGGCACGAAAAGAAGAAGGGTGTTTTTGCGGAAACCGGTGGTGGTTTTCCCATGGCCAGAAGGTGGTAAGCGGTTTAGGCCCATAAGAACGCGATTCCATACGATGATCGCCATGTGTTTGGGCCAATACTACCTGTTTCACGTGGATAAGGGCCGTTAACCCTCGACAGAGGAATGAACGTGATATTTTATATGGGCCGTTAGGTCTCTAGCAAGGAGATCTATGGCATGGGTTAAGCCCGATAATGGGCGTGGTTTGGTAATGGATCATAGGTGGGGCCAGGAGCATGACGTTGGTTATTCCTTCGGGTAGTGCAGGCTTGGTTGAGAGATGGGATGAAAGGTGGGAGCGTGGTGATCATTGGATCAGGGCACAAGGCCTTTGATCAACGGTCTCGATGGCTCGAGGAAAAAGGATGAAGTGGGCGAAGAAACAATGAAATGGAAAGGTGGGGGGTTATTTTATATGAGGGAAAGGAGCTTAGATAATCGAGTGGAGGATATGGTCCCATGTAGGAGTGAGGGGACCAGGGCTAAGGAAAAAAAAAAGGGCTCAGACTTAGCCCATGGTCGCGGGCCTTGATCGCATGAAGAAAGGGGCTGAGGGTTTTAAGCCCACAAGGGCTTAAAGCCTAATTTTTAAATGGGTGGATATAAGGCTAAAAAACAGGGTTTTTAAGCCATTTCTTGATGTTCCGATGAGGTGGAAAAAATGTTTAAACCAATATGAAGGGGTTTTTAAATGGTTTAAATGGTTTTTAGAGCAGAAGAAGGGTAAATGAGGGAAAATGGGCTATTTTTAAAGGGAAATGGATTGATAAAAATAGGGGTAGGAATGGTAGAATGGGGGAATGAAAAGAAGGTGAAAATGGTGAGAATATCATGAAACCAGTTTCTTTTTGAAGCAGCAGGTTGACTTGAGGAGATTTTGAATGAATATTACAGTGGAACAAAATAGGTTTTAGAATAATGAAGGCAATGAGATTTCTAGAACTCACAATGTTTCTTCAAATATTGTTTCTAGAAATCTGGGATTGTCAACTTAGTCATCTTTGGATAGAATCAAAATTATAGATGGCTAACAGTGTCTGTTTCATTTCTAGGTATATAGTTTCTTTTTAAGTTAGGTGTCAAAAAAAATGGTTTGATGATCTATCCATGTGGGAAAATCCAATGTAAGGTGACAAAAGCCTATTGATAGGCAAAAATTCGAAGAAGATGAGGTTCGAGAATGTTATTCTACACTACCACTTTTGTAAAGTTGTTATGATCAGTAATATACATTGACTGTGTATTTCTTCTTCACCTAAGATTATTTTGGTGTTTCAATAAGCATTTTTCCTATGTATCTTATTATTTTTCTTTTAGTATATTTATGCTTAATTACTTAGAATTCATATTCTTCATGCTCTGACTTCCTTTAAACATTAAGCTATTGTATATATGTGTGTGGTGTCCTTTCTTTGAAACATCTACATGCCTCAGCTTCCACAAGAAGAACCATTTCACTTAATTTCCTAACACTGACTCCATAAGCCCAATGGTAGTAAACCCTATACATTTTTCATCTGCATACAAACACATTCAAGACACTATCACATAGTTATCCATATGATTGAATCATATTTGAAAAAATCATAGTTATTTATTTTTGAGAGATCCCTTTGAGGCTGAAGAGGCTAATTTTCAGTCAAATGTTGTTTTGAAAGAGTTACTCTAGATTGATTGTCTAGTGGAGCAGCCCATATGTACCAACTTAGTGATAACAAGGGCTTTCCCCATTGGGAAGATTTGGGCACATATGGATAAAAAGTATGGTTGACAGGCTGAGGAGGATATAGAGGATCATAAGTCCAAGGAGGAGCTGTAGACCATGATGGATGAGTGGAAGGGTACCAATGCTAGAAAGGTGCATTATGATTTGGATTGTAGTGATTGTAGTGTGAACCTTGCATGCCTTGTTGATATGGCCGAGATCCTAGCGGTATCCTTTGGTTAATGAAGCACATCTATTCCAATCCACTCTCTACTCCTCTCTGGTATAAAAATTTTAGGTTTGGCAGAGAGGGAAATTTTTTAGTTGCATGGTTATCTTCACGGATTAGGCATACTTCTATGACATTGAGTGGGCATTCATTCCTAGAATGTATTTTAATAAATATAGGGAAGAAAATAACTAGTGCCCTTTATGATTCCTCTTTATTTATTTTAATTTTCACAGTATCCATTTGCATCGCAAATGTATGCAACATTTCACTCTAGAAATCCTCAAACATATTCCCTATCTCATGTTTGATGAATTTTATGGAGGGAGAGGAATTGACCAAGCTTTGGCTAGACCTACCTTTTTTTCTAGAAACCCTAGAGTGATTATTGAACACAATTTTGATGTCATCATAAGGTAATTGATATATATCTCCTTAGGATAGAATGTTTAGGTTTTCCATCACATCATCCCTGATCCCTTGGACAAAAAATAACTTGAGTGATTGAGGATCAAGGGTACAGTTGGCCCTCCTATAATTGGGTTGAAATATTTCCTCATAGTCCTCTAGGGATTCATCAGTTCCAAGATTCATCCTAAATATTTCCCCCTTTGTTTCGATTGTATCAGCTAAAACCACCCTCCAAAATTTCTCCTCTGCTTCGATTATTATTCCTAACCTTATACTCACAAGAGATTATCTTGCACTTCTATCAGGTATTCATATTTTTATTGATGTTTTTTTTTTATTTGTTATTGTTTTCACTCACATTTCACTTAGATAGTCTTTATAAGTCACAAGCTAATCTCTTGACTTAGTCTTGGATGGTAGTTCTAGGCTTGCCTCCAGAAACTGCATAATTCATGAGGGCAAGCTTGACCTTGATGATCATAATTATGAAGTAATGACTGGTAGCCAACCTTGATATTGGAAACTGGACATTCATGGGAGGCAGCTGAGCATTGAGCCCAAAAACTATGCAATCCCTCACTAAGCTCAGAAACTGTGTAGTGTCGTAAGCCAGAAAGTTGCCCAAATCCCAAAATTGTGCAATATTTCCCGGTGATGTGCATGGAAATTTTCTCCCGAAAAAAGCATCCCTAAAAAATAGGGATCTATTTTTAGTAACCCGAAGGAGGCACACTTGTTATTTTTGGAAGCTTTCTCCATGTGTCACATTTTCCTTTATTTTAGGCATGCGTATCATAAACCCTAATTTTTTCAAAAATATTTAATTGATGCCCCTAAAGCTCATTTCCACACTCAGTCTTCGATATCTCACATTCCCAAGGATATCAAGGAACCTTCAATGCAATCGTCATCACTTTTCCGAGTGAGTTTCACTTTTATTATTATTTTTCTCTTACTCTATCGTTTTTTGTCGTTTGTCTTGCATGAGTCCTATTTTGTTTGTTTATTTGCATGCATCCTGGAATTTCAACTTGATTTATCTTGTAGAAGTTTTTTTTCAAGTTATTTTTTACCTTTCACAAGTTTCACGTCAGTGTCATTATTTTTTCGTTGATGGTCGTTGTTGCGGCGACTCTCATCACTGAATTGGTTTTATTCTTGTTTATTCAATTTATTCCCTCGATTTATCTTGTTTCACTCACACATAGTTATATATTCACTCAATCCAACACTATCTCTTATATTTTCTCATTTTTAACACTTCTCTTGGGTAGATGTTCCATTCCCTCGATCGATTTTCACTTTTCCCAGTTGGGCACTACACAATTTTAAGGCTCAAGCCAAGAGATATTGTATTGTGAACTCTTTATTTCACAGTACAAGATGTCCTTAATTTGCATTATGTAGTTCCAGGGCTCATTTTACATCCATGGCCAATGAGATTGTGCAATGCACAATCTCTCCCAAATCACTGCCGAGGCTAAACTACACATTGTGTTGTCTCAAACCTCAAGCTTCAACCCTGACTGTTGGGACTACATAGTGCACAGTTCCCACATGAATTCAACCCATATTTCCAGTGAAAATTATACAATCCTTCCCATCCAATTCCCAGTTGATTTCTTGAACATGCCTTGAAATTTTTTTTGCTTAAGATTGATCTTTCCTTTCCATGAGTGTCTTTTTTGTCCCATGCGTACGACAGTTATTGAGCACCTCTCCAAAAATCACTATTAACATGGCACCCAATATATATACTTCAAAATAAACCACCAAAATAATTACTGGGGAAGCATTTGAGCAAGCCCCAGATAACTTTCCAGTATATGCAGACAATCAATTATTTATAGAAAGGAATCAAAATTGACATGGCAACAAATTAAAGATAATTTTGCAAAAGAATTTGGGGAATATTTAGAGGATGGAAATGTTTATCTCAACATCCGACAGTCGGGACTATACAAGGTTTCATGCAACTATCCAGCCTTCCCTTGTGCAGATGTGATTAGTTGGGTTGTATCACACATTGATGAGAAAACTATGACACTGAACAATGCCAATGGACAAAATATTGCTACATTTCTGGTAGCATATTTTTAGCATATGTATCATCTTCCAAAGCTAGTAAATATCATGGACTCATTATTCTATGCCACCCACAACTATGCGAGCACGAAGTATTTTTTCAAAACTTGAGTGAAGGAGCCATTGAAGTTTAGAAAAACACCCACCCACACATACAAGACAAAGTCACTCAGGAAGGCCTACGAGCTCTTGGTCATCCTAGCTTGCATAATATATGGCCAAGTGAGCACATAGACCTTTCCTGAGGGCTGCCTATCTTATTGAACTAGGTGGTGAATGAGGGGAAGTCATTCAACTAGTCATATATTTTGGCTCATCAGCTAATATCCCATGTAGCACAAGCTCGAGATCCTCCCAAGGGTGAGAAAGCAAGGTTCCATATTTTTGCATACTTACTGGATGCAACCTATGCACAAAATAAGTTTCCTGGCATCAAACAGATGTGGACATCGAGATAAAACATTTCATGCATACCTATTGTAAGCTTCTTTGGATTGCAGCCATAGAGGAGTTACAGAGCAGCTAATTGATCACTTCATCATCCCATTATACAATCTTATATTTTAGGAGGACCTGCCTTGCAGGTCACAAGGAGTGATGGAGTTGATATCAATGATTTCAGATTGGTTTGCCTTACCAGATGTCACATTGATCAGAGTGTTCAATAGGCAGAAGCCTCCAAATATTTTTCCAAGATATGCCATCAGAAAAATTTTCATGCAAGAAGTATCTTTCCATCTCGCTACAGGGTCATCAGTAGCACTGCACAATAAGAAGAAATCACCATGCCCCATGCTTCCTTTACAGATCATATTATATGAGATTAAGAATCTTAAAGTTGCAGATATCAAAGAGAAATCCATAGTGAAGTTTGAGCTTGGCACAAAATACTTCAATCCATATGATCTAACGGTAATTTTCAAGGACCACCCTGCGAGAATATACTAAAATTGGGTCAGTAGGGAATTTAATTGGGCGGAGGAGGAACCATGGAAGAGTTGCTACAACTCCTTGAGGCCCCACGAACCAATTAGTATAGCTGGGACCTCACAAGTTACTACACAAACGAAAGTAGTTCCATATGAAATGACAATAGAAGACAACAATCTAGTACAAGATAAGGGAAAGAGGAATTTTTTCAACAGTGAAGAGGAGGAACAAGGTTGGAAGATGGAAGCATATCCTATTATTGAAAAAAAATGCAAATAGAAGAAAAGAGGAGGAATAGGCTATAGAGAGAATAATAGAGGAAGAGAGAGAAGTAAATCTTAGAGGAAGTAGAGCCGAGAGCGCAGAAATCAGAACAAGAGCTAAGGGAAGACCGAGAGATAAGGAGAAGAGAAAAAGAGGAGAAGAAGAATCATGAAGAAGAAGGAATGCAAGGTGCCATATTAGAAAAGGCGACACCCATAGAGGTTGAAGAGCTTGAACAAGACTGACTAAAAATGGAGGGAGTGAGCAAACATATGTAGCATCAGGATATTTCTCACTAGATTGAGGAGTTGATTGAAGTTGTTGATATGGATTTAGGGCCATAGTCGTAGGATGAATATATGGACCTAATTCCTAGTGCATCACATGCCATAATTCAAACTCCACCACCTCCAACTATAGAGCTAGCCTCGAGCGAGGAAGGGGAGATAGTTCCCCTCAATGATGATCAGGTGATGTATGTGTACAATATGTCATTTAATTAACTCCAAAAGAATATTGTACAAGTGTGGAGAAAGCACTTCCTGGATGGTCATGCATCACCTGAATTTATGATAGAAATGGTGATAGTGGCAGACACTAACAAGAATCCAAATGCTATTTCCAAAGCCAACTTGGCCTTCATAGGCACGACGAAATATAACACTCATTGTTTGAGGGATGAGAATAATAACATTCAATACAAAATATATAGGTTTCCTAGAAAGAGAATGAAAATATTTGTGCAACAGCCTAGAATGTGCCTTCTGCACAGGTCTACCTGGAGGAGATTGGAGTAGCGATACTTGTTGAAGTGTCCACACTAGTAGACACTATGTGGGATGTCTATGAGGAGCTCATGAATATACATAAAAAAAATTTCTTCTTACATGAATTTCAATGGAAGAGTAGAGATTTTTTCAAGATCCTTAGGAATGTGAAATATGCTATCACTATTGTACGTGATTGGACAATGCGATATAAGGGGGAACCACTTACCTTGGTCAAGAAGATGAAGTTGTAGGAAGAGCTAGAGAAAGCGAGAGTTTGGATGTTGATCCAGAACAACAAGCAGTGCACCTCTTTCATTGGAAATAAGCCTCATATGTATGAATATATAAAAATTTGGATTTCATGGTGAGAACCCATAGGATCCCATCAGTTGGTATACTCACGAAGACTAAAAGCAAATGAAAATTCAGGCAGGAGATCGGTCAATACTTGGAGCATCTAAAGAAGATGGCCACCCAAGAATACTTAGAGTTGAACAGACCAAAAGTGTAGACCTACATCAGTGGTCATGTTCATATCAGAACAATGTTACTCCTGATCAAGAAAGAGTTTCTGACCGGTTCCAAGACAGTGTACCTAGATGCTATGGAGGTGATATTTCACTTCTAGCCTAACACTATCATGCATTTTGGGGATACTATCAAACAATACCAAGCTTGGCATCAATATGTGACCGAGAAGCATCAAGTCAAATTTTCCCAGCTTGATTTCACCCAAAATCCAACATCATAGTGTTATTTCTTGTTAGGATGTCAAGGTGTCTCTACCCTATTTTTTCTTATATGGGTATGAGTGGAAAATGTAATATTATTTGTGATTATTGTAAAAGTGAAATTCCAAGTGTCCTTGTTGGAATGTGAAGAGTCATATGCAATGTAATGAGTTATTTTATAATAAATTGAAGATTCATGATGGTAGTTCAAGAGTCACCCCCATTTTTTTATAAATATTTCCTCATAACTCATGTAATGAGATTTTGGGAGCCAATATTTTGGCTAGGCTTAGGCTTAGGAACAACTTGGGATTTTTGCATGAGCCTTGGCTTCTCCATAGTGTAAAGGGAGTATACTTCTTTGGAGGAGTAGGTGTTTCCAACTTCACATTCCACTATTGGTGCAAGTGGCTTATCAAATGTTGTATGTATGATTAGAACTATCACTTTTAATAAAACTAAGAGTCAGAATGCTTTCATACATATTTTTTGGATATATTAGGATTATTCTTGTTTTATTTTCAATATATTTTATTTAACTTACCCATATGCTTATGAACTAATTTGTTTCCATTTGTATGTATCTTGTTGGATGTGTGTTGTTGTGCTAATCCATCACCTTAACTTGTGGATTATTCTTATTGTTAGTTCAAGTGATGTCATGTTGCTCGTGTGTTCCTTATAAGTTGTGTATTATTATAGGTTTCCAAGGGGCACACTTTATTTTCCCTTCACGTGTTAGAACCATCATATGTTGCAGTTGATTCTTTGCAGGGTCACAAACTTGTTCTCACCAAATAAATCGTGCACCACTCTATGTGTTTTGAAAACCAAGGCAGATCATTAACACCCCATTTCTAGGAATCCTACTCCAAATGGTGCGAGGTCTAGTTGGGACTTAATATTGGGGAGATCCCCTGAATGTTGGTGGGTCCAACATCGTCAATGGATTCTTTGGACCTATAGTAGTCTTGGTACTTTTCATTGAAGGCTTGCTTCATTTGGGCCTAGGTAGTAATGTTTCCTCCAAGTAGACCCATAAACCAACACAACGATGCATCTTTAAGGATAGAAGGAAACAACTTTATCTTTTGCTCATTAGATGAATAGTCATAGGTCCTACAGAAAGCAAAAAACTAAAACATGAAGGAGTCATGATCCTCAGAGTTCAATCCATGGAAACGTGGAAGGCAAACAAGGCTTATATTCTTCATTCTATCCTCTCCATTGGTCTCTAGGATTTCCAACCATGGTTTGGGTAGGTGAGGTGGGTTCTTATTCTTCCCCAATAAGTTCTTCAAAAATTTCAATTTTCTTAACTAGAGGGTTTTCTAACTCCCCTGTAGTCAAAGATGGAAGTTCACAACCACTAAAGAAGAATGAAGGTCGACTACTTGAGGGTGTGGGGGTTTTGGGTAATAATTTTCCTTTGTTATCCCTACTCCTATGAGGCATGAAAGAAAACGTTTTTTTGAAATTTTAACTTTTTCAAAGAAATAAGGCTGATGCAAAAAAAAAAATGCTTAAGAAGAAACAACACCTACTTAGACACCTCCTCCGCAATGACAGAAAAAAAATGGTGAGATATGGTATTGCACCAAGAGTGTTGCAACTCCCAAGGGTTCCTCTACTTAAATTATCAACCTGGGGTTCATACAAACTTAGAGGTGATAGTTTTATATGCACAGTAGGTTAGGTTATACTCGTGTCACCCTCATTCATGACATCATATCAAGGTGTTCAGATACCATTCCTCCAACTTAACTATAGTGTAAACTTCTTATGAAAGCATAATTGAACCTTATTCTTTCAAGTGTACATGTTAATTAACACTGCATGAATGAGAAAGGGTTAGTCTAATTGCAGAAGTAAAGCTACTCTATTTTTCAAATTTAATCAAATCAGTAACCTACATGCATGCATCATTGATCTACTTTTCATTTTCTTGAAAATCAGGAATCTAACTTTTAGCATGCTTGTGAATAAAAACACTATTTCTAACTTTGTTTTGCGGTGAGGAAAAGAGGAGGTTGGAGTGGTACATGAGCTTGTCTTTATCATCAAATCACAATTTGGGGTCACTATTAATCTTAACTAAGCTAAGGTTGAAGTGTGAAGAAAAATAGGTGGAATAAAACAGTGTTACAAGATTGCTACAGGTGTTGCTACAGGAGGCCATGTATTACTACAAGAGGTCCTATTTTTCTACAGAAGGGGTTCTGAGAACCTTTTGAGGGTAGAAATGATGTCTGGAGGGAAGGAGGAGATGGATGAAGGTAGGAGGGAGCAGATGAAGGTTGGGGAAGCCTTCTAGCCAAAATTATGACCTCTTAGAGGTATTTCTTTAACCAAGATGGATTCCCACAGTGTCCTCTAATCACCTTAATAGATTTACTATGGAAACAGAGTTTGGGAGTGGTGTGAGATGTAAAGGGATAATATGGAGAGGTCTAGGTGGATATGGAAAGATGTAACAACCCATAGAGATCAACACAACCCTGAAACTAGTCAGATACATGCATCAAATGACCAATAACGAAATGATATAAACTATCATGGAAAATATGACTTGAATTTGATTAAAATATATTCTATTCCATAACACTACATTGATCACTAAAATAACTCCTAAGTTGCAGAAAATAAACATGAAAAAGGATAACTAACATCTATTTATTTCCAAGAAATCATAAACAAATGCTTTTGGGCTGATATTGTAAATCTTTCCACTCACTCTCCAACAAGAGAGGTGATAAGGAAGCCTACAATCAAAATTTTTGTATCTCTTAACATTTACTACAATGAGAGAAATACATGAAATAATTTGAAATAAGAACAATAAAAAAATACATAAGAGGTACTAAAGCCTCTGGGTTGGGCCCAAAGCTAGGGGTTTGAACCCTCTAAAACTAGCTTAGATGCAAATCAATGAGAAACTTCTCATTAGCATAAAATAGTAGTCTCATACATCACATGAAAGTTAAGAATAAAAATGTCAAGCACTAGGCTCAGTAGCTACTCTTAGCTGAATCAAAAACTCGAATCCTAATGATCCTTTCAGCTAGTTAATTTATATAGAAAGGTATTTTATAACATCTCCATTGAAAATGGTAGTGATTCCCTCCTTGATATCGTTAATTGTGGATATGGTCCTTCTTGAGCTTTGATTACACTTGGAGTTACTCGGTTGTCAGTGAATTTGAGCTTGTGAGTGAGGATTTTGTGATCTCAAGCCGAGTTAGAGAGTTAAGGAGGTGGAAAATCCCCCTTAGATTCTCTCTTGGTTGCCTGCCTCAAGCCTCTGCATAGTAAATGCCTAAAAATGCTTATTTTTCCCGCAATTTAATCACATTAGGACACACACTATGAAAAACACCTTTTACTCTTCTTACTAAGCATATTATGATAAACAAATGTGCATTAATGTGAGAAAAGGATAATTTTAAGGGTTGGAGGATAGCATAATGAACTTCAAAATATACCTATTAATGGGACCCATCAATTGGCTCAAGTTTCATTATTTTTTGTTGTTATGGTGGTTTCAGGCCCGTTTTCTTAGTTTTTTTTGGTTTGTATTGGGTTTCTAGTGCTTGTTGTCTTATGTAATGACTTTTATTAATGAAAGTTGTTAGTTTTTTTCACTTGAAATATATATATATATATATATATATATATATATCTATTTGGATCCTCCCATGAGTTTTAATGAAATAATTATTTCCACCACATAAGAATTGAATAAATCAGAATAATTTAATCATAAGCATCAGCCAATCATACAAGAACCCATTCAACAGAAGAAGTAATTCAACATAATCTTTAACTCAACATCATAATTAATCATTTTAATTTAACCTATGAATCCACATAAGAATCATTCACCTTAACTAATCATTTATTCTAAATATTATTATTTAAGGAAATTAGGGATATTATGTTAACCATAATAGAAAAATTAAACACAGCCTTTGACTAATCACATTAAAATAATTAACTCGTCCAATCAATTATCTAATCATATTACTTATGATCAAGAGCTCAAATTTAGGCTAAAAAATAAACGTTCTCGGAATCACTCGAAACCTGAACGACCGGATAGGTCTCATCGCCCTGATTTCGACACACTTCATTTCATCGAAAACAAACTCCGTATGTGAAAGTTAAAGCCTACTTTCCATTTTATCAAACATCTAAAATTTGTGTAGAATTGACAGGATGATGACTGGGCAGCCTAGTCAGCAAAACGAATATTCCAAGGAATATTCACTAGAATATTCCCATAATATTCCTCAATTTGGTCGAATCAGATGTTGACAAGTGTCAGCTAGTGGTTGGTTGAAATGTTGGTTCATTGTCGTAGTTTGATTGGTGTTGGTTTGGACCAATGAGGTCATGATATGTGGCTAGCCCAAAGGCCACCATGTGCCCCCTCCCAAAGGTCGAATGGAAAATTTTTCGTAGATTTTTTTTTATATCCAAGGACCAGTGGAGGTTGGGGTAGACCACATGACTCCCCCCCCCCCAGCACAACGTGCAAACTATACCAACACACCACAGTCAAAGTTCTTAACAAACTATGGACTTTCATTATATTTATTTTCAAACAAATGTTCAAGTGGGGGTAAAGAGGCCCAACCCTGAAGGGCTAGCCCTCGTCCATAGGACCATACAATACGACCGCTGGTGGATATTTGACATAAGAGTGGGTTTAAATCTTTAAAATGTACTTAATTAATCACTAACACATGTATTAGCGCAAATCCACACTTTAATGTAGATTTGTAAAACGCGCCATCAGTGCACTAAAACACCATTAAAACTCTTCTTATCACCAATTAAACTCAACTTAACCCCTAATTAATCATGCTTATATATCGATTTAGTTTATCATAATCCACCAAATTCTTCATGGCCTCCAATTTTGGTGGAGTTAACTGGAGTTTCTCTAGTTTTAGAGGAGTTTTCCTAGGGAAACTTGAAGAAGCCATAACTTCAGCAAATATCGACCAAATAAATAGTCTATCCTTGCATTTTTGGATATTATGAGAAGATTGGTGTAGGTTTTAGAGGAAAATGAGCACTTCTAGAAGTTAATTTTCCATCTTGAAGACTCAAGATGCCCAAGGCCACCAGGAGAGAAGGCTATGTCTACTTCACTTGAAGACAATTTGCAAATCCAGAAGAGGCTACTTAAGGGTTTTTGGATGCTATGAATCCATTGGTAACCTTTGTTTACTAATTTGAGCACATATTCATGGTCATATTGTAGGTTTGACAAGTAATGTGTATGGATCAATAAGATGTTTGAAGAAGTTTTGGAAGCTGTTGAGCAGGGACGAGACCTTGTAGGGGTTTTCCCAATTCCAGAACACTTTTTTGCAGCAGCTGTGACTAGCATGGTTTAGCTCTGGTTTGAATTTTGTATTCATGAATTTATTTATTGTATTCTTCAGTGTGTAATTTAAGAGTGTATGTGAGGGGCTTAAAGTTCTCACCAATGAAATAATTTCATCTCTGTAGTGTTGTTGATATTGTGAGAGTTCTTTGCAGAAGTTACTTTAAAGGGTTAATATCCACATGTGTTTGGCATCAAAATGATATGTAATTTTGACACTAAATACAAGAGTGGTCTAGTCATGTTGACAGACCAAGGATATGTAGCTGAGGAGGGGTGAAATCCTTCATCAGTTTATTTTTTCTTGTTGTTTGATGCACATTTCTTTTCAAGTGTATGATGATTTCATGCTTTACAATTGTTCATGGAATTATGTTGGTTGAATAACACTTAAAATAAACCATTGAAGTAACCTTCTGTTAAGATAAAATCTATGCACATAAGCACTTTTATTTTATATTGATGAGGAAGCTAGCACAACAAAACTTGTTTGTCCATATTCAAATCAAGTTGGTATCAGAGATGCGGGTTGATTGTCAGCTTGTGTTGCTTGTGAAAAGAGGGTGAAAATTCTTACAAGGTTAAAGCTCCAGAGGGGAGAAGGAAAACTTGTTTGTGCAGATTGCCAAGTGGGAACAAGGAGAAGGAGGCCAGATTTGCTACAAGCTCCACCTCAAGTTTTACCTCCAGAGATTCCTGAGGCTTTAGTAAGCATGTCTCAAGGAGGAGAGCCTACAAACCTGAAAAAATATGAAAGCTTCAAAAAGGCTTTATGGGACATGTCAGAGATGGTGAGGGTCCTCTATGAAGAGAGAAACTCACAACTGCAAGGTGATGGCTCTAGATATTCAAGAGGAGAAGGTTTTCCAACAAAGGAAGAAGGTAAAAATAATGTTTATAAACCACCATCTTCTCCACAAAATTCATATTTTTCTACAACTTTGATGCAAGATTCTAATGTAGAAATTACTCAAGATGGAAGACAAGCATGTTTGTCCCTTTTTTCCACATGATGTGGTGTATGAGGCTCAATCAGAAGACCCTCCGTTAAGGAGTTGAAATAATAGAACTAAAGAGTCCATGAGGACAAATCAAAATTAGGTTATATGAAACCATCTTTGCTCCTCAATCAAGACATGAGACAATGGTAAGAGGGCGAAAACGCGAAGTTGGGAAACAATTTTTGGCATGAGATAGAATTCGGGAGAAATTTTTAACTTCTCAGCCGAGAAAAAAAGTCAACTAAATTTCTCGGCCGAGAGTTTTCAAAACTCTCGTCCGAGAGATTTAAATATTTCGGTATTTTCTTGGACGAGAGTTTTGAAAACTCTCGGCCGAGAGTTGTGGTCACAAAATTCTCGGCCGCAAACTCTCGGCCGAGAGTTTTATTGCGCAAACTCTCGGCCGCAAACTCCGAGAGTTTTCCCGCGCGTTAAATTGGTTTAAATTTCTCGGTCGAGAGTTTTAAAAATTTCTCGGCCGAGAGTTTTTCTCGGCCGAGAGTTTCTGGTCAACGAAAAACTCAGAAAACTCTGCAGTTTTGAGAAACCTGCAACTTTGGAGGGACAAAACACCTACAAAAACAAAATGTTATATGTCGGACCAAGTACCATTAGATTCGTCTCTAAATCTAGTTTTTGATGATGTGAGATTTATGGAGTTTCATTAAAAAAATCAATTTTTTATTAATTTTTTACTAAACTATGTCACTATGGAATTTCATTGTTCGAAAAATTGCACTGAATGAAAATTCAATAACTTTCAAACGAGGACACCAAAAAATTTAAAAAAATCATAGTGCACTTCCTCTCCCCGTCTACTTCAAAAGGGTACTCTCATTTTTCTTATTGACGATCACATTGAAAAGAAAATCAAAGGATAATAAAATGTACCGAAACATCACTGTTTTTTTGTCTTCGTCCATTTCAAAAAATAATAAAAAATAGTGATTTGATCCGAAAATTACCAAAAAATAGTCTGTGCACTAGTGCAATATATGCAGATTATGATGCTATGGTTTTTTTCCAAAAAATGAATAACCTTCCCTAAAAAAAGTTAAGGATAAAAAAGTGACTATTTATGTTTGCCTGAAAATTTCAAGTATATGTAGTTAGTAAACAACAAATTTACCCCTCTATATATCAATATTTAAAAAAAAAAAAATATTGGTATGGAGGTAAGACAATTCTCTACAATTTTTGTTTTTATGTCAAAGCATAATTTGCGATAAAAATATGAGTTTAGTGAGTTGAAGTTGAAAAACATAGAAAATTACAATTTTCAACGTCAAAAAAGGGCAAAAAGTGTTTCCCAACTTCACATTTTCACCTAAGAATGAATATGTTCCTTATTTACATGCATATGTTAATGTAAATTTGTTTAAATCCTTTGAGAGACACAACAGAGGCATTGGGTCAAAGATTTTGAAAAATATGGGTTACAAGGAAGGCTTAGGTCAAGGTGTGAATTAACAAGGAATCAAGAACCCAATAGAGGTAAAAGAGAGACCTAAGTATGAAGGCTTGGGTTATGTTGCACCAGAAGAATGGTCTTCTGATGACAACTATTGTGTATCATGTACCTACTACCACAAAAGAGGACATGAGAAGGCAAGGTGTTGGACTTTTCATTCGGAACTGGTACCTTCTTGGTTATCTAAATACAAAACAGAGTTGAAGGTATCTCCAGAGAGAGATGAAAAAGTTGAAGAAGAAGCTGATTCAAGTTATTCTTGTCATGCAAGTTCATCATCTAGGAAGCATAAGCCAAAGGATGCCAAGAAAAGGTATACTCGTCCTATTTTTTGGTGTCTTGTGTTTTGATAGATTGGCTTATCAAAAGACAAGACAACATACAAACCAACTTTAGAGCTCTAGGACCTAGCCCTCCTAGTCTCAGAGAGGGATCTCTCAATATGCTTATAAAGATGTGTCTTGAAAGGTTTAGAAATTGATTTTAGGCTAGTTATGAGGTTCAAGGTTGTTTTTTTTTGTTTGGTTGGACAAATATGTTTGATGTGGTATTAGATAAAGTATGGGAATCTACAATCCATTGGGCAATGGAGTCATGTGAAGTTCAAATAGTTCTGACTGAAAAAGAGGGGAAACCAAGGGGAAAATCTAACTTGGTCTAAGATCCATTGAATTATATGGGTGGAATGGGATGGAAACTAAGGACTAAGAGTGAAAGCAAGCTAAACCCTTTCACAATGGCTTAAAGGATTCGAGGAACACCCTATTTCCTCCAGTAAGCTCACTTCTTTGGACTTAATCAATTTAAACATTCAACGAAAGAGAAATGTAGACTAAACCTTCAAGATGAGTTATAGGATTCGGGGAACGCCCTATTTCCTCCTACAAGTTCACCTTTGAGAGCTTAACCAACAAAGACATAAAATTGTAGTCGAAGAAGAGGGAATGCCTTAGACATCTAGGACTACAATTATAGGGTCCTTCAACACAATGATAACAATAAGGAATAGAGGGTATGATTGAGACAAAACCTCACTGTCAGATTGCCAGCATTAATAATCAAAGGTAGACTCCAGAGACGATATTCAGTGGTAAAGAAAGAGGGAATGCCTAAACATTCTTTAACACAATTGAATTAACCATTTCTAAAGTAAAACAAACTGAATTTAAAGAGAGCTATTAGACTACCCTGTCACATTCAGTAGCAGAAAACATACAAATAGTGAAGGATAAACAGGTTAGAGGTGCTTCTGAGATACATTTCTCTGCCTAAGCTTTTTATCCTACTGTAAGAAAAGCATAATGGAACAAAGTGAAAACACAGGAAATAACATTAACAATAAGAATTACTTCACCAAAACCAGGCTCAAGGATTTGATGGTCCAGCCTCCTTCATCAACAAAAAAACACAGATCTTTACACTCTTTCAGAATGCCAAAGCTTCTTCAAAGCAGCAATATGTATTACTTTAGAAATCACAAATTCCAACCTTTTACAATGAGACTTCGAAGAGTCTTTATAGAGAAAATGAAAAAAGTAGGTGAGGAAAGTTTTAATGATCATCAGTGATAGGAGGAGGTATTTCGAATGTTCCATTATGTTCCTTAAACATTTCATTGAATTCCAAACAAGATCAATAACTTTGTGGCTTGTTTGAGACCATTTTGATATGACAGAAATCACCCACAAGGTGTCCTTGAGAAGAAAATCATCCGGAGAGGTACTATTATCTTCTCGATGTGAGTTAAGTGAGGAATGGGCTATGAGGACTCCCATACTTCTAAATAACTGCCTCTGACAATTTGTAGTAGCTTCCCTAGTGTAATAAATGCTTGGCAGACTTGTGTGCATGGGTAAAGGTCAGGTGCTATAGGGTAAAATGCTTGGGTTGTTATTTATCGTATATCCCTCTCAGGGCTTTCTGGTGCCTGAGGCAGACAGTAAGATTAGCTGTATAGTTCACAAAGATGGCAAATGCACGTTCATATTAACTTAAAACAACTTCATAGAGTAAGATAGAAGGTTACTTCTTTAATGATCTTGGAGTCTCTTGGAGAGCGCTAGGCAGCGAAGCAGAAGTTCTCCTTCACCAACTCCAAATCTCGATCCTGCAATCAATTAAAGCACTCGTGTAATTTCTAACATAACATACATTTCCTATCAATTAAGCCAATATATAATAAACATTTAAACTATGCACATCTAAGCCATTCATCTCATGCTATGTAAGTGATTAAATAATAATGACAATACCAACACATAGAATGGACAAAATAAATACAGTTCTATTGATTTATAAAAAAGGAGGATTACAACCATCGGTTGCACCAAGCCCTCCTCAGCCTTCCAATCTCTCTATCTCTCAAAGTGGTGATGTCTTGATCAACAAGTTCTTAATGAACATCTTTGACTCTTGACCTTCACACTACAACAATGATCTCTACTTCACAAGTATTCAAAACTTTAGCAATCCTTCGACCTTAAACCAAGATCCTTCAACTCCATTTTATAGGAGATGGAGAGAGAAATCATTGCCCTTCTCTTTCCACCAGTTATGAATAGAAAAAACCGAGATGTTTCTCCAACCTCCATGCTTTTGCCTTCCTTGAGAGTTCAGTTTTTTATGACAATGCCCAATAAGATATTAGTGCTTTGCAGTTTCCTTTTTGTACAGACTCTCTTGTGAGAAAAAGCTGGAGATTCAAATCATTCTCCACAGGTTTTTCCTATTTCAAACTTAAAACACGAGTAACACTACCCTCTAGTGTAAATAGAGCATTGCACTAGCCACTAACGCAACCCATTCACCGACCGACCGTGTTACAACACCTTGTCGATCATCGAAGCGCGATGGTGAAACTCTCCCCAAGGTCGTTCTTCCAGAGACATGATCTCTCAAATAGCTTCATCTGTAGGCCAGACTTCATTGAGGAGATCCTTAGAGAGAACTGTGATGGGAGTGAGGTTTGTACCTTTGGTTGAAACCATAGCAGTGGAAGGTTCAGATGTGATTTGGATGGCTTGGTAATCCAACTCGGCTGGTGAGAGTGGCATCTGATCTTCGTAGGAATCAATATCTGAAGGTGCCGGGATGATCCAAGGGTCGATAGAGCCATCCAAAGTGGCGGATATCATTGCAACTGTGTTTGGGATCTGTGGCAGCAAGAGAGAAAAACAACCTAGTAGGGAAGATTCCTTCAGAAGACCGGTACCGATACTGACATAAAAGTCAAGAAAGCCTCCTATTAGGGGTACAATGCTACTTGGTAACGTGGAATAATCAGGGGTGCAGAAGGATAACTAATCAACTGTGACTATTTTCCAATCCAATGGAAATAGGACGAGTTGGAAGACCGAATAAACAATGGCAGTCATGGCATAAGACCAACTGCGACCGAGCAGTTGAGATGGCAATCTACAACTTCAACGTCCACATTTATCGTTTTCCCACTCAGAGTGATGGGAAATCTAGCAAGGTATCCTTTTGGGAGGAATGCGTGGCCATCAAAATCTTTAAGGGAATTCAACGGTGGTGTTAAGGTAGGAGAACCTAAATTGAGCCAGCAAGCTTGTGACATAACGCAGGTCGAAGCACCTTCGTCTATGACAGTGCGATGGATTGGTCTCCCTTTCGACACAACCTACACCTGGAATGTGAGTTGGTGTGAGAGGCCAGGTTTAGAATTTTCCATATCAAAGATCGCTAGCATGGAATCCTGGGGGTCTATTCCACCAATGGCCAAAAGCAAGGCTTTCCTTTGTGTTGGACAGGTTTGTAATACTTCAAGAACAGACATAGCTGACGGTGCGTACGCCAAATCTTCTACAATGTTGTAGTTTTAGGCTACACGTGCAGAGGTGTTATGAGTCATGCGTTGAAGTGTCCCTTTGGGGGGACGAATCACGGGGTTAGCAGTAGGCCGTTCGATATGAAAATCTTTGGGCGGCGGTGGATTTGAACTAGTACCAAGTTTTTGAGCATCTATGGTAGGATTTCCATAAAGCTTGGCTTGAGTTTGAAGTTCAACACTCTCAATGCCATAAATGGCGGATGGTCCTTCACCGGAAGGATTTGAACCACCATTGCCCCGTTGATGGGGTTGTGGCGGATTGTCAACCATGTTTTGATGTTGTTGCTGTTGATTAGGGAAAGGATTATGAAGAATGGTAGGTGTTCGCCCAAAATCCTTGTTGGCAATAAAATCGGTGCATTCCTACAGCCGAGGAAATTTTTATGTCAAGTGGTCCTCCGCACAGATCTTGCAAGGAAATTTCATGGATTTATCCTTCCCTTTGTCATTTTTGGCAACGTTTTTCTGATTAGGGTTATTCTAATTGTCCGAATTCTCTTCTGAAGAAGATTTTTTTTTCTTGTTCTTCTTATTTTTTCCGCTAGGCTTTTGTGAGGTTTGCACAGAATTTACCTCAACAGTAGGAAGAGTAGTTGTTTGGTGAGGGGCAGTGGCAGCCAAAGATGGCTGGGAGGCTTGCCCTCGAGACTATTTTGTGGCTACACCAGAGATCGTGACAATGATACCGTAAGTATGAGCTCTGATTTTCTGAGTAGCCAGAGGATTTGGGTTACCAGGGGCATTGGGGAGCAAATCATATAGCGTGCCAAATTGTGAATAGATTAAATCCAAATGCTGGGCACGAAGAATGCATTGATCTTTTGTAACCACAACAGAAAGGCCAATGTCTTTAGAGATGTGGGGTAACAGAGACTTACAAAACCAATTTGCTAAGAGATGATCTGGGATTGGCACTTTGACTAGCATCCTCCTATGTCTCCATTCATGAATGTGATCAGAGATGTGGGTGGTGGTGTCTTGGCGCAGCGAGTTTAATAGTTCCGTTCCGGTTTCAAATCTAATTCATAATTGGAAGTTCTTTAGAAACTCCATCGCTAAAGCACCAAACGTATTGATGGCAGCGTGTGGAAATTCAATATACCACTTGGTAGCATTTCCTGTAAGGGTGCGGGGAAACAGTCAAAGCTGGACACTATCATCCACCATGGAATTGGATATAGACCATAGATGAAAGGTAGTGATGTGTGCGGCTGGGTCGTCCCCTTGTTTCCCGTCGAACTTCGGGATGTCAAAAGGAATCTTGTGCGGTACTGGAGGCCAAAGAAGGTTGTGATTTATGGGATCATTAATCAGTTTATGGATATCGGGGATGTCCAAAGCTGCCAAAAATGGAAATTATGGTTTTTCCCCCAAATCTAACCAAGGAATTATGGGCTGACTACTTAGACCATAGGGTCCACCCATCAATGTGTTACCAGGAGGATAAGTAGGACTTTGATAAAAATTTCCTATAGGTGGGGGGGTAGGGACATATGGTTGCTATCCATAGGGAATATTGTATTGCGGGGCGAATGGTTGGTTGCCCCCAGTATAAAAGTGCCCTCCCATTCCAGATGGAGGTTGGGGTGGATTATTCCATATGGATACAATAGAGTTTCCGAGAGGCATGCTACTACTTGCATAGTTCGGCAACGGCATAGACCCTATACCTATATTTGAACCACTTAAGGGAAAAGTATTGACAATAGGTTGTCCCATTTGTCCTAAGAATTGCAGGGGAAGTGAAATGTTCCCTGCTACCTGTGTGCTGGTGACACTGCCCCCTGGTATAGTGGCCAAGGGGTCTGAACTCAGCAAATGGTTCCAACCGAAAGGCTTGCTAAACAGAACCGAAGTAATCACACTCGTGGGAGGAGCAACCGTGGGTCCCAACATGGTCACGGTAGGAGTAGATCCCGAAGGATTCAGCGAGCTACTGACAGTTGTGATGATCACAGGGTTGGGATTTGGTATATGTTGACTACTGGGGTTACCAAGTAATGTCATAGAACTGACCACCGGCGAGGAGGATGGTGGCGAACCTGTGATGGTTGCCATTAGCATCGACCCTGTGGACACTGGTGGTGAAATGGATGTTTGTGCGGCTGAAGACATATCTTGTTGTGGTGGAATCTGAACTATCATAGGCCCCAATGGATCAGTGAGTGGAGGATTGTAATGAGGTAAAACCCCTTCCGTGAAAGGGTCCTCCAGAAATTCCATATGATATGAGGCTATGTGAAAATCAAGATTTGTCAGTGGAGACTGCTCTTCCATAGAAGGCACGGGTTCACCAAGGTTCAGTTCTTCCTCAATAGTTAGAGGAGGTAGACCTTACTGTCGTCGAAACAGTCGGCTTGGGTTGGATGATGCCACGGTGACCTAGTTAGTTTTTAACAAATTTTAATAAATTGTGATGTATTATAAGGTCTCAATGACAGTAACCACACACCTAAAAAAGAAAAAGGACTCTCTAAAATCAATCAACAAGCAGCCAGAATAGGGTGCCCTATCTGAGTACTACCGTTCGCTGGTGATGAAATCCAGTATCACAATAGTATACAGAGAGGGTTGGACAAAAGTACAGTTACGGTCACTCTAGAGCTTTGCCCAAACCTCAGACAATAGGTGTAAGAAATCTCATGAAGACGAGTACCCTCCTAAAGACCAAAGACAGAGTGGGTTTGTCTGTTTCGAGTACCAAGACAGCTCATCCCAGTCACCTTGTGTAAGTCCCTAAAAGGCATGGCCACTAAAGATACCTCAAATCACAGACATCATCAGGGGGGTCCACGGTTAAGGAAAAAATGCTATATGGGCAGAATACCTAGATCCCCGATCTAGTTTCGACATCTCCGAAGGGAACCCCAATATATAACACACCCACTGGATGCAGTTGAAGGCAGGCTACCTTCTTGTGCACCCAAGTGTTGTCTCGCGCTGAGCTCTAGTAAAGTAACAGTCCCAATAATATGAGTGCAGTAGGATTTCGCTCGTTAATGACTCTAGTTTCAAGTTTTGAGATCTTGGGTGATTTTCTCACTTTCCTAACCCAAGATCCTAGCTTGAACTACTATTTGTGTGAGCTCAAAAAAGAGTAATGTGATTTATTTTATTATCGCTTGATTCTTAGTGTACTTGATTATTAGTCTTGTGGAGGGGGAGTGGACGTATGAAATGTAATGAGACTCTGACTCAAGAAACCATGCAAAATATGCTCTAAATATTCAATTTGATGAAGAGTATTTATACAAGGAGAGGTTTATTTTCAACATCCACGCATTAACATTCAAATAGCATAGTTCAACTTTAAAGATTCATACTTCTATCTACCTCTTCTTAACAGTCTATGAACTAAAATTTTCAGAATAAACTCAGCTAGATACAGAAAAATAAAAAAAAATTATTCTCTAACAATTAAATTCTTTTGACACTAACTTTTAAAATAATAGAAAACAAACAGAAATGCCAGCTTAGTAAACAAGCATAGGGATTCAGTCAAGGATAGATACTGATGGCCAAAAACTCTGCAACTAAAACACAATCACAACAGTGAACAACAAGTTTTGGCTGAGTAACGCACTGTCTCTGAGTAAAGACAATGTTAATCCAGAGACTAACGCACTATATTTAAACAGAGGCAGCGTTATAACACACTGGAAAACCTACAGAGGTAGTGTTAGCCAGGGTAAAGTTCTTCAGATGGTCAAATAGAAACAGGATTGAACTCTGTGAGATTTTGAAATGTCTACTAGGCATAAAAACTAGTCGGAAGGGTCTGTGAACAGAGGAAAGAAGAATGGAGGGAAGAAATAGTCCGGAAACTATGGGGAAACTCCCCAGCAGAGTCGCCAATTCTGCTATAGGGTGAAATGCTTGGGTTGCTGGTTATCGTATATCCCTCTTAGGGCTTTCCGGTGCCCGAGGTAGACAGTAAGATTAGTTGTATAGTTCACAAAGATGGCACACACACGTTCATATTAACTTAAAACAACTTGATAGAGTAAGATAAAAGATTACCTCTTTAATGATCTTGGAGTCTCTTGGAGAGTGCTAGGCAGCGAAGCAGAAGTTCTCCTTCACCAGCTCCAAATCTCGATCCTGCAATCAATTAAAGCACCCATGTAATTTCTAACATAACATACATTTCCTATCAATTAAGCCAATATATAATAAAAATTTAAACTATGCACATCTAAGCCATTCATCTCATGCTATGTAAGTGATTAAATAATAATGACAACATCAGCGCATAGAATGGACAAAACAGATACATTTCTATTGATTTATAAAAAAGGAGGATTACAACCGTCGGTTGCACCAAGCCCTCCTCAGCCTTCCAATCTCTCTATCTCTCAAAGTGGTGATGTCTTGATCAACAAATTCTTAATGAACCTCTTTGAATCTTGACCTTCACACTACAACAATGATCTCTACTTCACAAGTATTCAAAACTTTAGCAATGCTTCGACCTTGAACCAAGAGCCTTCAACTCCATTTTATAGGAGATGGAGAGAGCAATCATTTCCCTTCTCTTTCAACCAATTCTGAATAGAAAAAACTGAGATGTTTCTCCAACCTCCATGGTTTTTCCTTCCTTGAGAGTTCAGTTGTTTATGTCAATTCCCAATAAGAGATTAGTGCTTTGCAGTTTCCTTTTTTTACTAACTCTCTTGTGAGAAAAAGCTAGATATTCAAATCATTCTCCGCAGGTTTTTCCCATTTCAAATTTAAAACATGGGTAACGCTGCCCTCTAGTGTAAATAGAGCATTTCCCTAGCCACTAATGCGGCCCATTCACTGATCAGCTGTGTTATAATGCTCTTGTGTTGTTATACAGAGGCGTTACCTTGGTAGAAATAAGTTTAATTTAGGTCTTTGTATTCCTTCCATATTTGTCTTCTCCTTTGAGCTGATCAGGAGGTATTTTGACCTGTAACATCAGGTCTGTGCCAGTCATCGTTCTGCATTACTAGCTGCTCTGTCTCCTTTGTACTTAAACCTGCATTAGCTCTGTTTATGCTATGACTTTGCTGATCGCTCGAACTACTTTAGCACTGATGTCCTCAAAAGTTGTGTTACTCTTTCAATATTATGCCTTTCAACCCTTTAATCTTTTCCTGATACACTTTAGACTTCTGCAGACCTGTTTGTGTGAATACAGAAGCTAAAAAGGGAGCTGGAGGATTCATGTCGGGGTCAATAACCCTGATCTTCAATAAATAACAAAATTATTTTAACTTGCAAAACATGAGAAATCTGTTATGAAATCCTGCGCGGGGCTTAAAACTGCTTCAGAACGGTTTTGGCGGAGGTGGAGGAGCGATTGCTAAGGAAACGTGCGCGGAGAAGAAAGGTTACATGGTGCAACACCATGAAACTGAGGTTTTGTTATAGCATCATTTTTCACCCTCGTGTGATTCATGATTATCTTTATGGCCTTGGGCACCCATTCCTACAGACTTGAACAAACTTCATAAAAAACAGTGTTAAAAATCCCATATGCGGGTATGCCCAGACTTTTCCATGTGTATACGCAAGTCCATATGTACTTTTCCACGTATGCCATTAAAATCATTAAAAAATATATAAAAATTCCCTAATTTCGGGCTGGGTTGATGGTTACTCCAGTAGTTCAACCACCCCAGCACATGGCCAACTGTTTCCAACTGATTGAAACTACTTTGAGGGAGTATAAAATCCCCTCATGTGCATGGCCTAAGGGAGAGAGAAATTTTATAGATATTATACTCTGTTGGAATCCCAATTCAAGTCTGAATTCCCGTGCCTCCTGCACTTTCCCATATTTATACAGGAAACCCTTGTTTCCTGGAGATGTTCATTCATTTATATGCCATCTCGAGTGCACAAGTCTTGAAAGTATCTTAGCGAGGCAAGGGCGGGATGGATCCGGATGACGGTCTGTTCGAAGATCGTGGAAGGATTCAGGTGATCTCTCCACTCTTTATTTCTGTACATGCTGTTCGTAATAATGAAGAACCGTCTTGTTCCTGAACTTATGTGTTAATATCTATTTGCATATGTGAAAAGATTGATTATTAAGCATTCATTATGGTTTATATAATGTTTCACATGGATTGCACTAACGTTTAGGAGAAATATATGTTCTACAACTAGGTTTCCGTGCATGTTCTTTCTTGTTTTCCAGGTTAAGGAGGAAGAAGGGTTGCTGGGGGTTTGGACCCCACGGGATCTACATTGAACGTAGGACTACGTGTGAGTTCTACTATCATTTTTATCTAGTTTTTAGCATTTAAGTGTGGTTGTGTGTGAGTCCTTTTGAATAGCATGCCCTGATCTGTGGAGGTTTTGACTCAACAAACCTCTAGGGTGTTTTTCCCCGAAACAGAACTGGCGAGTCCGCTGGGGATCGCATTCTTGTGATTCCCCTGTTGGGTGGTTTCAGCTATTTGAAAGGTTTCCAATAGTTTTAACTTTTATTTCCAGTCCAGATAACTCTTTTCCAGTCAGACTAAAGACCTGGTTCCTTATCCAGGCTTGATCTTTTTTATTTTTTATTATTTACCTTTTCATACGTGGTTTTTTCTGTACACAGACGCATATACACGCAGTTTTTGTTAAAGGGAGTTACGTATACGCGGGTTTCCTTTAACATGGTCGTGTATGCTTGCTTGTTTCCAAACTGTCAAGTAGTGTATGCCTGGGTAAATTTTGAAATTTTTGATTTCTTGACTTTTTAGTCTTGTATGCCTGTGGAGACCTATCCCTGCAGTGTCTTTGTATTCTCTGGATTGTGTTGAAAGTGGTATTTGATCTTTTGTCTCTCTTGTTTGGTTGAAAACTAGCTTATATAGCAAATTTTGTTTCTTGTGCTTGCATTTCTGGTTCGAGTACCAAGATCTCTTTCGGGGGATTCATGGTTGTTCTGCTTTATCAGGACAGAGAGCCTCTGCTCATTTAATCTTTCCTACCTTTGTGTCTTGCTTTGCACTTCGATTTTTTCCCATTTCTTGGTTGGTTTTCTTGAGTTCAGTTGACTAGGACTTGTTGCAATTTTTTAAGAGTCTTTCTTGGTTCTTTGAAATTTTTGTTTGCTGCAAGGTTGTACTATTATTCTAGGCTGAGTGACTGAGTTTCTTGTCTTCTTTTGCTCATATAAATCTTGCTACTAAAGTAGCCTTATAAGATTTGGAGCGTTTTGAAGTTTTTCTTGAAGTTCAGAGTTGTTTGGCTTGAAGTTTGATAGTTTTCTTGGTCTCTTAGAGCTCTTCCTTTTTATAAAATTCAAAAGCTCAAAAAACATTTGGTTTTGTCATTTGCTTTTGTTTTGCATTTTTGTTTTTGTTTTATTACATCTGTTGAAGCTTTGTTGAGATTTCTTCCCTTTGGTTTTTGACTTGATTTTGGAAAGGAATTGTCATTGGTTTCTTTCTCTTGTTTCAAGTGATTTTGGTGTCTGTATACTAAGAGTTTCTGATTTTGGGAACTAGCTTTGTGGACTACCAAAAAGTGATAAAACTGAAGGATCTTTGGGAAATTTCTCTCTGCTTTAGTAGATTTTGCATCTTAGAATTTGCATGCTCTTAGTGATTTGCATCAGGTGCACTTAAGCATTTAGTCATTTTCATAATTTTTGTGAGTGTGAAGTTTGTTATCTGAAAAGAAATTATTTTTTTTAGTCTTGTAGAACCTTTGTAGAAATTTCTTTTCATCAAAAGGAAATTACTGCATTTGCATGTAGTTTGGTTTTTATTAATTTCTTTTCTGCATCAAAAACACCACGAGTTTTATTTCCGTATCCCTTTGACCTAATATAACAGCCGATTAAAATAAGCGCTATAATTTAAAAGCAACTAGCAAGTTGTATTAAGTGTCATACACCAACTAGCTAGGTTGTAGGGCCTTGGATTAGGTGAGTGGAGAGTTAACTCTCCAAGGCCGCTCAAACAAAACATAGAAGTTGATTAATTGAGCGAAACCCAACTTCGTTATGTGGACCAGGAAAGCTCTCCTCCAGAGAGTCAAGCGCGAGGGGAAGTGAAGGCCGAGAAGAGAGATACCCCCTCTCTGATTTGCTGAATCTGACCTCAAGATTGTTCCGCCCGGCTTCTGACATGGATTGGTGCCCATAGTTGCCACTCCTAGGTTCCACATAGGTGACTATGGGGGGGAATACCTGTGGTACCTGAGGCAGACGTCGTATCACTTCCAGTAGTACTTCTGGGGGGTGCCCTTGCGAAGCTTGGGTACTTGTGCCGACAAAGGCTGTTGTTAGGAGGTCGGCGTAACTGTTTCTGTTACCTTAGCTAGTAGGCCTGGGCCGTAATTATCCCAGACTACTTTCGGGAGGTCCTATATTTTTCTTTCTTGTATTTTGGTGTCCGGTCCTAATCACCCTGAGTGGAAATACCTGAGGGCTGTTTGCCTGATTGTATCTCAGATATTTTTCTTATAGTGAGTGCTCTTTGCTCATAGCTTGCCTATCTTTATACTTTTTTGAGTCTAATTAAAATTTGTTAAAGTGGCTGATCAAGCGCCTCGTCGATCGAGGAGAATCCGGGGGTTATCTCTCGAGAGTCCAGAACCTTCTTCAAGAAGGCATAGGAGTAATTTAGCAGGTGAGTATCACCCTGTGATGTCTGACGCAGTGGAGAGAGATCCTCCACAAGGGATTGAAGGTTTCATAGATGGTTCTGGTGTTGGTTCCGAGAGGAGCACTCCGCTCACCTCGAGAGTCTTATTTCCGTAGGAAGAAGAAGTACAAGTAGAGGAAGTGTCTCAACCCTCTGAGTCACTTCCATCTCCTCTTCCTCCTGATTATCCATTCGTTGTTGAATACATCAGACCTGAGTCAGAGAGACCAGAAGATCCTCCATATTATTCATACCTTTCGATGGCCACGACTGGGAATGCGGCTTCTGCTGTGAGTGCTGCAGGCATTCAGACTCCTGCTTCTGTTGAAGGAGGAGGCACTATTGCTATATCTTCGATTGCTTCTAGTACTGCTGTGTTTGGCTCTGGTTTCACCCAAGCACATGCTTCTTGATCTGGTCCCTTTTGTTTTGGAATTCCCACTAGTGGGATTCCTTCTTTTTCCTTTTCTGCTGCTGCAGCTACATCTACACCCATGTCTTCCATGGCTAGTGGATCAGCTTCTTTTCAAGGGTTCCCCTTCAGAACTGGGCATATTCCTAGTTCTAATCCTTCTTTAGGGTCCTTTCCGTTCACTTCTCAGACTCAGAGTTTTAACCCTTGGTTTGGAGGTCAGAATTCAACCACTTTTACAGGTTGGAACCCTGTATTCACTATAGTGGGGGAAGGGAATCTGTTTTACACTGGTCACCAAGGGAATACTTCTTTCCCTTCGTCAAGTGCTTATCAGACTTTTTCCCCTCTTTCTATTGCCTGGAACCCCTATCAGGGGCTTTCCTCTTCATTCCATACTTCGGGAGGGGGAACTGGTCCGGTCTTTGGTAACTCTGCGTTGGGAGGAGGTTCTTATCCTTTTTCTATGAGTTCTTTTTGGCAACCTGGTGCCTTATCAAATCCAAGGTATTCTTTTCATATTGTTGGGAATTCATCTCATCAAGGATGGAATCCTCAGGCTCCACCTCATTTACCTTTTCTGGCAACGTTAAACTTGCTAGATCTGTCAAAATTGACGAATGATCTGATCCGGTACAGTCCGGGGTGGCCTCCGGTTCCAACCAAACTTCCTTCAGACATTCCAAAGTTTGAAGGCAAGAATGGAGAAGATCCGGCTGACCACATCACCACTTTCCATTTATGGTGTTCGTCTAACTCCCTGATCGATGATTCGATTAGGTTGAGATTGTTTCAACGCACCTTAACTAGAAACGCTGCCAAATGGTATATTGAGTTAACTGGGGGCAGTTTTGCTACATTTGGAGAACTGGCTGTCACATTTCTCAATCATTTCCAGTTGCCCGTCCATTATGACGCCGGGACTGAACTCCTAGCTAATTTTAAACAGGACGACGCAACCCACATTTCTGACCATATTTAGGAATGGCGGAGAAGGAAGAGGCTTATTAAAGCTCATATTCCAGGAGAATTCCTTTTGGAATGGTTTCTGAAGTCTCTGCAGTCAGAAATTTCTAAATATGTATCCCTGTATGGGGTATTTTCTGAGGAGAAGGCCATTTTTAGGGCCCAACAGCTTGAATTGATATATTCTTAGTCTGGGGTCCTTCATAAATATTTGCCCAATGCTCCTCGCTCCAAATTAGATTTATCCAAAACTAAGTCTGGTCCTCATGGTGATGGACTTATTGGGTCAATCAATAGTGGTGCGGCTAGCCTGCTTACTCAATTGTAGCAGTTGTCTTTGCAATCTGCTCCTTCTGGTCAGGCTGTGCCTGCTGAGTCATCGCCTTCCCAATCTTTGTCGATAAATGTCGTCCAAACTTCTGACCCCAAAGGATATCAACAATCCGAAGGGAAGAAGAAGGGACAGAATAATAAGAAAAAGGACAAGAATGGGAAGGGTAATGCGAATAAAACCAACGAGCATGTTGGTGAGGGTCCAAAGGATAAAAATAAAGTGAATTTTCCATGCAAGTTGTGTGCTGGAGACCATCTTACACACCTTTGCCCTAAAATTCAGGATGTGCATCGCTTGTTAGCTCAGCAGGGTTCTTCTAGTTCCTAGGCAATGTTGACAAACCCTTTTCCCCAAGGGAAACAGTTAGTTGTTGGCGCGAATCAAAATTATGGGGCTTCCTCTGGGGGCACCCAGGAAGGGGAAATTCCATCAAACATATACATGATGAGTGCTCACGTGGATGTCGCTACGAGATCCCGTGATTATGGTGAAAAAGAGTCTTCGAAATCTAAGGGTGCTCCTGATGCTACTGAGCAACTTCATATTACGAGGCCTACTGTTGAGCCTATACCTCGGATGCCGAAAGCATCTACCAAGCGTTCGACGATTAATCCAAATGCTAGGGCTGCCCAGAACTACTGAATTGTGGAAGATCTGGCGCAGAGTCCTTGTGCTATGTCGGCTTTAGAGGTACTCCAGTCTTGTTCGGCTCAGTGCAGTGCTTTGCTCACTGCCATTGGGGCTATTGATCCGAAAAATTCTCTTCTGATTACTTTTGATATGTCTAATTTTAAGAAGAGACTCCCCCATCATATGGCTTTTCATATTAAATCATCGTACCGGAAGTGCAATATCTTTCGGACGGTTTTTGATGAGGGTGCTTCCACATGCGTGATGTCTCTCGTATTGAAGAATTGGATCCTGCCGCTGTTCTGATTCCAAGCATTTTCCTCGATCGCATTTGGATGTACGGCCTTACGCATCGTATCGTATTATCCAGCCTTTGCCCATCTTGTTGGGCAAACCAGAATATAGAGGTTGAGGTAGTTGATGCAAGCTTGGACTACAACCTTCTGTTGGGGAGAAACTGGATTTATGAGATGGATGCCATTGCATCCTCATTATTTTGGATTATTTGTTTCCCTCACGAAGGGAGGATTGTTACAAAGGACCAACTGGACTGTCCTCCTGTAGACCCGAATGCGTCTACTGACTCAACTATTCCAAAGTTGGATAATACTAAGGTGCCTGTTGAGAATTTAGGGGTTGGAATGTATTCTTCCTTGATGGGTACTTTCGATATTCCTCCTCCTACGGTTCATATAAATGCAATTTCATCCTCCAAGGCTCCTCTTCGAAGAGAGTTCTTCAGAACTCATTATTTTTCGGACCCTTGGACCTTACCTTCCCCTACTGCCACATTAGCGGAAGGTCAAGGGGGTGGAATGGCATTTCCTATTTCTGCAGCTGAGATTGCTTATCAGTCTATTGTTGACTTTTATGTAATCCATCCTGCATTCTCTTTCAACGGAAGAGTTGATGGAGATGTTCGCTGGACACTTAGTTCTTCTTTCGCCCAGGATTGCCTTGATACCACTCTTCCATCTGAAGAGGCCATCCTGGAAGCTATGACTGGTATAGATAGACCGTGGGATGATTTGCATCATCGGTCTTACTTTTTACCTGATTTGAGCGAAGTTGAAACGAGTTTTCCAAGTCCTCCGTCTCCTGGTCCTGTTCGCTCAGTCCTGAACCCTTTAGCACCAACACAGGTTTATGCTGAAGGGAACATGGCTGTGATTTCTCCAACTATCCCGGTGAACATCTCCAGGGATCCCAATTTTATTGAGAATGTCTTCATCGGAGCTGAATGTTCCCCTGAAGAGATTCAGATTTATACCGAACTCTTTAAAGAGTATAGGGATGTATTCGCTTGGTCTTATGAGGAAATGCCTGGTATAGATCCATCTATTGTCCAGCATGAGATCAAGACTTACGAAAACGCTAAGCCTGTGAGGCAAAAACTTCATCCGGTCAATCCTAGGAAGGAATCAGCTATCAAAGCTGAGGTGGAGAAGCTTCTTAAGGCGGGATTCATTTTCCCTATTCCTTTGACTGAATGGGTTTCAAACCATGTTCCCGTAGATAAAAAACAAGGAACAATTCGAGTTTGCATTGATTTCAGAGACCTTAATAAAGCATGTCCTAAAGATAATTACCCCACACCATTTATAGATCATATCATTGACAAGTGTGCCGGTAATGAGATTTTCTCCTTCATGGACGGTTTCTCCGGATATAATCAGATTACTATCCATCCTCAAGATCAGCATAAGACTGCCTTTATTTGTCCCTGGGGTACTTTTGCATACAAGAAGATGCCTTTTGGTCTTAAAAATGTTGGGGCTACATTTCAGCGGGCCATGTCATATGCCTTCCACGACATCAAACAGATTATCGAGGCATATTTGGATGATTTAGTTGCTCATTCTCGAAAGAGGATGGATCATCCTGCTCACCTCCGTCAAATATTTGAACGATGTCGTTTCTATAAGATTAGGTTGAATCCGAACAAGTGTGTTTTCGCGGTTACATCCGGTCGGTTATTGGGATTCATTGTGTGTAGAGAAGGGATTAGGATAGATCCCTTCAAGGTTGAGGCAATACCTCGGTTGCCTCCCCCATCCTCTGTTCGTCAACTTCAAAGTCTACAAGGAAAGTCTAATTTTCTTCATAGGTTTATCATAAATTATGCTGAAGTTACGAAGGGATTTATGAGATTATTGAAGAAAGGAGTTCCATTTCTTTGGGATGACTTCGCTCAACGCTCATTCGATGCTTTGAAAAAAGCATTGACCTCTGCTCCTTTATTGAGTCCACCTGATTATAGAAGGGATTTCCTTTTCTATCTGGCAGCAGCAGAATCTACTATTGGTATGGTTCTAGTTCAGGAAGATGATGCTCTTGCAGAGCATGTTATATACTATCTTAGTCGAGGATTGGTAGGTCCTGAGCTCCGGTATACTCCGATAGAAAAGTTAGCTTTAGCAGCTGTTCATGTTGTACAACGACTCTGGCATTAAATTATTCTACGAAAAACTTATGTTTTGGCAAAAACCAATCCATTTCAGTTTTTCCTTAGTAGGTGAGTGATTGGGGGCAAATACAATAGATGGATTGCGATTTTGCAGGAATTTGATCTTGATTTTATGTCTACCAAGTCCAAGAAATAATTGGTTTTCACGGAATTGATCTCCGAGTTGCCCTGTGGGGATGAGATAGTCTATGATGAATCCTTCCCGAATGAACATTTGTTTCTTATCTCTTAACAGGATCCTTGGTATGGAGATATAATTGTGTATCTTCAGACTGCGAAGTTTCCCTCTACTTTTTCGAAAGATGAGCACTGTAAGTTGCGTCACTTGGCTAAGAATTACTTGATTATTGGTGATGCTTTATACCATCGAGGGGTTGATTCAATCCTGAGACGTTTCTTAACTCTTGAAGAAGCTGAGGCTGTGCTGAATGATTGCCATAGTGGAGCTTGTGGTGGTCATTTATCTGGGCTTGCTACAGCCCAGAAAATCTTGTGTGCTGGGTACTTTTGGCCTTCAATTTTCAAGGATTGTATGGAGTCGGTCAAAAAGTGTCATCCGTGTCAAGTTTATACTCGAAAAATGCGTGCTCATCCAGCTCCGCTTTTTCCAGTCATTACTGTCGGTCCCTTTACAAAGTGGGGTATTGATTATACTACTTGTAACCCACCTTCGGCTAAAGGTCACAAGTACATTATTGTAGCAGTAGACTACTTTATGAAGTGGGTCGAGGCTATGCCTACTTTTGAGAATGATGGTGAGACTGCAGCTCTTTTTCTTTTCAACCAGGTTATTTCTCGTTTCGGTATTCCTAGAGAGATTTTCACTGATCATGGCAGTCATTTTCAGAATAGCATGATGGCTGAGTTGGCTCTAAAATTAGGTTTCCGGCAGGAGCATTCATCTCCCTATTATCCTCAAGCCAATGGGCAAGTGGAAGCCGTGAATAAATCTTTGAAGACAATTCTTCAAAGGACAATCGATAAAGCTCGATCCAGCTGGCATGTCATGCTATATCCTACACTTTGGGCATACAGGACGTTAGTGAAAACTGCAACTGGCTTTACTCCGTTTCATCTAGTTCATGGGCTAGAATCCGTATTTCCCATTGAATGTGAGATTCCTTCTCTTAAGTTAGCTGGTGAACTTCTTCCTGACACTTATAGTCTTGAAGAACATCTCCTTCACCTGGAACATCTTGATGAGCAGCGTCGGGATGCCGCCACGATGAATGAAGCGCATAAAAACCAAGTTAAAGTTCAGTACGATAAGGCAGTCAAGCCTAGGGTTTTTTCGGAAGGTGACCTTGTTTTGGTCTATGCCCAAGAAAAAGATGCCCTGGGGGCAGGAAAGTTTAAGTCTATGTGGTATGGCCCCTTCATCGTTAAAAAATTCCTTAAAAAATGAGCATATACCTTGGTTGATTTTGAAGGAAACGAGTTTCCGGAGCCCAGAAATGGGCTCTATTTGAAGAAGTATTATGCCTAGGCTTCGGCCTGGCATGTTGCTTTTGTATATAGTAGTTTTTCTTTGTACATATCTGATTGTTTTTCGATCTTTGATGGGATGGTGATGTTTTTGATCTGCTTTGGTAATTTGTGTCGGATGTCATGAGTCATTTTGGTTTTGCCGATGGTGCTAGTAGACACACCCAGAACTTAGCTTCCGCGGCTTGGGTGCTTCATTATCCATACGGTCAGCTGTTAGTATCAAGAGGGGTCTGCATTGGTCTTGCTTCCAATAATATAGCAGAATACACTGCAGTTATTTATCTACTCTCGGACGCAATATCTTTGGGTGTTGATTCGTTGGTAGTTTTCTTGGACTCTCAGCTGGTGGTGTCACAGTTGAACAATACTTATCGGGTTCGAGATCCATTTTTACTCCAGTTTTTCTTGAGGGTACGTTTGTTACAAAGATCATTTCAATTTTTAACTTTCATTTATATTCCTCGAGCTGACAATTGGATGGCAGAGTCATTAGCTAATCAAGCAATTGATTGGCATACTAATCATTCCATACAATAAAATTTAATCATCAAAAGCATCATACATTTTTTATACATTTGTCACATCACATCAAACATCGTTGTATATATATCATCAGAGTGCTCAAAAAACTATACAAAATTTGGATCCATAAGTCATGCAAAAATTTGGGCTTATGCCCGATCATGTTCAGTACCAAAAAATATACAGTCATCTGATACATCATATATATCTACTCCTGAGGACCCTGCCCATAAGTTGTGTTCCTATAGAACACGATCGCGGTGGCTACTCGGCAGAATAACCATACCCAGTCACGAGGTACTCCTACCACCCGTCTCTGGATGGCTTCAGGCAGATCTTCCACTGCAGCCATAGGTACTTGGCGGGTTAACCCCTCCAAGTTCCTCTGTACAGCCTGGAGGGTTCTGTCTGGATCTACTGTATCCGCCTCGCCTCTGCGACGCTTATGACGTGGGTAACCCTCAGGTCGAACTGGTCCAATATCTGTTTCATGATCATTATAAAATTGTAAGTCATTTTGAATCCAATCAAAAACATGTTTGTTTTTCACATTTTTTCATACATATTGAAAAAATTCAAAAAAATTATATAAGTCAAAAAATTGCAAACTTACCGACTGTACCCCATGCCACACCTGCTGGAAGGACAAGGTCTAGATCGCCTCTGAAATCCATCTCGGCATAGGGATAGTCTTCCATAGCGATGATTTGTTCTCCCCACCAAAGGAAGAACTCATCATCCCAAGTGGTTCAGGGAACTTCACTTCCCCCCAATCTCTTCATCAAGTCAGCCCATCGGGCAATTCTTGGATCTCTCGGGCTGCTGATAGAAGAGATCACTTTGGGTCTCAGCGCTAGAATATTCTCGAAGAAGAATGTCATCAAGATTGTACCATATCCAAAATGTTTTGTCTTTGCTTTTAGGATAGAGGTCAATTGTTGCTTCATGTTCATCAATAGAGCTGTGCACCAATCATATACATGAGTTAAGCATTCCACTGCTATACTCATTTGAGTCCTGGACGCCTGGTGTAGGGAAGTAGACCCTGCCACCCTGCCAATGGTGAAAAGGAGGATTTTCATGTGCAAGTCTCTTAAATCTTTGATCGCAATTTGAGTTCCAACTTTCTTGGAACCCTCTAAGCAGTACACGTGGACGTAATCTTCCACGGTTAGCCCTCCCAAAGGCTTACCATGCAAGTCTACTGGCTCCCCCCTCCGGGAGAGTCCAGTAATAAAATATATATCTTCCACTTCGATGTGTATGGGCACTTGATCTATAATGAAGCAGTCTTCTTCCGGTTCCCAATAGTTCACAAGCATTTCGAGCAACCGGACATTACTCTTCATATTTGGCATTTTGAAAAAATTGAGCAATCCACAATTTCGGAGAATATTTTGTGATGCTTGGTCCCACATGACTTCATTGTCAATGGCACTGTGTTCACGCTCTCTCGATGATATGGTCATCCTGAAAAATTTCAATAATTCGTTCATTAGCTACGCATTTTTCATTTTGGGTTGCGCATACGTGACTTTCTTTGTGCACAGTCGCGTGTATACGTGACTTGGTCATTATAAACCCGCGTATGCACAAACCCGTGATTTTTAGCAAATGATTCAACAGTGAAAATCCCTAATTTTTAACTTATGAACGGACAAAATGAATAGCAAGGATGAATTAAGAGCTTACCTGACAAATTCAGTGACGTTTGATGGTCGATTGCTCCTGTTTTGATGAAAGAGGCTTTTTCTCCAGAGCACTTTTTCCCAAATCAGCAATGTAACAATGAACCAAATATGAGGTAATTTGTCTATTTATGCCCATAAAGTTGAAAATTTCCGCAAAAATTTGTTAGGCTTATTTTTTCAATCTATCTTAAGCTGCATAACCTGGATGCTTGGAAGTGCCCGGATTGGTATATTTTCAGGTACATTTTGATGAATTTGAGATTTTTTCCGTTTTTGATCCATGACTGCTGACCCGTCATAGCAGGTATATGATCTTCACTGGCATATAGGTTAGGGAATCCACTTTCCGTTGCATTTTTCATAACTAGCCTCCATTCAGATCACTTTCCATAGGGTCGATCCCATTAGGTCATGAGTATTACACCCTTTTCACTCGCCGATTATTTAATCATGACTTGGTGGTAGAGCCTTCCTTTACATGGGCTTCCTAGTTATTTCCTCGCTATCACTTGTTGCCCATGCTGCATTTTATGTAGGCTCGGGAGTCCTCTTTAGTCCCGCCATGACTTATGTGTTGAAGCTTCATTCTTCTTCTTCCTCACTATCATTTTTCTGGCTTTTACCCTAGAGGCTCCCTGGTGTTGTTGAGTTGTATTACTACATTGCATATTGGCTACTTGTTTATCCTGGCCTTTAGCCGGCTTCATTTGGACTCAATGTTTAAGCCAACTTTTGACCTTGATTGTTTGTACAAGTTAACCATTGCATGCACTTAGCTATCACGACTTGACACCCTCTTTACCCATGGATGGAACATTCCTCTGAGTATCACTTACTAGTTTCCGTCACCTTGCATTGAGCATAGGAACGTTCGAATCCCTGGAACTAGTGCATCTATTTCTTGATACTCATTCTATCCATTGTACCATAGCATTATTTTATTCCTTTTCAGGCTTATTATATGAAAAAGACAAAAAATCAAATATAACAAAAAGAGCGGGAATGGGATGTAACTTCGTAATTTGATGGCAGTACAGTGTCAGTTTATCGCCCTTGAACAAAGCACATATACTTACATATATTTCCTTCATTTGGGATGGTTTTAGTTTTGACCTAGGTTTAGCCTGTGCCTTGTTTCACTGGTCAGTCCTCCCCCGGTTGGTTATTTCTTCCAATCATATGGAGAGTTTTTTTTTGCCTTCTGCATAACAGACTTATACAGTGTCACTTTTTACTGCCATGGTCATCACGTGTCGTGATTTTGTTCAAGGGAAGTTTAACCAGAGTCGTCCATTCTGCGGTGTCTCTTGACTCATTATTCAGTCGGCCTCCCCGGTCTTGTCAGTATCTTGTTCTATCACATCAGATGTTTTGGTCTTCTGCTTGTGCTGGTTTGAGAAGGTCTCCATTGACTTCTTGTTGGAGGGTTTGTCTCTTATCAACTACGACACATTGCTCTGAGAGCAAGCCTAGAGCCGCACCCTGGCCCTATTTCCATCATTGATAGGTGACCTTGTGCTCAGCATTTGATCATCATTATGGGTCTTTGACTGAGTGGTTTCCCCTGTGTTCGACGTCAACATACATTATCACACTTGGGATTCATGCAGTACCTTGATTTCCATTTGACCCTATTGGTGGATTTCTCGCCTCTGTGTCAGATTTCATTATCGGTTGGTTCAGAGGGTTTCTTCCATGCGCTATCTTCATCTTGTGCATGTCGGAAATGTACTTCGGTTTGGTTCTGTCACTCTACTTCGTCTGATTCCTTCCAAATCTTGGCCTGCGGGTTGCACTTGCGCTGGATTGATGTGGGATGCCTTAATGCCTTCCTTCCAGCAGATCTTTTCCCATCGAATCCGACTCATTTCTCTGGGAATAAGGTCTAGAGTCTTTTTGTCAATACCTTAGGGTTTACAGTCATCAGTGGTAGACTCTTCACTATCGACAGTAGGGATTCATCATTGCCTCCTGATTGGTAGATTCTTTCAAGTGTTCGACTTCAACTCATTTATTCGCACTTGTTAGATTGTACTGGGGTACCTTGACACTCATTTTCATTATTGGTGGGTTGTCTCATGTTGGTTAACGGTATACATCATTGACTGGTAATCCAACGATTTCTCACATGGTCGACTTCAGCTCATTTATTCCCATTGTGTATAATTGTGTCGTTGTGATCAGTGAAGACCTCGAGTTGCATCAACGTTTCTCGGTTCACTTTTGACAGTCCATTCAGTTTCTACCAATGATGGCATTCATCCTTATATGTTGCTTTTTAGTACAACAACATCCTATATGTTGGCTCCCGAGTTGCATGACTGTACCATGAGTTCCACCCCTTATGATTTGGTACTTGGAGATTCAGTTACTTATATGATCAGACATCCAGTTCCAGCATCATTGATCAGCTTTCTATATGTGATACTTAGACATTGATTCAGACTTGTATTTCTGGGCCATGCTCAAATGATTCATTGTGTACTTTCAGTTTAGCTATACTTGTATACATTTTGGATCTATTTTGTACTTTCGATATGATGTATTTTTGACTGAGCATGGGTATGCTCGCCTCAGCATGAGTTGACTCTCTATTTTCTTTCATTGGTTTTTGGCAGGCTGAAATCTAGTGAAGTCCTTTCTTGTCCTTGCGAAGTTCTTTCTATGTGCATAATACATTTCGGCCATCATGTACCCCTTCTGACCTCATATATTAGGGGGCATATGTTATAGCATCATTTTTCACCCTCATGTGATTCATGATTGTCTTTATGGCTTTGGGCACCCATTCCTACAGACTTGAACAAAATTCATTAAAAAACAGTGTTAAAATTCCCATACGCGGGTATGCCCAGACTTTTCCGCGTGTATACGCGAGTCCATATGTACTTTTCCGTGTATGCCATTAAAATCATTAAAAAATATATAAAAATCCCTATTTTCAGGCTGGGTTGATGGTTACTCCAGTAGTTCAACCACCCCAGCACGTGGCCAACTGTTTCCAACTGATTGAAACTACTTTGAGGGAGTATAAAAGCCCCTCATGTGCATGGCCTAAAGGAGAGAGAAATTTTATAGACATTATACTCTGTTGGAATCCCAATTCAAGTCTGAATTCTCGTGCCTCCTGCACTTTCCCAGATTTATACAGGAAACCCTTGTTTCTTGGAGATGTTCATTCATTTATATGCCATCTCGAGTGCACAAGTCTTGAAAGTATCTTAGCGAGGCAAGGGCGGGACGGATCCGGACGACGGTCTGTTCGAAGATCGTGGAAGGATTCAGGTGATCTCTCCACTCTTTATTTCTGTACATGCTGTTCGTAATAATGAAGAACCATCTTGTTCCTGAACTTGTGTGTTAGTATCTATTTGTATATGTGAAAAGATTGATTATTAAGCAGTTATTATCGTTTATATCATATTTCACATGGATTACACTAACGTTTAGGAGAAATATATGTTGTACAACTAGGTTTCCGTGCATGTTATTTCTTGTTTTCCAGGTTGGAGAGGAAGAAGGTTTGCTGGGGGTTTGGACCCCGCGGGATCTACATCGAACGCAGGACTACGGGTGAGTTCTGCTATCGTTGTTATCTAGTTTTTAGCATTCAAGTGTGGTTGTGTGTGAGTCCTTCTGAATAGCATGCCCTGATCTGTGGAGGTTTTGACCCAACAAACCTCTAGAGTGTTTTTCCCTGAAACAGGTTTAGACATGAATAAGCGTGGGAAAATACTTTTAGTGTTAAAACATCAAATTTTAATGTTTGGGCGAATACAAAGGAAATGGGAAAAAGCGATGGAAAACATATGAAATGGACCTTAGGTGGTGGGACCCGGTCATGGCGGAGAGCGGTTAAACGTAAGCCATTGGATTTGGGTTGAATGGAAGGTCACGATTGGATCGATGGATCACAATTGGGGGAGGCAGCAGGGTTGACATATTGAAAACTTCTGATTGGTGATGGTGCGATTGAGCGCCAACCGTCAAATCCGGGTCAAGATCGACGACAGAGATTGAATCGGCGGGGAGGAAGACTGGAGCGATGGGAGGGGAGCAATGAGATCTGGGGCATTGGATTTCGAGATATCAATGGCCACGATCAGATTAGAGGAACGTGATCGGGGAAAACAGAAGGAGGCTCCATTTGGAATTTGCGATTGCGATCGGAGCGGGGAAGTGAGGACCGTCGGATTAAAGGTGGAATCAGCGGCGGGGATAACGTCATCGTAGGGGTGACAGGGGGGAATGTAGGTGCGATGGGAGGAGCGCAAGCCATCAGATATTAATAAGATCGATGGTGGTGATCACTCCCAAGACCTATAGAAAAAAAAGGTCATCGCATTGAATTTTTTGCTTTGTTTAACACAAGAATGCACTTTCGTCCATTTCTTCGATTGCGATAAGTGCCTTATGGGCTAGCGCTTGGTCTTAGCACTAGGGTCATGTGGGGAAGTGTTTTCGGGGGCTGGTTGAAAGGGGCTTAAGGCCTTAGTGCAGAAATGAGTTTTTAGGCCAAAGAACGGGGATTTTTAAGGATTTTCTTGGCTTTCAGTAAAGGGGAAAAGGTTGTTTAAACTTGTAAAAAGGGATTTGTAGAGGTTCAAAGGGATTTTGAAGGATTTTTAGGGGGAAATGGAGCTCTTAAAGAGGAAAATGAGGCTTTATGAAAATGAGGGGAAATGAGTCAAAATGGGCAGTTTCAAAGGCCTTTGGAAAACATTTTCTTTCATAGATCTGGCAGGGTTTCGAGCATGCCCTTGTAGAAACAGCTATAGAGATTAATCCAAAGGGACAAAGAATCATCATAAGACTTCAAAGATGATGGATTTTCAGGGGAAATAAATCTCTTGAAGGATTGTAAACAAACTTAGCCACCATTTGGTATATCAGAATTTATGGGTGGCTAACAGTCGCTCCACTTGGGGAGGACAACTTGCCCTTTGGGTGTCCAGAACCTCAGTAATCTTTGTATTTAGCAGACTAGTGCCTTTCCATTGGGCAGCAGTTTTTATTTTGATCTGATAACCTTTGCAGCAACCTGAAAACAACTATCATTCTTCAAAACAACATTTCTGCCTGCCCATTCCTATTGTCCTATAATTTTTTTTCTTCCTTTGAGTGCACTTGGATTTCCAGACTCTTTTCCAACATTTTATTTTGTAAACAGAAAAATAAACCTATATAATGCTACCCTTATATCTCCAAGAGCCCAGATTAAGCAGTTGGACTCTTAATTCTCTACCTAATCTAATACCTGTCAGGATTAAACAGTTTGGCAGGTTTTCATTCTCTATATTCTAAGACAGAAATTGAAAATACAGTCAAACCAGGATTAGACTATCTGGTTTGTTATGGGTCCATGGCATAAAAATAGCTTCACATGAACTAAAAATAACATAAATTAAACAAAACTTGGAAGGATTAAAGATCTAGAATTCAAACACATTCTTCCTTCTTGTTGTGACTCAGATTTTGAGCTTTTTAGAGTCACCTTTCTTTCTTCACTTCATCTCTGGTTTGGATCCTGTTAGAGCTGTTCTCTTTTCTTCTATCCCGATCTATTCTACTGATAAGCCAAGATTGAACAGTTTGGAAGATCTTCTTCACTATCCTATCAGCAGTAAATTTAAATCTGTCCAATCATGATTAGGATGTATGATTAGACAGTAGTGCTTCTTAACGTAGTGGCATTTGAGCTTGCACACTTTCATATTTTCTTTCTTTTTGGTATGGGGCTATACCTTTCTTGTCTTATTTCTACCCTCTTTTTTTTCTTTTTTTTCTGAATGCCAGACAGTATGTACAATAGATGAAAATCTCTGAAACTTAAGATTCTTGACAGAAGTAGTGTTTAAGCATCCTGCCATTGACAGGACCTCCTAACACTTCTTCACCATTCAGTTCTTGCAAGAAAAATGCATTATGCCCTCTTAAGGAATTGATAATATAGGGCCCTTTCCACAGATTTTCAAATTTACCATGTTTTCCTTTCTCTTCCCTTCTTGAATCCCATTTGACAACCACATTCTCGATTTGGAAGTCATTTTCTTTAGTATTTTTTTCAAACTGCCTTTTGATGTTTTCTTGGACTGCTTGAGTTCTCTGGTAAACTTCCTCTATGGTCTACTGTAAGTGGATGGTCTGATTGATCCTTCTCTTCATATCATTTTCTTCAACTTGAACCTCCTGAAGGAGTTTCATGACTGGAACTCCCAAGGATGTTGGGAAAACAACATCCATGCCATAGACCAGCTGATAGGGGGATGTGTTGATTGAATTTTTGGTGGTTAACCTGTCAGCCCACAAAGCATGAACAAGCTTACCATGTCATGCTTTTTTATTCTTCTCCAGCAAATTTTTGATGATGTTGATCAGGCTCTTGTTGGAAGATTCAACAAGTCCATTTCCTTGGGGGTAATAGGCAGTAGAGTGGCCCAAGGTGATTCGATATTTATGGCAGAAATCAACCATCTTTTTGGATTTAAAGGTAGAAGCATTGTCTGTGACTATTTTCCTAGGACAACCAAATCTGGACAATATCTTGGTCTCAAGGAATTTAATAATGACAGAGTCAGTAGCATTCCCAGTGGGTATGGCCTCTATCCATTTGATAAAATAATCTGTGGTTGTGAGGATCCATTTATGTTGGGCTAAGGAGGGTGGATGGATTTCCCCTATAAAGTCCAAACCCCACTGTTGGAAGGGTGTTTCAACACTAATAGGCTTCAAGGGTAAGGGCAAGAGCTTTCTCCTACCATCGAAAATCTAGCATTTGTGGCAAGACATTACTAGTTTGTGGGTGTCTGGAAAAAGGGTGGGCCAATAATAACCTGATTTGAGGATTTTGTTTGCTGTGGTATTCCAATTTAAGTGCCCTCCACATTCTCCTTCATGCATTTCATGCATGATTTTTCCTACATCATTCTCAAGTAAACATTTTAGTAGTATCCCAACAACATTCTTCCAATATAAAACTCCATTTATCATGCAATATTTTAAAGCCTTCTGTTTCACAAATCTAGCTTTTGTTTTCAACAAAGAAGGACGAGAATTTAAGTAAAGCAGCACATAAATAATATTAGCATACCATGAAGATTTCGTGAATGTTTCTTCAGTAAATGGTGCTGGGAACTCTTCTATATCTTCTAAGGCATCAACCATGTTCATATCTAGAACATTGAAATTAGACTCGGCCACAAGTTTTGCTAACCCTTGCCCCTTGATTAGTTTGGTAGGCCTAATTTCTAAGTCGTATTCCAGAATAGTCGCAATCCACTTTCCCCTTTTACCATCGGGTTTGTAACCTAGAATATCTTTGACTACGGTGTGTGGCACAAAGTCAATGATGTGTGAATGTAAGATGTACACCCTGAAATCCTTTAATGCTTTAACCAGTGCCAAGGCTTGCTTTTCCATGATGTTGTATTTGAGTGGGGAATCTCTTAAGGCTTTGCTGAAGAAGGATACAGGTTGTTCTTGCCCCGATTTATTCTTCTTTAACAATATTGCAACTATTGTCTGTTTAGATGCAAAGGAAAAAAATTAAAAATATTTGGTGAAATCAGGACTGATGAGGACTGGTGCTTGAGTAAGGGCTTTCTTTACCAGTTCGAATGATTGTTTAGCTTGCATTGTCCATTTGACACCTACTTCTTTCCTAAGCATGTTAGTGATGTTTTTCAATAGCTCGGCAAGGTTGGGTATGAATCTCCTAAAAAAATTAATCTTTCCAATGAAAGACTGTAATTCTTTGAGATTCCTAGTGTGACTGATATTCAATATGCCCTCAATTCTTTTAGGATCTATTTTGATCCCTTCTTCAGAGATTATATGACCAAGAAGATTTCCTTCTTGGAGGCCAAAGAGTGTCTTTTTTGGATTTAAAGACAAGCCAAATCTTCTGCATTTCTCAAAAACTTTCCTTAGATGTTCTAAATGTTCTTCATCAGTTTTGGAGAAAGCCGTGATATCATCTAGGTAGATGATTATAAAGTAGCCTATGTCTTTCGAGAAGGCTATGTCCATGGCCCTCTGGAAGGTGGCCCCTGCATTCATTAAGCCAAATGGAATTTTGACATACATAAATGTCCCCCATGGTGTGGTAAAGGTTGTCTTATTTTGATCACTTGGGAGGACTAACACTTGGTTATAACCCGAGAACCCATCCTGTAAGGATATTCTTTTTGACCCAGCTACCCTCTGCAGAATGTGGTCCATTTTTGGCAAAGGGTAGTTATCTTTCAGAGAGGCTCTATTAATATGTTTGAAGTCTATACACAGCCTAATATCCCCTGTCTTATTCCTAACAGATACCAGATTGGAGACCCATTCTGAGCATTTGACAAGAACAATGATCCCTACATCATACATCTTCTTAATTTCTTTTTCTACTGCAGGAAATAAGACAGGGTTTATCCTCCTTAATTTCTATTTGAAAAGTTTCTAATTTTCCTTCAGAGGGATCTTGTGCTGAATGATGCTAGTGTCATATGATTTCAAATCTTTATACTCCCATGCAAATACATCTATAAACTCTTTGAAGAGTGCTATGTATCGTTGTTTGATGTGGGCAAGCAGGGTGCTAGATAACTTAATCATTTTAGGCTTAGTTGGGCTGCCTATATTGTGCTCTTCCACATTAGTTTCCATGGGTTCTGTCTTTGGTTCTTTAGCCACATCGTTGAAATCAAAGAACTGTTCTAGCAGCGCAAGGCCTTTGGGTATGGTATCGCCTTTACACTCCAGAACTTCAAGGTCCTTTTGGTCTGGATCATCAGAAAAATTTTCTTTGAAAAGATGATCAAACTGATTTATATCAGTAGGGGAGGGGGACTCTGTTTTAGGAATTTTTTCCCCATTTGAGCATTCTTTTTCATGGTTGCAACTTGGTGATGCTGTGGAAAACTCATTCTTTGATTGCACGAAATCCTCTATATGTTTGTCATTGTTAAAAACCTGCCAATGATCTTCGTTATCAGGCACTGCTGGTCTGTTCTTTACCTTTATAATGAGTTATTCCTCAGTTTTTGGTATCTGGCAGTTACTAGCAGAAAAAGCAAGTTCGTTTGTCGGGTGGTTTTGGGCTCTTGGTATGAACACCAGTTCATATTTTTTGAATTTTTTCAGGAGGTCTAAAACAGTGTTCCTATATTCTCTGAGCCTGGGGTTTTTGGTTGCGTATTCCCCTTTGATTTGTCTGATGATAAACTCATAATATCCTTGTACTGATATCTAATTTTCCTTTAAATATTTAAGTATATGCAGGCCAAGGAGAAGGGCTTCATACTTTGCAATGTTGTTAGTGCACGAAAATTCTAATGTGCAGGCATGTCCTTTGTTTGAGTTGTGTATCCATACACCAATCCCTGCACTATTTCTTCTGCAAGAGCCATTAAAACTCATTTTCCAAAGTGTTTCTATTTCATTTTCATTTTTTTTATGTTGCTCAAGGCTGCTGGGGGTTGAGGTATCTAGAGGCTGAGAGGAAGAAAAATCTGAATGTTCTGGTGAACTAATGTTTTGCTCGATTTCTTTCTATGTTTGGGTGACCTCATCTTCGTTGTATAAAATGAAGGAATCTAAATCTGAATGGGTGGAATAAACATAGGTGTTGTGAGGTTTTTCCTTTCTTCTCACCATGTATTTCATAAGGGTTTCCTAGTACAATCTTCTAGTTTGACTGAACACCAGTATGGTGGCTTATGACATATCCATTTGAAGGCTGCCGTGGATATTAGCTCCCCATGATCTAGATAAAAGCATACCATATTTTGGGGGAATGTCAGCTACTAATACATCCATTACAAGGTTCTTAGCAGGAATTTGGGAGAAGTTAACACACAAATCTTTAATTAATACCAAGCATTTGACCTTTCTTGAATCAAAGGAGTACAAGTCTTTGTAGGGCCTAGTGATCTCTAAGCCTAAGCTTTCCATTACTACTTTCGGCATAAGGTTGTGTGATGCTCCTGAATCCAGCATGGCATTGTGTAAAACTTGGTCATGTGTGTTTAGGCTGACATAGAAGGGAGGCACATCCCCTTTTTGATATTTTCCTTCAATTTTAGGACCAAACAACAACTATGGCTTATCATCTCTTAAGTTCAAAGTAGCGGTATCAACATGTATATTTAGAGCTTTTAGGACCTGGTCTCTATACACTTCCTAAGTTACTAATTCAGCCAGAGGTATGTTAATTTTAATCTTTGCAATCTCCCCCTCTAGGCTGAAAGGAACTATCACTTTTGTTGTATTTACATCTATTTTCTTACTTGTGTTTCTTTTGGCAATTTTGACTTGCTGGGTTTTATTGGGACTGTCAATCTGAGCCATTTTATCAGGGCCGATAGTGGAGGTACTAGGGAAAATCTGTTCAACATTTGGCTGGATTCCTTTATCTTTGTTTAAATCAGCCCTTTTAGCTATTGTGATAGCTTTGTTAGCTGTCTTTTTAGTCTGATTTTCTGTACTTTTCCTAATAGCAGAGCTAGTGTTTTTTTCATTTGGACTATCTATGTTCCCTTTTCTTCTTAGATCATAATGTCTGTTCACCTCCATGATTGCATTTTCAAACCCCAATCTATACTCTTCAGACTCCTCATGTGTATCTTCCTTTGGTTCTGAAGAGAAGAAACCTTGTTCTTCTTCAGTGAGGAAAACATCATCCTCACTGTCTGATCCAATCAGGTTCACATGGTTTCTCCCAAATTTTCAATCTCCCTTTCTTCCTCTTGATCTACGTAGTTTTTTTGGAAGGGAGCTCTAATTTACTAGTCATGATCTCGTTGTCTATCTTGATTGTTATCTCTTCTAAAGTTCTAGTTTCTATTTTGATTTTGGAGGTTGTTTTGGTTTTCTCTTGGTGGTGCTCTCTCAAGTAAGCTCATCCTTTTCATCATCTCTTCCATCATCCTCTCCATTTTTGAGCTAGAAGTGGAGGGTGCAGTGTCATCTTTATAAGTTACCCTCTTCTCTGATATTATCCTAGCTCTTTTCTCAATTAAGTTCACTTCTACACTCACATCTCCTGTGTGCATGTCTTCTAGAGTTAAATAATCCCTTTCCCTTAGCTGATAAGCCATGTCCGCATCAAACCCTTCAGGATATTTGACTAGGGCCATGCCTTGGGGAGGCTTCATGTGAGGAGGAAGGGCATTGTAAACACTGTTAAACCTGGTGGAGGAATCATGGACACTCTCTCCCTGATTTCTTTTAAGGCTCTGATACTCTGCTAGTATCTAGTGAGGGTTTCTTTTGGCTTCCCATTTGTTTATGAATGCTTGACATAATGAGGGAAGGTCATGGATGCTATTAGGAGTTAAGAATTTAAACCACTTCTTTACTTCTCCTCCTAAACTCTGGGAAAATATTCTGATTTTAATGGTCTCATCATCTATTTCCATGTAATCGAATGCATCTCCCATTTCATCTACATGTTGTCGAGCTATGGTAGAAGTTCTTTCAGGGAAGTGTGGAATTTTGGATTGATAGTCATTTGGTAAGGGAACCAAAGCTTGTGGTAACACTAGTGGGGCATACCATGCAGCCATGGAAATTTTTTGTGAAGGTAAAGGATTATCTTGAGCGGCAGGTATATGGATGACGGCACTGATTGGACCAGCAACAAACTGTTGATCAGATTTAGGGTAAGAGAGACCCAAGTTATGAATGAAGTGAATATCAAGGGGTGTCAATGGAGGGGTTTCTCTGTCACTCAAATGTTGACCACTATGTGGTGGTGAGTTTGGAGGCTCAAAATCTATAACACTGTTACCGATGAAATAGGTAACTGCACTGTTACCTACTTTTTTTTGGTAGCATAAAAAGCACTCGATTTTGAAAAGTGGTGATGCAGAATCACCCCTTCTTTTTGTGCACATTTTTTGACACTCTAATACTTTTATTTATGAAGTATGAATATTTGTTTTAAAATGTTAGTGATTTTCATGGTAATTTTGAAACGTATTTGTTAGCCCCCTATAAATTTTTGACAAGCAAATAGGGGGCTAAAATGTTTTTGAGCCGTCAAGGAATGCATTTTTCTTGAAAAACACATCATCCTTGAAGCCTCCTTGTGCCTTGTGTCCTTTGATAAAATATCCTCTACTGTTTCCATCCACAAAGCCTCACTGATTGTAAATATTGTGCTCCAAAAGGCCTTTATTTTCCCCTTGTACCCCTGCAGAATTCTCCATTTCATCCCTTTTTTCCCTTTTTTCATAAAGCCTCATTTTCCTCTTTAAACCCCCCATTTCCCCCTGAAAGGCCTTCAAAATCATTTTGAACCTCTAAAAATCCATTTTTACAGGTTCAAACAACCCTTTCCCCTTTACCGAAAGCCAAGAAAATCCCTAAAAATCCCTGTTTTCGGCCTAAAAACTCATCTCTACACTAAGGCCATAAGCCCTTTCCGGCCTAGCCCCAAAAACCACTTCCCCACATGACCCAGCGCTAAGACCAAGCGCTAGCTCGTAAGGTGCTTATCGCAATCAGAGAGGCGGATGGAAGCGCTTTCTAGTGTTAAACAAAGAAAACCCCGATGCGATGATGTTTTTGTTTTGTGGGTCTCGGGAGTGTTCTTTTCCGTTAATATTATTAAGATCTGACGGCCCGCAAAAACTCTCTCTAATTGAAATCACAATTTTCAAATGGTGCCACCCTCTACCCTTTGTGATTTGAGATCTTCCGACGCAATCTCCACCGTCGATCTCACATAAAATCCAATGGTCAGGATTTAATCGCGCTTCGCCTCATTTTCCCTCCATCATTTCCCCTCTGATCAAATCCCGACCATCAATCCCCACTTTGATCCAACGGCCCAGTGCTAATCGCATTATCACTCCATCGCCCCTCTCCATCTCCCTCCGATTGAATGTGGGTCGTTGATCTGGTCCCATGATCCAACGGCCAGCGCTCAATCGCGCAATCGCAATCGCAATTTTCAAACGGTGCCACCCTCCGCCCTTTGCGATTGCGATCCTCCGACGCTATCTCCACTCTTGATCTTTTTATGATCTAGCGGTCTGCAGTTAATTTCCCTCCGCCCATGCCAGGTCCCACATCATAGGCCCCGCTTCTTTCATTTTCTGTGTTTTCCATTGCATTTTCCCAAGGTTTAAGCTTTGGTGCTTTAGCACTAAAGTGTTATTTCTCCACCACTGTCCGTTGCATCCACCGTTTCCACAGTTTCCACCACCATTCCTCTAGGCCTCCACAGAATTCCTTCCACCCCTCTCCGTATTTTATAATTGGTTCATTTTTAATGTGCAGGGTATACAGAGTGATTAATTCACTTTTTTTGATGCAATCATAGCCATTGTGATTTCGAGCACAGAGAGGTCGTTACAGTAGCGGCAAAGTGAAACAGCAGAAGCATTTTTGAGGGATTTGGGCATGTTAATCAAATATTTAGCGCCTAATCCCGAATTCAAAGGATAAAGTGCAGTTTGTAGACCAAAGAGTGCACCAGCAAGTCATATCAGTGCTACATAACAGCAGAGCGCATTTTCTCCAGAGGTACACTTTCCTACAGTATTCTCCATTCCTCCTCGAGCCTAGAAACAGTTAATTACTATAACAGAAACTTCTTAAAGATTGTCAGGACTGCAGTTATGGAAGCATGGAGACCTAAAGACCTTTCAGTCACCTTACTTGCTTTAGAAGATAGAACAGAGGGCCTTACAGCTAGAAGGACTTCACGAAACATCAGAGGTCAAAGCCACCCTGACAGAGACTCCCAGATCATACTATAGAATACTTACAGTGATGCATATTTCCGTTAAGGAGAGTGGGCATGAACTCTTTCTCCACTCTCTCTTAATGAGATCCATTTAATGAATATTATCTACTATTGTTATTCTCTTCTCCTATAAGAATCCCTAAGAACAAATTGTAAAGGGTTGTTGTTCGGTTGTTGTCGTTCCTGTTAGAGGGATTCATTTTGAGTGCTAGAATAGTCTTGGGAGGGAGTAGCAGAGTAGTTTTTATATAGTAGGCTGGGAGGAGAGAGATTTGAATGTATTAGCCATTGAGCTCAGTGTATGTGACTAGTTTTGCATCAATTAATCAAGCAAATTTCATTGGATCCTGGTCTATTACTACGGGTGATGTTTCTCTTTTTGCATCATTTATTTACATTACATGCTGTTCATTTCTTCTGGCACGCATCATAAATCTGGCATAGGATTTACCCTTGTTAGGTACCCTATGTCTCTGCTCTCCCTGCCTTTAATGTTTTCTGCTGATAGTGAAACTAAGAGTAGACTCCTGTGGTTTAACCAGTGTAGCGAATGTTATTTCCTGCTAGCTTATGTGTGAATTCGGGGTTTTCTTCTCAGTTGTTCTTGTTGGGTTTAAGCTGGAAGATTTGGGATACTGGGGATTAGAGTTAGCCCTATCCACTAGGGTCCTTGTGCAACCAGCTGGCCTTTCTAAGATCTCTTGCTGGTGTCAAAGCATTGAAGGTTCAAAGTCCTTCTCTAATCTATAGACCCTGGCTCTGTTAAAACTTATCTCTGTTTTCCCTTGGAGCATGCTAAAACAGACCTGGAGTTAAATGACCTCTGGTCCGATCTATAAGCTGCCCCTTTTTTCCCCCATTGAGAGTTGCCTATGAGTATGTCCAAGTAGGTCTGGAGTTAAATGACCTCTGACCTGATCTATAGACAGAAATTGGGTTTCTTTCCTTCTTTCACCTTCTTTCCTTTTTGTTCCATCCCACCATCTATCTAAAGGATCCTTTAGTATAGATGAATTTCCCTTTGAAAGCCTTGGCCAGTTGTTTGCAAGTAATCTCCTTTCATGACTCCATAGCCCAATGGATGGCACTTTCTTGACCTATCCTCTTTTGTCGAAACATCCTAATGCCCTGCTCCTTTCTTCCCATTACCTTCTCAGTCTATGATCTCGTGACTCAACTCAACAACCAACCAACCAAATCATTTTAAACCCCCCCCTCTATGCTTCATACCTTGCCTAATACCTTATTTTGAGCTTTCAAAGATATATCATTCTTTGCCCTATTTGGAGAGATCCCTCTCCAGATCCAGGAGGGCTAGATCCTAGGATCCCAAAGTGGTTCTGATGTTGTCTCATCTTTTGGTCTTTCCAATTTGGCCAAAACATGGGAACCACAACATAATGGCGACTCCACTGGGGAAAAATATGAGTGCCTAAACTGCTAACATTGGTATATGTCCCATTGTCATCACCACATAATGGAAACTCCATTGGGGATTGAGTGCATTTCACCTTAAAAAATTCTTAGGCACTAAAAGACCCAGAATCCATGGTTGGATTGATATTTAATTGCTGATGGTTGACAGCAGCCTGCTCCAAACAGTCAAATTCATCCACCTGGCGACTCCACACTCTATAGCTCCCAAAAGACCAAATGACTTCACTGGTAGAAGACTCTGAACTGGTTGAGAAGATACAGTGACCTCTTTTTTATTTACAAACATGCTTCCACACATACAGAGAAGATATGCCCCAATGAGTAGGGAGCATATCCCTGGATACCCACACAAAATGCCTGAAGTAGACTGGTTAAAAAACCTGCCTACCTTTCAGGGTGAAAACGTTGATGACCCCTTGCTACATCTCATCAAGTTTCATATACATGTGTGGAAATTTAAAGTTGAATGGCATGAAGACTACCTAATGAAAATTTTCATGGCAACGTTAGAAGGAAAGGCTAGGGTCTGGTATGAATGGTTAGAACCTCAGAGTTTGTTTTCTTTAAGGGACATGCACCAAGTATTTTACAAGAATTATAAAGGAAACTCTCCATCCTTATCATGGAATTGTTGTGATAAATCTCAGAATATCATACAGTACCTGTTAGATATTGATGAGGTTTTGGTTAATATGCATCCTGAAGATCTGTTAATAGCCATTCAAGAATTTCATATGCACTCTGGCTATCACAAGAACATGGATGAATCAGCTGAGGAAGAAAAAATTCAAGAGACCGTAGACATTCCTCAAGATATTCCTGAAAACTTAGATGCTGATCCATCATCCCTTACAGTTGAGGCTTCAGATGACATTCTGCCTCAAATCCAGTCTTCAAAGAAAACAGAGAGCTACTACACTTCTACACAAAGGAACACAAGACCATCACCCCCTTTGACAGAAGAAGAAATAGATCAGATCATCAATGGACAGCCAGCCTCTGAATTTTTTTATAGATCAGACATCCTTGTCCATTCATCTGATGAGCTTTGTTGTACAGAGTTGGAAGGCTCACATGTAAATCAGAGTGAAGAAAAATCTGATGATAATCCAGTATGTCTGGTTGGCAGCATTACTTATATTCATGATTTTCCTATTTTTGATCTATCTGATGATGATGTTCTCCAAACAGAAGATGACCTTGCAGGGTCATCATTAGTAGATTTATGGGAGGAGAATCAGTTCCCTTTAGTTCCAGAGAATAATGAGCCAATGCAGGCTATTTATGATACTGATGAAGAAATATTTAAGAGTGCAGAAGAGGGTGAAGGATCTATAGATCTTTGCTTCACTCCATTACAACCCATCAGTAATGGTTTTCACATGATTGGAGGTCAGCAGCCTTTCATCTCAGAAGATGAGGAGGAAAACAAGGAAGAAATTTTTGAGCAGTTTGAAAGCAAGGGGTTTTCTCTTGAAGAAAAGGAAGCAAAGGAACATACCCCTGCTCAAGAATACATTGATCTTTTCATAGAGCTCAGCCCACCAGACTAGAATATATTAGAGCTCCAAGAGGACAGAACTGCCATATATGATGAGTCCTCCGGTTCAGAAAATGAAGAAGATGAGGGATATTCTCTTTCTCAAGAGGGTCTTGTTCCTGATCAAGTGGAAGTAGAAGAAATCCTGGTTGAAGCCTGCCTGCCAAATATTCATAACCAGGTATCATTTCATGATCCTTACGTTCATTTCCTGCACACATTTGAAGAAGGATCAAGGGTCTTTTTGAGCAGCATGTTGCAGACAACAAGAAATTTTTTTGTAACTGCTGTTGTGGAATGAAAAGAGTGGGAGAAACCCTACCTATCCAACATGCTCAAAGAGTTGAGCAAGAAAGACCATTCATGGGATCACTTGATGGACTGGTTACATTGGAAGACAATGTTTGTGAGCTAGACTTGTAAATATTTGCAGTAGAGTAGGGTAGGTAGGAAAAGATCAATAAAGCTCAGTCTGTGAGCATGTATTTAGTTGTTTTTTATTTCTGCAAAGTCCAGCAAGCTAGACAGTGTAATCCTGGCTTGACTGTTTTTCAATTTATGTCTTAGAATATAGAGAAGAAATTTGCTAGACAGTTTAATCCTAGCAGATATAGTTTAGGTAGAGAATCTATGAGGCCAATAGTCTAATCTGGTCTCATGGAGTAATAAGGGTAGAAGTAGAATAGGTTTATTTTCCTGATGGTAAAAAATTGATGATGTAAAGGGTCTGCAAGTCCAAATGCACCCAAAAGATAAATGGTAGGATTGTAGGATGGGTAGGTAGATTGTTTGAGAATTTTCTGCTGATTTGATGTCTTCACAATTTGTGGCAGCTGATCCAAGAGAAGAAAAATGAGTCAAGTACCAGGAATCTAGCCTACACCAAAGATTTATTTTCTGAATTCTTGACTCCTTCAAGAAGAAGCCATCCCCATGTGGAGCCATTGTTAGCCCCCTATAAATTTTTGACAAGAAAACAAGGGGCTAAAATGTTTTTGAGCCTTCAGGGAATGCATTTTTCTTGAAAAAAACATCATCCTTGAAGCCTCCTTATGCCTTGTGTCCTTTGATAAAATCTCCTCTGCTGTTTCCATCCACAAAGCCTCACTGATTGTAAAAATTGTGCTCCAAAAGGCCTTTATTTTCCCCTTGTACCCCTGTAGAATTATCCATTTCATCCCTTTTTTCCCTTTCTTCATAAAGCCTCATTTTCCTCTTTAAGACCCCCATTTCCCCCTGAAAGGCCTTCAAAATCCTTTTGAACCTCTAAAAATCCCTTTTTACAGGTTCAAACAACCCTTTCCCCTTTACCGAAAGCTAAGAAAATCCCTTAAAATCCCTGTTTTCGGCCTAAAAACTCATCTCTGCACTAAGGCCTTAAGCCCTTTTTGGCCCAGCCCCAAAACCACTTCCCCACATGACCCAACACTAAGACCAAGTGCTAGCTCGTAAGGCACTTATCGCAATCGGAGAGGCGGACGGAAGCGCTTTCTAGTGTTAAACAAAGAAAACCCTGATGCGATGATGTTTTTTCTGTGGGTCTTGGGAGTGTTCTCCGCCGTTGATCTTATTAAGATCTGACGGCCCACGCAAACTTGCTCTAATTGCAATCGCAATTTTTAAACGGTGCCACCCTCCACACTTTGCGATTTGCGATCCTCCGACACAATCTCCACTGTCGATCTCACATAAAATCCAACGGTCAGGATTTAATCGTGCTCCACCTCATTTTCCCTCCATCATTTCCCCTCCGATCAAATCCCGACCATCGATCCCCGCTTTGATCCAACGGCCCAACGCTAATCGCATTATCGCTCCGTCGCCCCTCTCCATCTCCCTCTGATTGAATGTGGGCCGTTGATCTGGTCCCATGATGCAATGGCCAGCGCTCAATCGCGCAATCGCAATCACAATTTTCAAACGGTGCCACCCTCTGCCTTTTGTGATTGCGATCCTCCGACGCTATCTCCACCGTTGATCTTTTTATGATCTAGCGGTCCGCAGTTAGTCGCCCTCCGCCCATGCCAGGTCCCACATCATAAGCCCTGCTTCTTAGCCCTTCTTCTTTCATTTTCTATGGTTTCCATTGTATTTTCCCAAGGTTTAAGCTTCAGTGCTTTAGCACTAAAGTGTTATTTCTCCACCACTGTCTGTTGCATCCACCGTTTCCATAGTTGCCACCACCGTTCCTCCAGGCCTCCACAGCATTCCTTCCACCCGTCCCCGTATTTTATAATTGGTTCATTTTTACTATGCAAAGTATACAGAGTGATTAATTCACTTTGTTTGCTGTAATCACAACCATTGTGATTCAGAGCACAGAGAGGCCATTACAGCAGCGGCAAAGTGAAACAACAGAAGTGTTTTTTAGGGATTTGGGCCTGTCAATCAAATATTTAGTGCCTAATCCAGAATTCAAAGGATAAAGTGCAGTTTGCAGACCAAAGAGCGCACCAGCAAGTCATATCAGCGCTACATAATAGCAAAGCGCGTTTTCTCTAGAGGTACACCTTCCTACAACAGTCTCCATGCCTCCTCGAGCCCATAAACAGTTAATTACTCTAACAGAAACTTCTTAAAGACTATCAAGACTGCAGTTATGGAAGCATGGAGACCTGAAGACCTTTCAGTCACCTTACTTACTTCAGAAGATAGAACAGAGGGCCTTACAGCCAGAAGGACTTCATGAAACATCAAAGGTCAAAGCCGCCCTGACAGAGACTCCCAGACCATACTATAGAGTACTTACAGCGATGCAGATTTCCATTAAGGAGAGTGGGCATGAACTCTTTCTCCACTCTGTCTTAATGAGATCCATTTAATGAATATCATCTACTATTGTTATTCTCTTCTCCTATAAGAATCCCCAAGAACAAATTGTAAAGGGTTGTTGTTCGGTTGTTGTCGTTCCTATTAGAGGGATTCATTTTGACTGTTAGAACAATCTTGGGAGGGAATAGCAGAGTAGTTGTTATGTAGTAGGATGGGAGGAGAGAGTTCTGACTGTATTAGCCATTGAGCTCAGTGTATGTGACTGGTTTTGCAGCAATTAATCAAGCAGATTTCATTGGATCCTGGTCTATTACTACGGGTGATGTTTCTCTTTTTGCATCGTTTATTTACATTACATGCTATTCATTTCTTCTGGCACACATCAGAAATCTGGCATAGGATTTACCCTTGTTAGGTACCCTATGTCTCTGCTCTCCCTGCCTTTAATGTTTTCTGCTGATAGTGAAACTAAGAGCAGATTCCCGTGGTTTAACCAGTGTAGTGGATGTTATTTCCTACTAGCTGATGTGTGAATTCGGGGTTTGCTGCTCAGTTGTTTTTGTTGGGTTTAAGCTGGAAGATTTGGGACACTGGGGATTAGAGTTAGCCCTGTCCACTAGGGTCCTTGTGCGACCAGCTGGCCTTTCTAAGATCTCTTGCTGGTGTCAAAGCACTGAAGCTTCAAAGTCCTTCTCTGATCTATAAACCCTGGCTCTGTTAAAACTTATCTCTGTTTTCCCTTGGAGCATGCTAAAGCATACCTGGAGTTAAATGACCTCCAGTCCAATCTATAAGCTGCCCCTTTTTTGCCCCATTGAGAGTTTCCTATGAGTATGTCCAAGTAGGTCTGGAGTTAAATGACCTCTGACCTGATCCATAGACAGAAATTGGGTTTCTTTCCTTCTTTCACCTTCTTTCCTTTTTGTTCCATCCCACCATCTATCTAAAGGATCCTTTAGTATAGATGACTTGCCCTCTAAAAGCCTTTGCCAATTGTTTGCAAGTAATCTCCTTTCATGACTCCATAGCCCAATGGATGGCACTTTCTTGACCTATCCTCTTTTGCCAAAATGTCCTAATGCCCTGCTCCTTTCTTCCCATTACCTTCTCAGTCTATGATCTCGTGACTCAACTCAACAACCAACCAACCAAATCATTTTAACCCCCCCCCCTCTTTGCTTCATACCTAGCCTAATACCTTATTTTGAGCTTTCAAAGATATATCATACTTTGCTCTATTTGGAGAGATCCCTCTCTGGATCCTGGAGGGCTAGATCCTAGGATCCCAAAGTGGTTCTAATGTTGTCTCATCTTTTGGTCTTGCCAATCTAGCCAAAACATGGGAACCACAACAATATTGATGCAACATCAACTTTTTTGTTTAGAGCGGTGATTTTCATGCTAATTTTGAAACGTATTGATGCAGCATCAACCCTTTTTTTTATAGTGGTGATTTTCATGTTGGTAATAAAACACAAAACTTAGATAAAAAATATATATATATAAAAACAATAAAAATGTTAAAAAAAACAAAATCAACTCGTAAAAATAAAAAATTAAAACAAAAATAAATTAAAAAAAACTAAAATATTAGAAAATTATATCAAAAGCAATGACAAAATTTGAAAAAAAAACACATAATTTAAAGGAAAAAACAAAAATTATAAAAAAAAAAAACATCAAAAACATTTTCTTCTAAGTTATTAAAAAAAACCATATAATTAAAAAAAAAAAAAATTTCAAAATAACTAAAATTACAAAATTAAAATTTAGATTAAAAAAAAATAAAATACAAAAAAGAAAAAAATTAAATTTTAAATTAAAATAATAATAATAATAATAAGAAAAAAAAAAAAAAAAAAAATACGGATATGCACATCAATGTTCCAAAGCTCGATTGCCGAGGACGGGTGTTGCGTGGTGAAGATTTTCCTGAAACCCTAATGGCATTCACTGCTGCCTCGGCTCCCTTGGCCCGGTGGGACGATGCCGCCGCCGTCTCCGGTGCAAGGCGTGCCCCCCCTCAAGAATCCGTAGCTGCAGACCCACGAGACTTTTCCCCTCAGAATCTTCACAGAGCGCCGACAAGGTTCTCACAACCGGCAAAAGGGACCACGCAGGTTGCAGCCCGAGGGTTTACCCTCTCTTGGAACGCTGCAGGTTCTGCTGCCGGGACCTCCGCCCCAACCACAGTTTCTCCCTGCAATCGATTTGGAATAGAAGAAGATTCCAAAGCCGGATGGCACAAAAGTTTTGAATCAGGTTTCTCTGTAGCGTCGACTACAGCTGCGCCCCTGCTCTCCATCCTCCACTGTAAAACAGGGGATAGCTGCCGACCCAGGAGTGTTTCAGATCTTAAGATCCAGGCAAAGGAGTCTTCAGATCCTTCTTCTACTGCTTTTTGGAAGCAGATCTGCTTCTTAGACCAGTCAGTACTGCCAGAAGTAGACTCTACATTTCAGATCCAGATCTCTCTCCAATCCGGAAAAACTCTGCTTCAGTGGGTGCGTGATACAGACCTTGTGCAAGATCTTCTACACAAACTTGAACTCCAGCTGGGGATTCCCACCTCCTGCCAGAGGTTGCTGTTTAATGGTAAGCAACTAGAGGACTCTCTCCCTCTTTCCTTTTACAGTATTCAGAAGGACGCTACTATTGTTCTCAGTTTTCGTCTAAGAGGAGGGTCCTATGGGCAGACCTCCTCTGCCCCACAGTTCTCTTATAAAGATGCTGTCCATAAAAATACAGCACATCCACAGCCCTCCTCAAAGGCAGCGCAACCCGATTTGGCCCAGGCATCTCAACCAACTATGGCTCCCAGGCCATTTTTGGTGGATAAACTGGAGGAAGTTCCTTCAATAGCATTCTCTTTGCCTGGGTTTGAAGAATACCAACAGAATTTTGTAGAATCTGCAATCATATGCAGATTTAATGGTTTATGGCCACGCACTGCAGATTTACACCACTAGATCCAGAACAACTGGACTAAAAAATGCCAGATCTACTTATGCTCGAAAGGCTTCTTCATTGTTGCTTTTGATCTAAAGGAAGACTACCAGAAAGCCATCACGGGAGGCCCTTGGTTCTGGGGCACAGCTGGGCTTTTCCTTGCCCCATGGTTTCCAGACTTTGACCCTTCGACAGCGGTCATCACCAAACTTCCCATTTGGGTCAGACTCCCGAACCTTCCGGTGCATCTATGGCATACTTCTGTCTACATAGCCATTGGAGATGCATTAGGACGCTTCCTCGCTGCAGACAACTCGAGAAGGGACAATGGACTTTTCACCTACGGCAGAATCTGTGCAGAAATAGACATCAGCAAAGGGCTGCCGGATCGGATCAACCTCAAGATTGGGGATTTTCACTGGACTCAATATTTGGATTACGAAAATACAGCCTTTCGCTGCCGCCATTGTCATCAAACGGGGCACCTCCAAAAGGATTGCACCCAGATCCTCGACAAGAAGAAGAATCCGGTTCACAAACCCAAAGTTAAGAAATGGAATCCCTACGTTCCCCCCCCCCATGGATGATTCAGACTCCTCCAGCTCGGATGAGGAGGAAATAGTAGCAGATGAGTTGAAGGATGGAGCTCCGCCGGACGCCCCCACTGCTGTTCTTGCGGACCCCTCTGCCCCGTTGATTTCGCAGAAACGCTACCACAAGTCTTCGTCCTCTGACTCGGATAAGGAGTCTCCTCCTTATGCGCAGAATAGTTTGCAGATGATTCCCGTCTAGCCAGCTCCCAATGGTTGGGTCACAGTTAGTAAAAAGAAAAAGAAAAATTGTCGATTGGGAGATTCTACCCATTCTGGTTTGACTCCTTAGTCTAGTTCTTTACTTTATGTTCTACTGGTAATCTTTTTGCTCATGCCATGGATGTTCTTTGGGACCGAGGTTGATAGCCTATCATTTCCGGCTCCCTTGCTCTCTTGCTTTGCTTTTATGCAAGCATTGATTGTACTATATTTCCTTAATAGATTTAGTCTTATTCAGAAAAAAAAAAAAATAAGAAAAAAAAATACAAATTTTAAAATAAACCAAAAAAAAAAAAAAAAAAAAAAAAGAAAATTGAAAAAGAAAATTAAAATAAAAGAATTAAAAAAAAAAAAAATTATCATTAAAAAAACAAAAAAAATGAAAAAAACCCTTTTTTTTTTAAATGAAACAACTTATAAATTTTAAAAATGAAAAACTAAATAACCTAAAAGATTAAAAAAAAAATTAAATTAAATTAAAATTTAATAAATAAATTTTAAATTTTAAAAAATAATTAATCTAAAATATTAAATTTAAAAACAAAATTTAAAAAAAAAACAAAAAATTAAGACAAATTAAATTTAAAATAAAAAATTTGAATTAAAAAAAAAAAAAAAAAAAAAAAAAAAATTATTTTTTGAAATTAAAAAAAAAATATATTAAAAGTTTAAAAAAAATTAAAAACAAAAAAGGAAAAAATCAAATTAAAAAAAAATATTAATAATTAAAAACAAAATTTAGAAAAAATAGGTTACAAATTAAAAAATATTAAAAATTAAAATTAATAAAAAAAAAAATCAAATTAAGAAAAAAAAGTATTAAAAATAAAATAAAAATTTGAATAAAAAGAGAATTTTTTGATCGTGGTGGCGCCGTCAATCGGCCTCCCTTCCAGGTGGCGGCAAAGGCCGGCAGTTAGGTGGACGGGGGAGTCTGCATGCAGCCCCCTGCCCGCCCAGCGGCCAACCTCCGCCGCCACCTAGGTGGGAGGCCGATTCTGGGAATCGCCCTCCCGTCGTGGGAAGTCGATTCCTGGAATCGCCCTCCCACCATGAGAGGCCGTTTCCAGGAATCGTGCTCCCACCGCGAGAGGCAGATTCTGGGAATCGCCCTCCCGTCGCAGGAGGCCAATTTCGGAAATTGGCCTCCCGCCGTGGGAGGCCTATTCCGGTAATCGCCCCCCTGCCGCGGGAGGCCGATTTCGGGAATCTCCCTCCCCCCGCGAGAGGCCGATTCCGAGAATAGCCCTCCCGTGACGGCAGAGGCCGATTCCCAGAATCAACCTCCCGCCACGGGAGGCCGATTCCCGGAATCGCCCTCCCGCTGCGGGAGGCCGATTCCCAGAATCGACCTCTGCCGCCACCTGGGCGGGAGGTCGATTGGCGGCGCCACCACGATCAATTTTTTTTTTTTTTTTTTTTTTTAGTTTTTAATATTCTTTTTTTTTTTAATTCAAAAAATTTAATTTTTTTTTTTTTTTAAATTTAATTTTTATATTTGAAATTTAATTTGTTTTAATTTTTTTTTATTTTTTTTTATTTTTTTAATTTTATTCATTTTTTTTGTTTTTAATTTTTTTGTCTAAATTTTGTTAATATTTTTTATTAAATTTTGTAATTTTTTTTTATTTAATTGACATTTTTTTTAATTTTTTCATATTTTTTTTATTATTAAATTTTATGTTTAGTTTTTTTCATTTAATTTTTTAAAATTTAATAAATTTTGTATTTTTAGAATCTATGCTTCTGTGATCCATATAAAATTGTAAAATCTCTTTCGGTAATAATCACATATAATGGAACGTTGTCGACGCGTTTCAAACCAACCAGTGTGGTTCATCATCAGGACTAGGTGAGAGATCAGATCAAATCAATAAGCTTAAATTGAATTGGTGAAACTGGTCGATCTATAAATCAAAGAATTTCTGAACATGCTGCTGACATTAAGCATGGAAGATCCCGCTCGTCTGCCCTAGCTGAACATGCAGAAAAGACTAACCATCGTATTTGCATTGAAGAGGCGAAGGTCATTGCTAGGATTGACCATTTCCATCATCGTAAGTTAAGAGAGGCCTTAGAAATCGAAAAAAGACACCTTAATCTCAACAGAGATGATGATTGGACCATCAGCAGGTGTTGGATACCTGCCTTATGTCCCTAATTTTTTTTATTTATTTTTTAATAATTAATTAATTAATTATTTTATTTTTATATTTATATTTATTTATTTATTTACATTTTTTTATTTTCATTTAATTTTCATTTATTTATTTATTTTTTATATTTTATTTTTCTTTTATTATATATCTTTTATATTTATATTTATATTTTATTTTATTTTATTTTTTATTTGATTTTATTTTTATTTGATTTTATTTATTTATTTATCTATTTATTTTTATTTATTTTTTATTTATTTTTATTTTATTTTATTTTTTATTTTTTATTTTTTATCTATTTTTTATGTTTTGAAAGTTTGATATTTTATTTATTATTTATTTATTTTTCTTTTTTTATTTTTATTTTATTCTATTATTATTGTATTTTTGTTTTGCTATATTTATTTTTATATTTTTTTTTTTTTTAATTATTTTTATTTATTTTTTTATTTATTTTATTTTTTTTTTTAATATTTTTTTTTTTTTTTAACCTCTTACTTTAATTTAAAAAATAAAAAAATAACAAATAAAATTATAACTAATAAGTTTACTAAATAATTATAACTAATAAGTTTACTAATTTATTAACTAAACGAATAAATTTATTAATTGGTTTAATAGTAGGAGGGAACTAGCCGTTACTTATTAAAAAACATTTTAAATTATTAAAAAGTCAAACTAGTCGTTTAGAAAACGGCTAGTTTAAACATCTCTACATCTATTTAAGCTTATTGATTTGATCTGATCTCTCACCTAGTCCTGATGATGAACCACACTGGTTGGTTCGAAACGTGTCGACAACGTTCCATTATATATGATTATTACTGAAAAAGATTTTACAAATTTTGTATTTTTTTTAATTTATTTGAATTTAATATTTTTTTTTAATTTTTTTTTTATTATTATTTTTTTAATTACGTAAATTTTTTATATTTTTTTATTTCAATTAAAATTGTGTATTTAAAATTAGATTTTTTTTTTTAATTATACTTAATATTTTCAAATTAATTTGTTTTTTATTTTATTTTTTATTTAATATATATTTTTTTAATTTTTTTTCAATTTTTCAATTTTAATTGATTTTTAAAGTTTTTTAACTTTTTATTTTAACAATGTTTTTTCTTTTTTCTTTATATTTAAAATTTATTTTTTATTTAAAAAATTATTTGTTTATTCATTTATTTATTAAAATTTAATATTTTTTTTTTAAATTTCATTTCTTATTTTAATATTAATATTTTTTTTAAATTTAATAAAATCTAATATATATATATATATATATATATATATATATATATATATATATATATATATATATATATATATATATATATATAATTTAAGTTTATATCTATATATATATATATATATATATTATTTTTTAAATTTAAATTTAATTTATTTTTTAAAATTTATTTGTTTTTTTAATATATATTTTTTTAAATTTAATATTTTTATTATATTTTATTTTTCATTTTTTTATTTTTAATTAGTTTTTCATTTTTTTACTTTTAATTTAAATAATGTTTTTTTTTTTAATTCTTATTTTAAAGTTTTAAATTTATTAAAATTTAATATATTTCTTTAAATTTATTTATTTTTTTTAATTTAATAAAGATTTTCTTTTTCTTTTTTAAATTTAATTTCTATATTTTATTTTTTATAATTTCTTTCTTTTTTAAACTTGTTTTTTTTTTTTTTAATTTAATATTTTTTTTTTTGTTTTTATTTTTTATTTTTTTTTTATATTTGAAATTTAATCATATTTTTTTTTTCTTTTTTCTTGATTTTAGTTTTTTATTTAATGTTCGTTTTAAAAAATTAAAAATGTGGTACTATTTTTAAAAATGTAAAATGGCAATTGTATTTTTTATTATTAGGCATCAACTAGTTTTGTTTTGAGGGTGTTCTTTTAATCCTTTTTTCAAGAAACAATTTTGTTTTTAGCATAATTTTATAAAATGTTGAAATTTGACCTTAAAAAAAAACCAAGTGCATTCTGGAATACAGTTTCTTTGTTTTTGGGGTGTTTTTCATGTTTTTTGAGTCTTTTTGGGCTAGCGTTCCCATTTTGAGGTCAGGGTACCTATTTCGTTGGTAACAGTGTTCTATCTGCTCTGTACCACTAAATGACTTAGTTCTTGGTAAACTACTTGGTGAGTCTAAGTCAGCTTGAGCATCTGATAGAACTGCAAGGTTTTCAGGTGTTGAGTTAGCTCTATAAATGGGTCTGATGATAGTTGGATCCCTAGATGTGAGAGACTTCCAAAGAATGCTTTCTGGATTGTCAACTATTACGGGAGGATTTGGATCAGGATAAGCTCTGGTATGGACTATTCTTGAAGCCAGTGTGTCTGTCTCTTAACAAAGAAGCTTATTTCCAAGTGTTTCTTCTGAAATGGATGATGTTCTAATGAAAACTGGTCTCCAAGTGGAGTCTTTTGGTCTTTAGGAATTGTGGAGTCGCCAGGTGGAAAATATTTAGCTTTTGTGAAGGTAAAGTGTGTTATGGTTCCACCACCACGTTTATTATGAAGCCAATCTGAAATGTTTTTCGATTTTTCTGAGTTTATATGGTTATTTAAGGATTTACTGAGTCTAAAAGAGTTTGCTAGACTATCATATACTCAATAGGTCCCACCGTGATCACCATTATGTTGGTGTCATGTGTTTTGATAGATTGGCTTATCAAAAGACAAGGAAACATACAAACCAACTTTAGAGCTCTAGGACCTAGCCCTCCTAGTCTCGGAGAGGGATCTCTCAATATGTTTATAAAGATGTGTCTTGAAAGGTTTAGAAATTGATTTTAGGCTAGTTATGAGGTTCAAAGTTGTTTTTTTTTGTTTGGTTGGACAAATATGTTTCATGTGGTATTAGATAAAGCATGGGAATCTACAAGCCATTGGGAAATGGAGTCATGTGAAGTCCAAATAGTTCTGACTGAAAAAGAGGGGAAACCAAGGGGAAAATTTAACTTGGTCTAAGATCCGTTGAATTATATGGGTGGAATGGGATGGACACTAAGGACTAAGAGTGAAAGCAAGCTAAACCCTTTCACAATGGCTTAAAGAATTCGGGGAACGCCCTATTTCCTCCAGTAAGATCACTGCTTTGGACTTAATCAATTTAAACACTCAAAGAAAGAGAAATGTAGACTAAACCTTCAAGATGAGTTATAGGATTCGGGGAACGCCCTATTTCCTCCTACAAGTTCACCTTTGAGAGCTTAACCAACAAAGACATACAATTGTAGTCCAAGAAGAGGGAATGCCTTAGACATATAGGACTACAATTATAGGGGCCTTCAACACAATGATAACAATAAGGAACAGAGGGTATGATTGAGACAAAACCTCACTATCAAACTGCCAGCATTAATAATCAAAGGTAGACTCCAGAGACGATATTCAGTGGTAAAGAAAGAGGGAATGCCTAAAAGGTCTTTAACACAACCGAATTAACCATTTCTAAAGTAAAACCAACTGAATTTAAAGAGAGTTATTAAACTACCCTGTCACATTCAGTAGCAGAAAACATACAGACAGTGAAGGATAAATAGGTCAGAGGTGCTTCTGAGATACATTTCTCTGCCTAATATTTTTATCCTACTGTAAGCAAAGCATAATGGAACAAAGTGAAAACACAGGAAATAACATTAACAATAAGAAGTACTTCACCAAAACCAGGCTCAGGGATCCGATGGTCCAGCCTCCTTCATCAACAGAAAAACACAGATCTTCACACTCTTTCAGAACGCCAAAGCTTCTTCAAAGCAGCAATATGTATTACTTTAGAAATCACAAATGGCAACCTTTTACAATGAGACTTCGAAGAGTCTTTATAGAGAAAATGAGAAAAGTAGGTGAGGAAAGTTTTAATGATCATCAGTGATAGGAGGAGGTATTTGGAATGCTCCATTCTGTGCCTTAAATATTTCATTGAATTCCAGATAGGATCAATAACTTTGTGGCTTGTTTGAGACCATTTCTATATGACAGAAATCACCCATAGGGTGTCCTTGAGAAGAAAATAGTCCGGAGAGGTACTATTATCTTCTCGATGTGAGTTAAGTGAGGAATGGGATATGAGGACTCCCATACTTCTAAATATCTGCCTCTGACAATTTGTAGTAGCTTCCCTGGTGCAATAACTGCTTGGCAGACTTGTGTGCATGGGTAAAGGTCAAGTTTGTGTTAGTCATCGTTCTGCATTACTAGCTGCTCTGTCTCCTTTATACTTAAACCTACATTAGCTTTGTTTATGCTATGACTTCGTTGATCGCTCGAACTGCTTTTAGCACTGACGCCCTCAAAATCTGTGTTACTCTTTCAATATTATGCCTTTCAACCCTTTAATCTTTTGCTGATACACTTTAGACTTCTATAGACCTGTTTGTGAGAATACACAGGCTAAAAAGGGCACTGGAGGATTCATGTTGGGGTCAATAACCCTGATCTTCAATAAAGAACAAAATGCTTTTAACCTGCAAAACATGAGAAATCTGTTATGAAATCCTGCGTGAGGCTTAAAACTGCTTCAGAACGGTTTTTGCGGAGGTGGAGGAGTGATTGCAGAGGAAAAATGTGCGGCGAAGAAAGGTTACATGGCACAACACCATGAAACCGAGGTTTAGACATGAATAAGTGTGGGAAAAGACTTTTAGTGTTAAAACATCAAAGTTTAATGTTTGGGCGAATACAAAGTAAATGGGAAAAAGTGATGGAAAACATATGAAATGGACCTTAGGTGGTGGGACCCGGTCATGGCGGAGAGCGATTAAATGCAAGCCGTTGGATTTGGGTTGAATGGACAGTCACGATTGGATCAGCGGATCACAATCGGGGGAGGCAGCGGGGTTGACGTATTGAAAAATTCTGATTGGCGAGAGATTGAATCGATGGGGAGGAAGACTGGAGCAATGGGAGGGGAGCGAGGAGATCTGGGGCGTCGGATTTCAAGAGATCAACGGCCACGATCGGATCGAAGGATCGCGATCGGGGAAAACAGAAGGAGGCTCCATTTGGAATTTGCGATTGCGATCAGAGTGGGGAAGTGAGGACCGTCGGATTAAAGGTGGAATCGACGGTGGGGATAAGGTCATCGGAGGGGTGACAGAGGGGAATGCAGGCGCAATGGGAGGAGCGCGGGCCGTGAGATCTTAATAAGATCGATGGTGGTGATCACTCCCGAGACCTATAGAACAAAAAGGTCATCGCATCGGAGTTTTTTCTTTGTTTAACACAAGAATGCGCTTCCGTCCATTTCTCCAATTGTGATAAGCACCTTACAGGCTAGCGCTTGGTCTTAGCACTGGGGTCATGTGGGGAAGTGGTTTCGGGGGCTGGACGAAAGGGGCTTAAGGCCTTAGTGCAGAAATGAGTTTTTAGGCCAAAAAACGGGGATTTTTAGGGATTTTCTTGGCTTTCAGTAAAGGGGAAAAGGTTGTTTAAACTTGTAAAAAGGGATTTTTAGAGGTTCAAAGGGATTTTAAAGGCTTTTCAGGGGGAAATGGGGGTCTTAAAGAGGAAAAGGAGGCTTTATGAAAATGAGGGGAAATGAGTCAAAAGGGGTAGTTCCAAAGGCCTTTGGAAAACATTTTCTTTCATAGATCTGGCAGGGTTTCGAGCATGCCCTTGTAGAAACAGTAGTGGAGATTAATCCAAAGGGACAAAAAATCATCATAAGACTTCAAAGATGATGGATTTTTAGGGGAAATAAATCTCTTGAAGGCTTGTAAACAAACTTAGCCACCATTTGGTATATCAGAATTTATGGTTGGCTAACACTATTCATTTAAATGCTTCTCCTAAAGGAAAACAACTTGATGATTTGAGTGACATGTTGAGGAGAATGTCTCCATGCAATATTTGAAATTCTTCTAACCATTGTGTAGATGAGTGAGAAAAAAGAAACGCCATCATCAAGAATATGTTTATGTCACTTGAGATTGAGAACGAGAAGAGGAAAACTCAATCAAAGAAAAAGGCATGCGAGCTAAGAAGAGCTCAAAGGAACTTTTGCACTCACTTCAATATGAGTGGGCATTGGGTCGAGAAGTGTTGGAAATTATTTCCACAACTTCATCCTCGTAAGGGCAAGCAAGTCATGAAAGCACCGGAAAAGGAATTTGGGACAAAAGCAAAATTGGCGCAAGGTGCGACCATCCATGAAGCAACTTCAAAAGAAGGAAAAGTTCAAATAGAGGGTTTAGTCACCATGTTGGGTAAGAACTATTCGTACTGTTTGTCCAGTTGAAAATTGTAAGTCTTTGTTTGAATAGTTGAATATCCCCATAGTGGGTAATTTGTAAAAGTGATCATTCATGAATAAATCACTTACATGCAACAATGTTTTCTTTAGCATGTTTATGCTAGTTTGGCTTCATTGTTAGTCAATTCAAATGGAAAATTTGGGTGTCAAGTTTCTCCATGTTGTAAAATGCATTTCTTTTTTATTATGTCGGAAATTATTTTAAAAAATATTTTATGAGTAGTGGAAACATATTTTATATGTTCAAATGTGTTTAGCACTCAATTTCTACAAGTATTCACCATGTGCAACTTGTATTGGTTTATGTCAAAGTTTTTTGGGTTTTATCCTTGATAAGTATTTTTGCAAATAAACACCATTTAATTCTTCTTAGGAAGGATGTTGTTATCCATGGTCATAGCGACATGGACAAGTCGAGAAGAACAATCAACTTGAAACCTTTGGTCAAGTTACAGTTGAAGTTTAGTATGAAAAAAGAGTCGTTAGGGCACTTGAAACTTCAACTGGGTCGAATTTAGAAGAAAGAAGGAATAATACCTTCAATTTCTAAAAAGATGAATATGAAATTTTGGAGACCAAAAATCTTTTAGTGGGGAGATATGATCAGGAGCTCAAATTTAGACTCAAAAATCAAAATTATCGGAATCGCTCGAAACCTGAACGACCAGATAGGTCTCATCACCCTAATTTCAGTGCACTTCATTTCATCGAAAACTGACTTCGTATGTACAAGTTAGAGCTTGATGTCCATTTTTTTCAAACAGCTAAAATTTGTGTAGAATCAACAAGATGATGACTGGGAAGCCTAGTCAGAAAAAAGAATATTCCAAGGAATATTCTCAAAATATTCCTCCAGTCGGTTGAATCCGGTTCTGACAAGTGTCAGCTGGTGGTTGGTTGAAATGTTGGTTTGTTGTCGCAGTTTGATTGGTGTTGGTTCAGACCAATGAGTTCACGACACATGGCTATCCCGAAGGCTGCCACGTGCCCACTCCAAAAGGTTGAATGGAAAATTTTTGGATGAATAAAATTTTATATCGGAGAGCTGGCGGAGGTCAGGTTCGACCCCGCGATCCCCCCACACAACGCGCAAACAATACCAACACATCACAACCGAAGTTCTTAACAAACTATGGACTTTGGTTATATTTGTTTTCAAACAAATGTTCCGGTGGGGGTAAAGAAGGCCAGCCCTCAGTCCATAAGACCATACACTGTTACCGATGGTGGAGCTTTGACATAAGATCCGATTTAAATATTTAAAACGTGCTTACTTAAGCACTAACATATGTATTAGTGCTAATCCACACTTTAATGCGGATTTGTAAAAAATGCCATTAGCATACTAAAACACCATTAAAACTCCGCTTATCACCAATTAAACTCCACTTAACCACCAATTAATTGCATTTATATCTACATTTTTTTTGGCGGAGTCCACCAAATTTGGCGCAACCTCCAATTTTGGTGGAGTTAACTGGAGTTGCTCTAGTTGTAGAGGATTTTTCCCAGGCAAAATTGAAGAAGCCATAACTTGAGCAAATTTCGACCAAATTGGGCTCAGAAAGAGTCTATCCAAGCATTTTTGGATATCTTGAGCAGATTGGCACTGGTTTCAGAGGCATAAAAGCACTTATGGAAGTGATTTTTCCAGCTTGAAGATTCAATATGTTTAGGGCCACCAGGAGAGGAGGCCATGTCTACTTCACCTGAAGACCATTTGCAGAGTTAGAAGAGGCTACTTAGGGGTTTTTGGATGTTGTGAATCCATTGGTAAGATCTTTTTACTGATTTGAGCACATATTCAATGTCATATTGTACGTTTGAAAAGTAAGGTGTATGGATCCATCAGATGTTTGAAGCAGTTTTGGAAGCTTTTGAGTAGGGAGGAGACCTTGTAGGGGTTTTCCCAATTCCAGAACACTTTTTGTAGCAGCTATGACTAGCATGGTTCAGATCTGGTTTGACTTATTTATCCATCATTAGGGGAATTTTGAGGTCTAAAATGGGCCTCCTATGGAAATTATAAAATAATAGTGGAAATAATAAAATAAGATTTGATGACATCAACAAATTTTAGAGGGAAAAATGAAAAACTACTTTTTCAACTCATATTTTCAACTTATCTCCCAAAGTATTTACTCAAATTTCAAGTGCGACTACTCGTTGGATGCAAAATTTATTTCCTCATCCAAGGATTACCCATGTTTCATACTTTTGATGGGTCTTGCTACACGAAAACTAAGAAATACATGAAAAACATGATTGTAATCACATTTTTTATGTATTTATCATTTTTCTTGTAGCAGGGTCCATCAAAAGTATGCAACATGGGTACCCCTTGGATGAGGAATTAAAATTTGCATCCAACAAGTACCCTCACTCGAAACTTGAGTAAAAAATTTGGGATATAAATTGAAAATACGAGTTGAAAAGGTAGTTTTATTATTTTATTATTTTTTAATCTTTTTACCCTTTTACTTAAAAAATGGTGAATCATCCCCCATGGTTAACATCATCATATTGAATCCTATTGGTTCTTATAAAGTTTATTTTTGTTGTACATTTTTCTTAGGAGGCCCATTTTAGACCTCAGAATTCCCCTAATGGAAGTTATTTATTGTATTCTTCATCATGAAATTGAAGAGTGTATTTGAAGGGCTTCTAGCTCTCACTGGTGAAATAATGTCATCTTTGTAGGAGACATGTTGTGTTGCTGATATTGTGACAGTTATTTGTAGAATAAATTACCTTGAAGGGGTGACAACCACATGTGTTTGGAAGTAAATTGATATGTAATTTTGACAACGAATACAATAGTGGTCTAGTCATGTTGACAGGCCAAGGAGATGTAGCCTAGGTGGGGTGAACTCCTTCATCAATGGTTTTTGCCTCTTTTTTTTATGGACATTTCTTTTCAAGTTTATGATGATTTCATGCTTTATAATTTGTTCATGGAATTATACTGGTTGCAGAACACTTAAAAGAAAGCATTGAAGTAACCTTCTGTTAAGCTCAAATATATGCACATAAGCACTTTTATTTATACTGATGAGGAAGCTAGCACAAAAAAACTAGTTTGTCCATATTCATATCAACTTATCTCATTAATAATCTTAAGCCTTATTAGGTAATTTAATAAGTCAATTAAGACATAATACACTCAAAAAAATAATCCATATTTCTTATCTTAACATAGCATAATCATACTAGCATATACATGCAAGCATGTATGTGTAGTTGTTTCATCCACATCTCTTATGTGTACTAGTAACAACAACCATACCACCTAATTTGTAACACAAAATATCACAATGAAGTAACAAATTAATTGCTCCAATCCCGATAATAGAATTTCATTATTCATAGCAAACAAAAAATAATGAACATTTCCTAATTTATTGGGAAATTGAGTTAAGAAAAAAATATAAGGAAGAATAATTGGGTCACACACTTTGGTAACATGATAAAACTAATGAAATCTCAAATAATCTTAAAACCATTCCTCCCTAACTTGCTTCCCTCCTCCATTTCCTATCACTCCTATACCTGAATATCCTAGATTGTAAACTATATTTACATAACATTAGATGGAACCCATAAGTAAAAGTGTTAATGCATTGGCCATGCTTCCCTTAGTACAAAACTGGTAGTCATTTTAACATGGCTAGGGCAGGGTGACTTAACACCATTCTCCCATGACTCTAGGTTTTAGAGGATACATGGTTGTAAATTCCTCCACCCCTCCTCATACAACTACAGTCAAGACCATATCATGGACCACACTATGATGTTGATTTTAGGTTTTTGTCATCAAATTATTAAATTGACTAGTTATGTAACCTAAAAATATACATTTTCCTACATTCCATATATTTTTAAGTGTTAATGCATCAGTTATGCTTCCCATAGTACAAAACTTGTAGTCATTTTCACATGGATAGGAGAGGGTGACTTAACACCACTATCCCATGACTCTAGGTTTTAGAGGATACATGGTTGGAAATTCCTCCACCCCTCATCATACGAAAGTGAGTTCCATATCATGGACCACAATATGATTTTGATTTTAGGTGCTTGTCATCAAATTATTAGGTTGACTAGTTATGTTACCTAAAAATATACATTTTCCTACATTCTATATTGTTACCTAAAAATATGCATTTTCCTACATTCTATATAGTTACCTAGAAATATATATTTTCCTACATTATATATAGTTACCTAAAAATATAGGTGTTCCTACATTCTATATAGTTACCTAGAAATATACTTCTTCCTAAATTAGGATCGACACACTTGTATGGCGTTAAGTAGTAGGAAAATGTTTAGAAATTTTTTTTTATTGAATACTTTCCTACATTCTATATGTATGATTTTTCAAATAAGAAAAGTTTCCAGAATACTATACATAGGCATAATATTTGAATCCTTAAAAAATTCCCTTGATAAATGCACCATTAAAATACAATTCGCACCTTAGTATAAGCAGCTTCCTAGGTCAAAATGGGGTGTTACATGAAACATAGAATGCATGAAAATATCCTCTTCCATCTAGCAATGATATTGACCTCATTGGATTCCTTGTTTAGGAATATGGTTTTCCTGAAACTTTGACCATAAATAACGCTACTTTCATTTGGTTCGAAATCAATATGATCAACACACACCCATCTTGGGGCATCTAAAAATAAAACCCATATGATAGATTGTATCCCAGAGACACACTACTATGCCAACCAATAAAAGGGATTACTAGATATGTACTAGGGTTATAAGATCTAGAACTTTTATAGCCATTTTTATCACAATAGTTCTAACTCTACTAAATTAAGAAAAATAATTAAAATTTAACAACTTGATACTTTATGAGCTTGCTATATAATGTTTGCTTTGGAAAATATGAGTAAATATGGTAAAAGGAATACTGATAAGGTGAAAGGAGGGAGCAAAAAGGTTGAAAATGGAACCTTTGATACTGAAAAAGGATCAAAATAAAGGCCCCATGCTTGAATTTCCTTTTAAAGAGTTGACTATAATGTATTATGCCAATCAAAGCACAATACAAGTAGTTAAGAGTGCATGTTTATCATAGTAAACTGAAGCATTTGGAGCTTCATATCCATTATAGATACTTAGTAAAGAGAAAGTTAAGTCTCTTTCTTATGGATAAATAGATGATTTGATAGTTGATTTTCATGAAGCCATTAATAAAATACAAGTATGTGAAACTCTAGGCTATAATGACAAGGGGATGCATACAGACAATTTTACCTGATGAATCTTCCAAACACTCATTCTAACCCGAGGGGGGAGGTGTTAGAAAAACAAGTTCATCACATATTTAGTTCTCTTGAGTACATATTTAGATCTCTTAGGGATAGGCAATTCAATTTTGTCTATATCTAAGAATTTGACTAAAAATTTAATTAGAAAATTGACTTTATAATCAACTCATGAAACTAGCCAATAATAATCCTAATCAAGTCAATTAGTGTAAAAGACAAAGTAGAAAAGTTAAAGATCTAGAAATGTCTAAGGCGATTAAAGATGTCGATGTCTTCTTTATTTTATAAAAGTTAGTTGTACTTTAAGTCATATATAAATAATCATATAATTTTATCTATCAACATAAAATTTATGTGATTATAATTTTATGTGATTATTATTCTTTTTATATATAGTGGTCTCTCAATACAACCTCTCTCGTCTCTTTAGAATTTATTAATATCAATTCCTTACATCTCCAACATCATCTTGATTAAGATTCCTCAAAAAGAACTTGAAAAAAAAAAAACATAAACCATGTGAAATTAAATGAGGTTCATTTATAATATTACTTATGAATATGCCATTAACTCAATCATATGGACATATAATACATGCATATATGTTATAAGAGTCAACCTATACTAAAATTTTCCAATATTAAATTATGAACCTGTGATTGTAAAGAAACCTATTTATAATACATTAAAATTGCACATAAATCATAATATCTTTGTCTCTTCTTTCCTACAACTCAATATTAAATATAAACATAGCATTAACTTTATTTTCAACATTTATAACATATCGCCCTCCCAACTCATAAATAATATACTTAATTATCATAAAGTGGAGGCATATAGTTTTGTATTTAATACATTAATAGATACCTAAATCTTTATTGTTATATTCTAGAATAAGTAAAGAATAAATTTCATTCTGCATTATTTAAGATGATTGATAAAGTTTTGCCTTCTTTTAGGCATTGCATCCGAATCTGTTTAGACATGACCTATATTTATGATATTAATATAATATGTTATTTCATGGAGCATATTAATAGACTTGACTACTAACTTCTTCAATATTGACTAAATACATTGCTTACAGTGTACACTTTAAATATTGACACTTAAATAATATTATCGTACTGGAACCCTTATAACAATAGTCGCTACCATGCTTTCTATTAAATATATAATATTCCAAATTTTATTATTTGAACTTTGAGCATGAGAATATAACATAAGGAAAGTTAAATCCATCATCTCAAATATATTATTTGACATATCCTTGTTAACGAGATCCATTGTATTTACTTAATAATTATATTTTCTCAAGTACCTTTACAATTCTATCTTATTTTTATATTAAAAATTATTATATAAAAAAAAATTAATAAGAGTTGACTTGAAGAACACTTCCATAACGTGTCCCTGGGTATTTTAGTATATGGGGATATTAAATTAGTGTTGACTTATAGTGGGTATATATTGGAGTTTATGTCTTGCAACTTTATCCATATTACTATGCAATACTTTAAAATATTTTAGAACTATTATATAAAATAGGAACAAATTTATCCTAGTGGGAATCTATGAGACTTAATGTGATACAAGTGTGTCCATCCTGATGGATTTAAATATTACCTTTAGTATTTAGTAAAAAGTAGCATAAGATTCAAAAATTTGGCCACTTTTAATTATTCTTTCATGTGATAAAGTTGTTGTGGTTTATTAATATGAACTTAATTTTTTTTTTTTACTATTTTTTGGATTAATCACGTAAGAAGTTTCGAATCTATTAATGAAATTCATCACTATAATGAAATTTCTAAGCGATTAAAAAAAATTATTATATCTAATTTTGAACAATTAACCATTTAAAAAAAACACACACTTCATATCAGTAATTTATATATATATATACACAGACTCCCTCATGTGAAAGGAGGGAAGGAAACCCTTTAATAGATACATCGGCTGAAGCCGCATTGTGAACGTTTAAGAGATGCAATATATTATATTTATTTGTGAAACCGAAAGTTAATTTTTTGTAGTTTTTATCACCGACCTCCATTTGGGAAGTCTCTCTAGTTTTTTAATTATCTACGCTTTAATATATACACCATCCGAAGCCGCATTGTGAACGTTTAAGAGATGCAATATATTATATTTATTTGTGAAACCGAAAGTAAATTTATTATAGTTTTTATCACCGACCTCCGTTTGGGAAGTCTCTTTACTTTATATTGTCATGCATACGTTAAATTAAATTTGACTTTTTGTCCAACCATGTGGAATTGGAATTGGAAGAGAGGATATTTTTTTATGGACTTGTTTATTCACGAAATAAAATAGTGTGGACGGTAGTTTTTTTTTTTTTTGGTTTTTTTTTTTTGCTAGAATCTAGTAAAAAATAAAAAAAATTAGGCAGTTGGAGTGTTTTAATGGTTTTTTTGATGGTGGAAATGGATCCACCATCATTAAAAACCTGTGGGGCACCCAAAATCTTGAAGTTTGATAGCTGTAACTCATATTTTCAAAAAAAATTGCCTGAATTTTTCATAATCTGACCGGAATTTCTGAATTATTTTGTGGGTTTTTTTAGACTACGCCTTTTTTATTGTTATTATTGGTTGAAATTATTTGATTGGGATGTCTAAAGATTATGAATTTGAAATTAAATTTTAATAGTTTATAAATTGCTTAATTTAATTAATAGATGAAATGTTTCTTTTCCGAACATTTTTTAGCATAATTTCGTCCAAAATCAAGTAAATATTTTTAAAAACCATAAGTATAAGTCATTTAATCTACAAAGGCATAAGTTTAAGTTGTTCATTATAAACAATAAGAAATCACAATCTTACTAGAAATTGTATTGTTGATTTCAACCAAAAAACTATTTCATCTATTAGTTAGACTACACTCAAATTAATTTTTAATATAAAATTCATGAATTTGAAAAACATCTTTATTCTAGGCTTACAATCTTACTAGAAATTGTATTGTTGATTTCAACCAAAAAACTATTTCATGTATTAGTTAGACTACACTCAAATTAATATTTAATATAAAATTCATGAACTTGAAAAGCATCTTTATTCTAGACTTACATATCTTTCCAACTTAGTTATAACATATTTTATTGAGAATTGAAATCAAGATAGTACAAGACTTATTTTCTAAGTCATTTAATTTATTACTCTCTCTCTCTCTCTCTCTATATATATATATATATATATATATATATATTTATATTTATAGGAGATTTGAACAAATAACCTACAACAAGGAATGTCTTAATGGTGCATTTATTTATAGTCAATTCAAAACTCTATGAACCACTTTTCAACTATATCATTATAAATATTAATAATTGTAATTAAAAAGATCGTTTAATTAATTATTATAGATATTGTTAAAAAAATTATTAATTTTACGTTAATTAATATTTAATTTATTTTTTCTAAATAAAACACAACTATTTACATTTACAAATATATTAAAAAAATATTTATAAATATGGGAAAAAAATCTTAATTTTTTTATAAATTTTTCTTTGAAAAAGATAAAGATGAATGACATCGCGACCATATTCTTTTTTTTTCCTTTTTCTTTGAGAAAGTTAATCTATTTTATTACACTTGAATCATTAAAGCACATAATAATAAAAGAACACACAGACTACATAGTTAGTATATCTAAAGAAAACTAGACCTTCATGTAAATATTAAGAGATGTGCTCTATATTGTTTTTTAATAATGAGGCTTACAACAAGACAAAAGACATTTTCCTATCCATTGACAAGATACGCTATACTAGTCATTAGAACTATAGAAAATAAATGAAAGTCTAAGAGAAAACTAAGTTAGTCCACCATATAGGAAACCAAACCCGCCTTAGTATGTGAGTGATAATGCAATCGTCACTAAAGACTAAGCTAGAATTGGGTAAAACATAGTTAATGCCCATAGTTGAGAATTTGGAGTTAGGGGAGATCTTGGTTTTCCTGTGCATCACAAGATGAAGATATTATATAGGGTTGTCTTTCAAGCATCATGTCAATTTCAAGAGGAGAACTCCACCATGTTTCCTTGGCATCCATGAGTACAAAGTAACTAAAAGTCATCTCTACTTCTCCAAAGTCTCTATCCATTTCCTTAATTCCTTATGACTTGACTCTTTGAGCAAGCAAAGAATGATAAATAAATATTTTTATGTGGAAATAGATCTTAATAGTTTGGAAAATTTTGGCATCTCTCATGGAATTAGTACTGAGATCTCACACAAATCCCTTTACCAATATATCAACATCTCGATCATCTCTCCATGCATGTTCCACTTTAACATTGTACTCCAAAGATTTAATCTTCTTATTGATTGTGTATGGGAGAGATTTTTGAAAGATGGTGACAATACGTATAACGACAATCTCTACTTTGGTTCGGCGAATAGGGGATTTTCTCCAACATGAGAAGTGAGGAGATCTAGTAACCAGAGCGAGAAGTGAATTGTAAAGAAGAAGACACTAAGGGAAATTTAGACTTAAAATAATAATATTAATGTTGTGTGTGATTACTAATAGAAGATTCAAGGATATTACCATCACGCTAAGAGGGCTATGAGGGAGTAGAATTCATAGGATAAGTTATATGCTCATAACATTGATACCATTCTATTTTCAACATGATTACCACTGATATCATATGCATTATTTATGTAATTCTATGTTGAAAAAATCCTCATTCCCTAATTTAACTTGTTTATAGAATAAACAACATCCTCCAAATCTACATTTGTGGGGGTGTCACTTGACCAACAAATAACTCATGATAAGGCAAAGAATTTACCATTACATGAAACTTATGTATCCTCTTAATTAATCACCTGATATGAGGACTTGATCACCCTACCTTGTTTCCATATATTAATCTAGTATTATGACGTTTTCCTTTTACTATGCAAGTATAAAGGAAATTCCTTTAAAAAAAACTCATAATATATATAATATCCACATGTAAAAATTCTAATATATAACTTTGTATATTTTACTTTTGAAAAAAGAAGAAAAAAATTGGGCCCTTAAGGATGGAGTCTTTAGTATGAAAGGAAATAATATTTGGATAAATATTTAAGTTATATATTAGTGATTGGTATGAAAATTGTAATATTTTGGCTTTAAACTTTTGGAATTTAATATATTATAAATTCTTCTTTGTTTATATGATATGATTTACATGATACTAGTCAAGTTATATAGTGAGTTAATGATCTCATACCATGTAACAATATTATAAATATTTTTAGTGTGGAGTTTAAGGTCAAGGGATAAGTAGTGAATGCATATGAATCATATTAGACTAGAATTATGGTATGGTTTTATATTTTTCATGGTGCATTTATATTATGTAGAAGCATGAATACAAATGAATGAAATTTTCACCAAAATTTTTACTTAAGAAATAACAATAAAAACATGATACAACAAAGAGGGGAAGAAGAAATCAAGTGAATGGGTGATTTGAGTTAAGATATGTCTTTTATGAAATACAACCTTTCTTTATTATGCTTAATTACAAAGCTCGTAGCTAGTATTTGGTTTATGTCCAAGTACAAGAAGTTGCATCCTTGGGAAGAGGGGTAGGCATATAGAAAAGGTCACTTCTTGCATTTCATTATCATTATCCATATTCCTAGAGGTTAATCATATACCATGGATTACTAGTACACTCCTAGAATCATTCCTATCCCATTAACATTATCCATTCTCCCATTAAAATGTTCCTTCTCTCCTTTTTCATGGAAGAACTATTTTAAAAACATGGTTTCTATTCCTAGAAATGAGGAGAGAACCCAATGAAACTATTAATGGAAAGAGCTTGTGATGAATTTAGCACTTGTTTCTAAGAAATGGGAGGAAATGGTATGATTTTGAGATATAAATCATAGCTACAACGTCCAAAATACATGAAGAAGGAATCTTTGAGACATACAACCTTGTGATTGTTTCCCACTCACTATTTTGAGTCAATTTTTCTCTTTTACTACATTAAAGTAGGAAATCAATAATCTTGGACACTTTATATTTCCACTAGAAGCTAAAAGGATCGCATGAGGATTATGGAGTGAAGAAAGGGAACATATTTCTTGTATTGTTAAGGAGGAGAGAATTCCATTCCAATTGAGTGTTAGGTGAGGGCCTAGAATAAGTAATATTGGGTTGATTAATTATGCCGTGAGAGAATAAGTTAGGAGAAGTAAGATTATAACCCTATAAGGTAATCTTTTTCCCTAGTTTTGTCATGGTACAGCATGCAGGTTGAATATATAGTTAATTCCTATAGTTAGGTGGTGGATTTCTTCTCAACCATATATAATTTTTCATAGTTATATTTGTTGTAATGAATTATGTTTGTAATATGTTGTATAATTATTTAAATCCAATTAGTAATGAACTAATTTGAAATCTGTGATATTATTTCAACCACTATTTCTATGTTTATATGGATCCAAAATTATATATATACCCCGAATGATCAGTCAATTAACGAATAAATTTGCACATAGTTCTTGGATGACCAAGAAGGGTATCTAGGTACATTATAGAAGTGTTGTCTATACAAGAATTCAGCCATGATAAGATTGGACATTATTCAAATGAACTAGATTTGAATTTAAGATAACTGATAAAATGGAAAGAGAGAAGACACATTTCTGTTCTTTAATGAATTTGATAAAAAAAATTAATTGGTAATAAAATAAATTATTCATGTTCTTAAATTTCTTACAATTAATCCTTGAGGTCAATTTTATTCACTTTTTGTACCTAGCAAGGGCTAAGCTGTTGGCCAAGGATTAATGTCATAAATTTTAACATTGTACAGTATTATAACTATAGTTATCCCATTATGATCATCCTTATTTTCACAAATTTTACTGAAACTAAGGATATTCTCTAATCAACTTAGCACATGTTGTATAGAAGAGAATTCAATTATATGAGGGAGTCTTATAAACTTGTATCACTAGCTATACACCATCTAAAATGTCTAAAATGCTTAGCCATATTTTAAATTCATGTCTACCATTTGATTAAATAATGTATGTCCTTTAGTTAATTGAGATAGTCAAAATGTAAAATAATAAACAATTTCATCAACCATTAACTCTCCATCATTGAGCTACATAACGTCGCATAGGTGAAAGTTAATCATCATATGAAAGGGAAAATCAATACCTAGATGGGATAAGGTCTCATAATGACACCATTCACCATGTGGAAATTCTACTAGGCATTAGTACAAGTTATCTCACTAAAAATATATATATTGAGCTATATTCTTGATGTGGAATCACCAAAATGCACAAAAACTAAGTTTTCCAAGGACCAAAACATTAAAAAAATAGCCATTGTAGAGTCAACAATTTCACTTTGAGTAGGGTGTACCTACTCCCCCACTTGCATCTTATAATCGTTCTCCATCACATGCCATTCAACATAAGGGGGGGTGTTAAAAAGTATGGATAATATTAAGTTAAGGCCATATATCAACCCACTAATTTTTACATTGAGGGATTTAATGATCCTGCATATTGATAAGTTACCGATTTTATCATTTATGACTAGCTCAATGTAGTCACCTCCTTGGGCCTAGTGCACCAATCCTAGAAGAATGCATATAAATACAAACATATTTCTCATTTTTAAAAACATTCATCCATTATTAGATAAAGTGTGATAAATTCCTAAGGTAAATTTTCTTCTCTCTGTCGCTCCCTGAATTTCACTACCCTTGGAGTATTGTTTTACTATCAAGTATTTATATATTTTCTTATGAGTTCACACATTGACAAATATTCTAATAAATTTGAAGGGTTTCTACATGATTATATTAATATTTGATGAAAATGATGCAGGAGCATTAGTGCTCAGCTGGGGTGCGTCAAAGGAGTTTTAACTGTTATGTTGTGGCTAGGAGGGTTGAAAAACAGTCAAATTGCTACAGCTAGGTGTCTTCACCTTAGCTGATTGTATTATTATTTCAGTTGGAGTCGTAGAAGTTGAATAGCCAGTTAGTCTAGCTGTCAGAGTCCAGTTGGTCGAATTGTTTTAATTAGACTGTTGAATTCTAGAACGGCCCTCACAGAGGAACCGAAGAGTCATGAGATTTTGTATATAAATGTATGCTTCCGAATGTAAGAAGGCGGAGAGAGGATAGAAGAAAGGTTTCTACAATAAATTTTGTGTTGTGCAATTGCTTCCGACTGAGTGAATGTTGTTCCTATTTGATTATCAATTTGTCTCGAATTGGTATTTCTGAGTAAATTTATTTAATCGTGAAGCGATTGTAGCCTGTGCGTATATAATACTGCCATACAGTTCCCTCCCTCTGTTTACTGTGTCTCTTAATGGTTCGAATGGTCTTTGTGTATTAAATCCCAATCACAAGCGCATGCGTCGTGGACTTTGTTCATGGGTGGAATTCCCACTAACGCGAGATAACCTGTCTATTTGTAACTAAATTCCTCCACCGAAGAATTAAACCGGTTAACACGCAGAGAATAGCCAAATATAGCACAAACCGATACATTAAACGAGGCAAGTACTGTAGAAAACCAGAGTGGAATTACAACGGTGGATTGCCCCCATTCCACACCACCTTTGGCACGAAGGCGGTATCGCTGGGTCGTGGAGCGATTCCACTGAGAGGATGACACGTGGTGGATGGGACGTCCCACAAAACCACCATTTCGCGCGTTAAAGGACTGTCGTGGGACACGCAGTGGAATCTATACAGGCCATTGATCTCAGAGCAGGCCATCGGACGGCCCTCGCGTGACGGAGATGCACGATAATTAACCAAGGTACGACGCCGTTGTTGATTGGTTCGCTAGGCTAAGGTGGTTGGACCCACATATTATTACAAAGGTTATTGTTATAAATCATTGATATATTATTTCGTCGGCTCATAATAATAATACATTAAAAAGAGTGAAATTTTATTATAGAGTGAATATATAGTGGAATATATATATATAAGCCGGGACTACAATATAATATTATAAAAGCTACCAATTATGTTTATTTATCAATTTTCCCAAAATTGATGAATAACATTGCCGAAGAATAAAAGGGGACCACGGGGAGACAAAGAACGAGGGCATCGAATAAGGGGAGAGTTTGACTTTCAGCGGAGTGTGCATTCATTTGTGGTATCAGAGCGGGAAGTTTGAGTTGTTTGCTGACATGGCAATCCGACTTGGTAGAGGTGCTGGCAGGAGGAGACCTGTAGCCAACGCAGAGGTGTTGGAGGTGTTGCAGAGGGTCGAGGCCAGAATGGATGCCGTGGAGCGAAGACAGACCAGAGATCCTGAAGACATTAGCGAACCTGAAACGGAAGAAGCTGAAGAAAATGTTGAAATTCCTCCTGATTTGAGGCTCCTTAGAACTGTTCTGGGATCTGCAGTTAAGCCTAGAATTGAAGTGTCGAGTTATACAGGGGGACTGAATCTAGAAGAGCTGGTGGACTGGATAAACGAACTGAACAAGTGCTTCGATTATGAAGAAATAAGTGAAGATAAAAAGGTCGAGTTTGCAGTAACAAAGCTGAAAGGACATGCTGCACTTTGGTGGGATGGAGTGCAGGTAGAGAGGAGGAGAGTTGGCAAGCAACCTATCAAGAGCTGGACCAGAATGATGGCCAAATTGAAAGGTAAATTCTTACCTAGTGATTACCAGCTGACATTGTATAAACAAATGCAGAACCTGAGACAGAGGTTGCTGACAGTAAAGGAATACACAGAAGAATTCTACAGAGTGAGCATAAGAGCTGGGCAATTCCAAGATACACCAGAGAAGACTGCCAGATATGTGAATGGTCTCAGACTGGAAATCCAAGATGAGATTGGTCTTCTGTCTCCTAAGACAATGGAAGAGGCCTATCAGATGGCCTTGAAAGCATAGGAGAAACTCATGAGAAAACAGTCTGCCAAGAAGAGAGGTACTTCCCGTGGGAAGGGAAGTCAGGGTGGTAGAGGAAATCCTACACCTTGGGATGGAGCTAATAGTAGCTCACCTCAGAATGCATCTACAGAGGAGGATGCAAATGGCAGAAGGGGTCCTTACAGAGGAAAAGGAAGAGGAGGCAGAGACAGAGGCAGAGGTAGAGAGTTGAGGTGTTATAGATGTCAGGGAGTGGGACATAAGCACTATGAGTGTCCAGAGAATGTGGGTGCTGGTCCAAGAAATGTTGTTGTTGCCCAGGTTGAAGAAGAAGCATAAATTGAAGAAAAAGTTCTTCCAGAGAGGGGAGAGTCCTTGGTGGTTAATAAGGTCCTGTTGAAACAAACCAAAGAAGTCACTGAACCTGCACAAAGGAAGACTTTGTTTAGGAGCATATGCAAATTCCAAGGGAAATGCTGCCAGCTAATCATTGATAGTGGCAGCACAGACAATTTGGTTTCCACTGAGGTGATAGAAAAACTGAAGCTGAAGACTAGGGAGCACCCCACTCCCTACAGGGTGTCCTGGCTGCATAAAGGGCACCAGCTGGTTGTGAAAGAATAGTGTGAGATAGAGCTGCAAATGGGAAAATACAAGGACAAAGTTTTGTGTGATGTAATGCCCATGGATGTGTGTCATATACTACTGGGTAGACCTTGGCAGTTTGACAGAGCAGCAGTGCATGATAGCAAGAAGAACACTTACAAGTTCTTCAAAGATGGGGTACATCATATATTGATTCCCATGGAAGAAGGAGAGCCATCCAGCAAAGTGATTGATCCAAAGACCTTGTTGCTGAGCGGGAAGTAATATCTACAGCAGATAGAAGAAGAAGAGGTAAGCTTTGCTTTAGTTTTCAAACCAAAAGTAGTTCTTACTTCTACAAAGATTTCTGATTTACCAGTAGAGATACAAGAGATGTTAGACAATTACTGTGACATCGTTGTGGATGATTTACCTGATGAACTGCCACCTGTGAGAAAGATCAGCCATCAGATAGATTTTATCCCTGGTTCAAATCTACCAAATAAGGCAGCCTACAGAATGACTCCCAAAGAAAATGAGGAAATCGGGAAACAAGTACAGGAATTGGTGGACAAAGGACTGATCAGAGAAAGCCTGAGTCCATGTGCAGTACCAGCAGTACTGAGCCCAAAGAAAGATGGAGGCTGGAGGATGTGTACTGATTCCAGAGAAATTAATAAGATCACAATCAGGTACAGATTCCCTTTGCCCAGAATTGAAGATTTAATGGACTGTTTGAGTGGTGCTAAATATTTCTCAAAGATAGATTTGAAGAGTGGATACCATCAGATTAGGATAAGAGAGGGTGATGAGTGGAAAACTGCCTTTAAAACAAATGAAGGACTGTATGAATGGATGGTAATGCCTTTTGGGTTATCAAATGCACCTAGCACTTTTATGAGACTTATGAATGAAGTATTGAAAGAGTTCATTGGTAAATTTGTGATAGTATATTTGGATGATATATTAGTTTTCAGCAGAACTAGAGAAGAACATTTAAGGCATCTTAATCATGTCTTGAAGAAGCTGCACCAGGAGAAGCTGCTGATAAATTTGAAGAAATGTTCATTCATGAAGGAAGAGTTGGTGTATTTTGGTTTCGTTGTTTCTGCAGAAGGATTGAAGATGGACCCAGAAAAGGTTAAGGCAATTTTGGAGTGGCCTTCACCCAGGAATGTTTTTGAGGTAAGAATTTTCCATGGACTTGCTATTTTTTACAGAAAGTTTATAAGAAACTTTAGTAAGATTAATGCACCCATAATTGAGACCATAAATAAGAGCAAACAGCCATTTAAGTGGACTGCTGAAGCAAAGAGAAATTTTAAAGTTTTGAAGCAAAAGATAACAGAGAAGCCTGTTTTAATTCTGCCTGATTTCACCAAACCATTTCAAGTAAAATGTGATGCCAGTGGGGAGGCCATTGGAGCTGTTTTGAGTCAGGATGATAGGCCTGTAGCCCATTTCAGTGAGAAGTTGAATGATACCAGGAGAAAGTATTCCTCTTATGAGAAGGAATTCTATGCAATTGTCCAAGCATTGAAGAAGTGGAGACATTATTTGATGTCTAGGGATTTTGTATTGTATTCTGACAATCATGCTTTACAGTATATTGTACAGCAACCCAACTTGAAACATAAGCATGCTAAATGGTTGAGTATCTCCAAATTTTTAATTTTGTTTTGAAACATATAAGTGGCCAAGCCAATAAAGTAGTTGATGCTTTGAGTAGGAGACATTTGCTTGTTCAAGAGACTAATTTTGAAGTTGCAGGATTCGATTTTCTCAAAGAATTATATAAAACAGATCCAGATTTTAGAGAAGCATTTGAGGCATGTAGTAACCCTGTTTTGACAGATAGAAGTCAGTGGCTGAATTTTTTTCTGCAGGAAGACTTGTTATTCAGAAAGAACCAACTGTGTATACCAAAATGTTCCATGAGAGAAAATTCGATCAAAGAAAAGCATAGTGGTGGACTTGCTGGACACTTTGGTACTGATAAGACTTATGAAAAGCTGAGTCACTTTTATTTCTGGCCCAGGATGAGAACAGAAGTGGATAAGTTTGTGAAGAATTGCAAGATCTGTCAATATGCAAAAGGAAGGAGCCAGAATGCAGGATTGTATACTCCCTTACCTATTCCAGACAGGCCTTGGGACATGGTGAGTATGGATTTTGTTTTAGGGTTACCCAAGACTCAGAGAGGGAATGATACAGTCTTTGTTGTGGTGGATAGATTCTCCAAAATGGCACATTTTATTCCATGTTACAAAACTAGTGATGCCACCCATGTTGCTAACTTGTTTTTCAAAGAAGTTGTTAGATTGCATGGATTGCCCAAGAGTATTGTTTCAGACAGAGACACCAGATTTGTGGGTCATTTTTGGAGGACACTATGGAAGAAACTTGGCACTAAACTGAGTTTCAGCTCAGCTTATCATCCCCAGACTGATGGACAAACTGAGGTAGTGAATAGGAGTTTTGGAAATTTGTTGAGGAGTCTTGCAGGAGAACATCCCAAGCAGTGGGATCATATTTTGCCTCAGGCAGAATATGCATATAATGATTCACCAAACAGAAGCACAGGGCAGAGTCCATTTCATATTGTTTATGGAATGCATCCTAGAGGAATATCATAATTAAGAAATCTGGGAAGAGCAGAGTCAAGGAGTGCAGATGGTGAAGAATTTGCTTCAGAGATCCAGGCCATTCATGAACAAGTGAAATAGAAACTACAAGGCAGCAGCATCAGATACAAAAACGGAGCAGACTTGAGTAGAAAAGAAGTTCACTTTGAAGTAGGAGACTTGGTTTTGGCACACCTGAGAAATGAGAGGTTCCCAAAGAAGCAGTATAATAAATTGAAGTTCAAAAAGATTTGGCCATGCAAGATACTTAGAAATTTTTCTAGAAATGCTTATGAGATTGAATTGCCACCCGATGTTGGAATATCTCCCATTTTTAATGTTGCAGATTTATACAAGTATGAAGATGATGGTGCAGAGGACAGATCAGAAGACAAGGAACCGATTGAGTGGAAAGAACAGCTACCACCAGCACAGCCATTGCAACCAGAAAAGGTATTGGATAAAAGACCATTCAAGAAGACCAGAGGACAGGATTACTATCAGTACTTGATCAAATGGAAGGATAAACTAGAAGAAGATGCCACTTGGATGACTGAATACATGTTGCAGAGGATGGGCAGATCAGTGGAGGAACTCATGGACAGGAGCCCATGAAGAAGATTGCCCTCGAGAATCTGATGCAGGAGCATTAGGCACTAGCCAGCAATGTAGGAGTTTTGTCCACATGTTGTGGCTAGGTGGGTTGAAAAAAAATCAAATTTCTATAGCTAGGTGTCTTAACCTTAGCTGATTGTATTATTATTTCAGTTGGAGTCGTAGAAGTTGAATAGCTAGTTAGTCTAGCTGTCAGAGTCCAGTTGGTCGAATTGTTTTAATTAGACTGTTGAATTCTAGAACGGCCCTCACAGAGGAACCGAAGAGTCATGAGATTTTGTATATAAATGTATTCTTTTGGATGTAATAAGGCGGAGAGAGGATAGAAGAAAGGTTTCTACAATAAATTCTGTGTTGCGCAATTGCTTCTGACTGAGTGAATGTTGTTCCCATTTGATTATCAATTTGTCTCGAATTGGTATTTCTGAGTAAATTTATTTAATCGTGAAGCGATTGTAGCCTGTGCATATATAATACTGCCATACAGTTCCCTCCCTCTGTTTACTGTGTCTCTTAATGGTTCGAATGGTCTTTGTGTATTAAATCCCAATCACAAGCGCATGTGTCGTGGACTTTGTTCATGGGTGGAATTCCCACTAACGCGAGATAACCTATCTATTTGTAACTAAATTCCTCCACCGAAGAATTAAACCGGTTAACACATGGAGAATAGCCAAATATAGCACAAACCGATACATTAAACGAGGCAAGAACTGTAGAAAACCAGAGTGGAATTACAACGGTGGATTGCCCCCATTCCGCACCACCTTTGGCACGAAGGCGATATCGTTGGGTCGTGGAGAAATTCCACTGAGAGGATGACACGTGGTGGATGGGATGTCCCACAAAACCACCATTTCACGCGTTAAAGGACTGTCGTGGGACACACAGCGGAATCTATACAGGCCATTGATCTCAGAGCAGGCCATCGGACGACCCTCGCGTGACAGAGATGCACGATAATTAACCAAGGTACGACGCCGTTGTTGATTGGTTCGCTAGGCTAAGGTGGTTGGACCCACATATTATTACAAAGGTTATTGTTATAAATCATCGATATATTATTCTGTCGGCTCATAATAATAATACATTAAAAAGAGTGAAAGTTTATTATAGAGTGAATATATAGTGGAATATATATATAAGCCGGGACTGCAATATAATATTATAAAAGCTACCAATTATGTTTATTTATCAATTTTCCCAAAATTGATGAATAACATTGCAGAAGAATAAAAGGGGACCACGGGGAGACAAAGAACGAGGGCATTGAATAAGGGGAGAGTTTGACTTTCAGCGGAGTGACTGCGTCAATAGTGATGTTTTTTTAATGGAAAATAACTCAAACTTGCTTTTTTTAATTGTAATTTGACTTATCTCTTTATATATTAACTCAAATTTTAGGTGTTGAAACCTTTTGGATGCAAAATTAAATTCTACATCCAATGAGTACCTATTCTACATACTTTTGAATAGACTCACATCGAAAAAAATTAAATATACATAAAAAAAAAAATTGAAATATTTTTTTTTTCGTATATTATCAATTATTTTCAAACATGGATCACTACATTTGCTCGTCGGTTCAGGGAATAGGTTTTTCTTGAGGTGTAGAAGGAATGACATAATTGGAGGACATCAAGTTGAAATAGCAATGTATTTATGATGTGGAAGTTCTGTAGGATTTAAGATAATGGGTGTCAGATGTTATTCATAGAAGAGGTTGCTTAAGAAAATATTTCTTGACAATCAATCTCTACGGGAGGATGAAAACGCAACTAAGGTGTGTTTTGTTGGATAATAATGATGTGAAGGATGATATTTTATTGGCGTTAGATGATTTATTGTTAAATTAAAGTGAGATCATGGTAAAAGATTGAAGACCATATTTTCTCCATCCCAATGGCATAAAGATGACAAACTAGGTCCTTTCATGGAAAATTCCAAGGTAGGTCGCAACCCAAATGAGGTGGACACCTCCACCTCTACTTTGTTTCTAGTTTTTTTTCGTTTAGTTGATGTTTTTTGTCTTTTAAATTAAATTGTCTTCTGAAACAAAATATATCAATATTTATCAATATTTTTTTGTTGTTTTGTTGATAGTATAGTTTTTCATCTAAGAAATAGATATGTAATCTTTTTTTATTAATAAAACACAACTTAAAAAAAATCTCAATAAAATTTTTTATTATAAATTAAATATTTTATAGGTATAAAATAATTTTCATATTTTTAATTCATTTGAAGTAATTAATAAATATTAGATTTTTTCTATTCAATAATTTATTGGGTTACAATTTTTCAAACAATCTAACTCGTTCAAAAACTTGACATAAATATTGTTGTAAAATGTGATAAAGGGAAGTATATTTAAAAGTGGGTGAACCAGATATCAAAGGAATCAAAATTTTTAAACACAGAGGCAAATGCATCTAACAAGTCAATATAGCTAAATATATGTATATACATAATTCGTTAATCATGTTTAATCAATGATAATGAATAAGTGAAATTCATTAACTAAAAAAACGCATCCAACAAAAATAACATAGATAAACATATTATAGATATAATTTCTTTGAATCATAATCTTATTATTTTTATTTAATGCTAACATATGAATTTTATAATATATATATATATATATATAAAAGAAATTAATTTAAAATAAAGTCATATATATTTTCATTTGTCTATTTTATATTTAAAATTATAATGTTTAATTTATAATAATGATGATGATGGTTTCCGTTCTTTAAGAATAATGCGGTCTATCCGACCTTAGGAGAGGAGAAAGAATTTAAGTTTGATTCTTCAAAATCTTGTATCGATGGTCAAAGAAAAGGGAAATAAGTGCTCCAAGATCGCTATAGGTGTGTTGTCTTAATGGGTAAAAAAAATTGGAAGTGTGGCAGATGGTAGGGATTTGAGAGCGAATATGAGTAAGAGTTGGGCAGTCTAAAAGGAAGTGTTTTTCATCTTCCACCTGCTTAGAATCACAAATGTGATAGATTCTATCATTCCAAGGGGTCTTGGGAATATACCACCGCCTGGTCTCACTCTAAAGCTCATGGGAATTAGTTCTTATCTTAGCGATGTTCATTCTTTTCTTATTTTTGGACAACACAAAGAGATAATTATGACTATCAAAGGTGGGGTTGATCACTTCCTTATAGTATCTTAGCTTCCTTTTACCTCCCAACTCCTCATCCTCCCACAACATGTAGGTAATAGTATTTTTTATATTATCTTTGCTTCACATAGTGAGCTTCTCCTTAATTTTCCAATGGTTGAGCCAGGACTGGGCATCCTTATGCCACCTGCGCTTGAGGCGAAGGTGAGGGTTTCCACTACAGTTAAAAGAAATTTTAAGGGTCCTTTCTTATTTCATGTTGTCAAGCTTCTTCTTATACATCATATATATAAACATAATCGTACTTTTAATGATGGAAGATAGAATAGAGGTTATTTCCCTTGACTTTAAAGATATATAATTTTAAATTTTAAATTATACACATATCTTATTACCTTTTAGATTTTGATTTTAGATTTTGAATTATATATAGAATTATATATATATAATAGAAAATTAATAGATAAAAATATAAATGTATTTAAAAATTATTATTATTTTTATTTCTAAATAGAAATATTAAAAATATGCCAAAGTTTAACATAAGAATATTGTTTTGCAGGTTTAGAATTGTATAATTATTTTAAAGTTACTTATGAAATAAGTAAATGATAATAGTTTTTAAAATTAGAAACTAATAATTAAAATGTAAGGAATATTTTTAACAGTCCATTGTGCATTCATTTACTAAATATTTTATACTCCATAAAATATTTGCATAATAATATTACTAATAATATATTAAAATAAAATTAATCAATAAGAAAAACATTTATATTTTTTAAATTAAAATTACAAAATTAAATAATAGAAATATATCTAATTATTTCATTCTTTTTTAATTTATATTGCTTTAATTATTAATGATATAAAATATTTAATTATTAATGGAATTTGACAAGTATTTTTATTAGCCATAGTTTAACTATACTGTTTTTTCCTTTGAAAATCATGGAAATTTTGGTAAGATTTTAAGAAAATTCGTCAGGGGTTTTTGTAAATTTACTTTATAACTATCAAACATTAATATTTTGGGTGCCCCAGAGGTTTTTGATGGTACTGAATCCATTTCCACTATCAAAATCATGATTCAGACACTGTGACTTAAGATTTCTTAAAACATTTTGGCCCGAATTCCCTCCAATTTTCGACATCCGGGCAATTCTTCTGTCTCATTAGACAACTCGTTTTTCTTATTAAAAAATAATATAATAAACAATTTCCACCATTCCTCCACAAACTCCAAAAATAATTTTAAAGCCAACTCCCTTCATTTTATATATAAACAAAAGACATTAAAAACAACTTAAAACTGAAAGTATTTATGCTTTATTTTATTTATTATTTTATTTGAAATAAATTTGAGATACTAAATATTATAATTCATATTTTTTAAATTGATTATTTTTAATAATTGTTTTTTAAAGTTATTATTTCTAATAATTTATTTTTAAATTTATTATTAATAATAAAATAATGTGGTCAGCTTTAAATATGGAAATGTATGGAACTTTTATTAAATTGAAATGTGAAATAATTTTAGTTAAACATAACATGCAATAATTTAAATTAAATTTTGAAATATAGGAAAAATTTACAACTTGTAACAAATTTAAATGCTGGCTACTCTCGAAACTTACACAAGTGATGTCACGAGTGAAAACCATTTCATACAAATTACGAGTGCCCACTGCCCACCCAGAGGGAAACAAGCTTGATATGGTTTGATGTTAGAAGTAACATAAGGTGAAAGTTGATCCAGTTGAGAGAATGAACGTTACAATAATCTAGTTGGTGAGGAGCAAGGTGGTTTCACAGGGAGATTATATATAAATATAATTGTTAATTATAAATTGAATTTAAATTCAAGTGATTAAATTTGCTATTAGGTTTGTGGTGAATTTTTTGGATTAATACTTGGATCTGTGGTGAAAATTTTGCGATGAATTTTCTCCATTACTACTTGGGTTTGCTGTGATTTTTTCGGTTTGTTGATATTCAGGTGCACACATTCTTTATCTTTTTTTAATACATATCTGCTCATATATTCTCAAGTGTGAATAATTCACCATAGCTACCAAAGATTACCAAAGGCAGATCTAGCACAGTTACTCTACAGAGCCTTTGTGAGTATATAAAGTCTTTAGAGAAATGCAGAGAAGAAAGATAAGTCAAGCTATAAACCGAGTTAAAAGCCATGCTGGAAAACAAATTCACATCTCTTGAAGACAAGATCCAAAAACAAATAGAAAATAAATAGAACTATTGAAGAATAAAATGGAGGCAATGGAAACTAGGTTGCAGGTCATAGAAAAACAAAACTAAGACACTAACCAAACATCCCAACAAGGAGATGCTGATATATAGAGATACTTAAAATGAAGCACATGATTAAAGAACTAGAAGAAAAAGTTAACAACAATCTCACCCTAAATAGTGGGGCAGGTAAATTAGATATCAAACCAATTAAAGATGAAATAAAAAAATTGATCGAATTAGACCATGAGCGTAATAAAAGGGCCTTGAACCTTATAATCTTCGGTTTGAAAGAGGAGGTAGACGAGGATACTTTAGCCATAGCTTAGACAAAATTACATAATAGATTACAAATTGAAACCACGTGTCTCGCAAAAGCAACAAGGTTAGAGAAATTAACTGAGAATAAATGAAGGTTGATCCGAATAAAGGTGAGCTCTACTGACCATAAGTATGACATACTTAGTAAAACCTCAACGGGAATATTTATAAACGAAAATCTCGTTCGAGAAGATCAAGCAGAATTAAGAAAGGAGGTTCAAAAGGTAAAAAAAGATAGGAAGGAAGGAAAATGGACAATAATAAAAAATAGAAAAGCCGTTATTCGAGATAGAAACCAAAAAGATAGTAATAAATAGAAATTCAGCATGCTCTAAATTCTTTCTTGGAACTGTCGGGGCTTTCCATGGAACAAAGGCCCCAAGCTAAGTTGGATCTCAAATGATGTTGATATTATATTGCTTGTTGAAATTTGGGAGCACGTAGAATCTAAGGTCCCTAACATAGATGGCTTTGCACTATGGTCTACCTGGAATAAGCGATCCTCCAATAGAGGCATTGGGGGCATAGCTTGCTACATTAAGAAGAACATCTCCCCCCATGCTAGAATTTGAATATAGAAATAAAATCTTAAATCAAATTAAATAACTCTTTTCTTTATGTCCAATAGACCAAAGATTGGTGTCAGTGGACATTAACCATCATCATCATCTATATAAATAAAAATTAAAAAAAATATTATTTAAAATATAATCTAAAATATATAAATATATTTAATACCAAACTAATTTTCTGCTCGTGGCAGAATGGTATCTGGCCTGTTGGGAAGCAGCCCCGTCAGCAAATCTGCTTTATCTTTTATTTCACTTTGGTACGCCATGGCATCAACTTTCGCCCGTGAACCCACTCAACAATAATCTCTAAATAAAGCAAATCTGGATCCTGATCGCTCGCTTCGTTTACTTCAATTCGAAGCTTCCTGATCCTAAATCTGCGGCGCGAAAATACCGTCTCTCTTTCGGATCTTAGACCTAAAACGCACAAAGGAATAATCAATAACTTCTCACTTCAAATATTCTCCCGTGATCTCTGAAACACTGTTAAACAGTACCGCCGCAAAAAAAACTGCATGTGTGGTGGGCCATATAACCATATGGATTCCGTCACAGACCCAACACAGACCTTGTCATCGTATATAGCTTTGATTAATAAAATAGTGTTTTTAAAACTTTTTTTCAAACATCTTATTGGCATGGAACATAGTTACCAAGTAACTTGGAACATGGAACTTGGTAACTATAGTTTTATCTAGATAAGTTAATAATTTGTAGAATAATATATTATTAAATTTATTGCAAAGTTAAAGTGATATATGAATAATAGTCTTGTTGAAGAAAAGGTCAATTTTTGATAACATTTATAATTTAAGAACAGGTTTGTGATTACAGTTTAATTTATTGTGTTGATGAACAACACTTATTTTTATATGGCTAGCTTTATTTTTTGGGCTATAAGTTATTAAAAATGGTTGGCAGTATATGTCCAACTACATTTAATACTATATAGCTCAAAAAATAAGTTTTGCCTTTTCACATGATATATATTTCCACATACTATTTATATAAAGAGATCTTTCCATGTACTACTTATAGCCGTAGTCTAAAAAACTTACAAAATAACCAAGAAATTTTGGTAAGATTATGAACAATTAGGGCAAAGATTTTTGAAAATATAGATTACATTAGTTAAATTTCAGTATTTTGGGTGCCCTAAAATTTTTTTATGGTGTCGAATCCATTTCAGCAATAAAAAATGCAATTCAGACACTCCAACTACCTAATTTTTTGAAATTTGTTTTCCTAGATCGAGACAAAAAACTGTCCTAACTATTCTATTACCTGAATACACAACTCCCTTCTCATATAAAAAAATCTTTATTTATTCTTTGATACAATAAAGTTGCAATTTACTGATTTTGGAAAAAATAAAATAATAAAAATATTTATTATAACCACATTTTAACATCATTTAATAATAAATTAATAACCCACAAATATGTCTAAAACCAAACCAATATTTACTTTTTGAAAAAATATATTATCTTTATATATGGTTGTATATTTATGAAAAGCGACAAAGATAACTGCACTCATAGGTTACGCAAATAAGACCGAAATATATGAAAAAGTGACAAAGAGAACTGCACTCATAGGTTAGGCAAATGAGACCGGCAAAAGAAAAAGTTGAGAACAGCCATCCTAACGCGGGATATAATGGAAACTGAAGGAGGATGAACAATGGAAACCGGAAGGTAAACCTGACTTATTCTCTAATTACACATGTAAAAGGACTTAGTATTTTTCAAATTTTCTGTAGTGTGAAATGTCTAACTAACAATATTTTATAAATTTATTTCTGAATGAGAAACAACATATTATGTATCACAACTCTATTGTCGAAGGTTTTATAAATTTATTTCTGAATGAGAAACAACATATTACGTATCACAAATCTATTGTCGAAGGTTGATATAGAAGAGGGTGGGAAACTTATATTATGCATAATGTAGTATGGAACAATGCAAAAGGTACCCAATGTCAGCCTATGTTACAATTGAAATTGATATATTGAATATATGCATCGAAGGAAGAACAAATAATAGCAACATGACATGACTATAAGTATGCTAAATATTTTATCTTATGAGTGTCACTGAACTCCCATGGTTATTAGGAGTAGGTCTGGATGTTAGAACTGATGAAAGTGGAAGAAATAATGATACGCCTCTCTAGAATATCTCTCTATATATAAACATATTGAAAATTTTAAAGAATAATATTCATCTCCTTAATGGTGGATTGTTAGAAATTGATTTATTTATAGTAAAAAAAAATTAAAAAAAATTGTCTCGATATATCAAATAATTTAAAGAATGATGTTTGATGGTAAAAACATGGCAAGTGACACTCTCAAGGAAAAGAGGTGTGTGAAAAACAGATAATTATGTTTTACAAAAAAAAGTTCTCTTTTAATATTTTTTTATAGAAAACTAGAAAATGTGAGTAATCTGGGATAAAGTATTCACAATGATTTATTGAAATAAGAAAATGGATTAATCATTTGGAGCCTACCAAATTAGAAGTGATAGTGATAATAATATTATGGTTTCTTCTAGAAACATAAAATTCAAATACATGTGGAAACATACTGAAAATAATTATAAATGTTAGTTTTTACATGGGCAAGGTCATATTGATTAAAGCTAAGATTGAGAGTGGAAGTAGTAATGTGACAAACAAGTAGGATGGTTGAGTCCATGTCAAATATTGACAATAAAAAAAAATGGAAATGGGACCTCTCTTAACCCTGGCTTAAAATTTCACATGTATTAATGTATTATAGACATGATAAGTGATATATATATATATATATATATATATATATATATATATATATCCTATTAATTAAGACTCGTATATTGAGCAAAAGAGGCAGCAAGGCATGATTTGCATAAATAGAGATGATGTCATCTTTGGAACTATATGTGGTAATATGTAAAGTATTGAGTAATGTGTTTATGTGCATATGTATATTGTTTATGGTGCTACATGTACATGACATTGTGACTAGCGAATACTTAAAAAGATATAATAATTAACATAATGGTCATTAACTAAATACTAATTGGTGCGACAACTAACTAAATACTGATTGAGGTGAGGTGCATTATAAACAGGTAAACATTGATTTGGTTCCAAGGAGCAAACCCGAATGGAATTGCAAGTTTTTATGGTGTGAAACAACCTAGTGGAAAAGAAAAAGAGCGTGGTCAGGTGGTATATTTATAACTATGAAAATATAATATTTACTGTGAAAGTGGTAAGTTGAAGTATTTTCCCTAGAACTTGGTAATATGTTGATTTGACATGTTTGATATTATAAAAGTATGATTGTGCCAAAGGAACATATCATGGGTTGCAAGTCATCATGGGAACAAGGCGAGAAACCCTTCGCTATGATGATAACAAGAATGGATGTTGTGTGAGAGTATAATAAGATAACCAATCATTCCTAGGTTGGAATAGAATTATTGTCTATTAATAGTCCATCGAACATTGCATGTCAAATGTATTAAAATAATTTGCTGTTGAAGGAAGTATATGTGCCCCATTTATAAGGAAAGAACCATGTTATAGTAACACGACGAGTATGAGATAGCCAATACGCATACAAGAATAAGAGGGAGAAACACCATGGTTGTACAAAAGAAATATTGCGTATAACATACATTAATAACTTTTAATATAAGATGGAAAGGGGCCAAAGTTGAAAAATACTATAAAGTTGACCCTAGGTTGGCACTAAAGAAAAATAATAAAGGAACCCAAGATGGGCATAACTACGTTTATTTGGACAAAGTAGACAACAATATGGCTATCATTAATATGGAAGCAACAAGAATTTATCTTAAAATCTATTCATACGTGACTAATTTGTATGTAATATTTCAATTAAGATAAAAGTATAGTAGTGTTATTTATATAAAATGCACCAGTGTAAATATTTCATAATAGTCAAGAACCGTAAATGTTTTAGGAACATATTATTATTGCTAAAGAAATTGGTGCAAATAGAATGGGCACCTCTCTATTATGGAAATTATAGTGGAACCACATGATGGGGTCTTTATAAATTAACACAGACATTTTCTAGGTAAAATAATTTATTACGCTGAGTTTATGATGATGTCGCTAACCCTTATTGAGTGCACGTTACTAACCCTTGTTGGGTGGTTATGCATATTGATGACCTATGTTGGGTATATAAATAATAGCTAATAGTGTTTGTAATGAATATTGAAACAATATATGGTACATTTTTAAGTGATGATTGATGGAAATCAATGACCATAATTATTCTGAATGTAGGTCAAACTAGACGAAGTAATCATGGTCAAACATCTATGCATTCTCAATCAGAGAGAAATTATGCTACAGAAATAAACATTTACCTAGGTTACTTCAACAAGGAGAGGCTACGTGGGAGTATGAAATACATATTTCATGTGCGAGGCATATTATAGCTTGTTTTTAAGGCCAATAAAAATTGAGGACGATGTTTCGCTAAAGCGAGGGAAGATGTATCACCCCTTGATGAAAAGTAAATATTTAATTTACTTTTACTGCAAATACTTGGAAAATCATGGTCTATGTCGAAATCCTAAGTGGGAAACCTTAATATTTAAATTTTATCTCAATTTTATATAAAAGTGGTTATGGAATGTCTTGGAATTCATGGGAAAATACCCTAGATGAAAATTTTCATTTACCAGACAATTACAGGACAATTAATTCCTCTCTCCCTAGAGATAAACCATCTAAGTGGGAAAACAATCCAAGGAAGGTAAGTAATTAAATATATAAGCATATTAAAGGAAGAGAAAATAAATAGAAAACCTTGAACAAGATGATGTTAAGGTGAGACAAGACATTACCAGATAGGTTATTCTTGAGCTAGAGTAGGAGTCAGTGGAAACCCTAAGAAAGACATGTGAGTTTAATTGGACTGGTGTTTTCTTGATATCCAAGAACATACCTTTCTAGGTCATTTTCAATTAACTGTTCCTGAAATTAAAAAGGCTCATTTTCTAGGTTATGAATGTTCTGGAATGTCCAAGAATTTTTGGATATCTGCAGAAATAGATGATTTTGATGTTGGAACTTCTGCTGAGCATAATTGTGAAATTATGCCTTGTTGTTCTTTCTTTATAAGCTTTGTCATGACATTAGAGCTTATTATCTTTCCTGACTTCCCTACAATACCCCGTAATTCAACTTCCTTTTCTTTTGAAAAAAATTTCAAGAAAAGCTCTTGAAAATTAAAAGCTACCGTCCCCAAAGATTGTAACCATTGTAATCCTAGTACAACATCAGCACCTCCCATAAGAATGGAAAGGATTGGAATATTCAATACAAATTCCCCCATGGTTAGCTTGATATTATGGCATTTTCCAGAGAAATTTATAGTTCCTCCATTTGCAACCATCACTTGAAATTTTGGTGTTGGGTATAGGAAACAATTCAATTCCTTGGCTACCTTACAATGAATAAAATTATGGGTACTACCTGAATCAATAAACACTATTACCTTTTTCTTCTTGATATGTCCTTCTATCTTGAGAGTTTGAGGAGTTGTAATTTCTGCCAATGCATTACACGATATGGTCAGACTCATTTCTTCCTCTTCTAGGGCTGGTTCCTAGTGTATATCCTCTTCTTTTGACGATTCTTGTTCATGTTATTCTTCCTCTTCACAATCTATGTAAAATTATTTCTTCTCAGCACACTTATGACCTTTAGTGCATTTGCTATCACAATTGTAGCAAAGCCCTTTTGCTCTTTTTTCTTCCAATTTTTGTGGTGTCAACCTTGTAGGTTGTGGAAATATAGGAGTAGCAATACTTCCATATTTATAGAAGTGAGTGGTAGGCTTCCTTGTCACCATAATTTTACATTCAATTTTTCTTTTCAACCTGAATGCCTTCTCCAGTGAATCAGGTTCCAAAACGCGAACTTCATGTTGGATGTTATCCTTTAAAGTACCTATGAAGAGATGAATCCTATGTTCCTTTGGAATATCAGTTACCCTTATATTCAATTTTTGGAAGTCCTCAATGTGCTCCCCCACTGAACACTTTTGTTTGAGATTTATCAATTTGTTAAAGAAATTTTTGCTCTTTGTATCCTCATAATGTGCTATCATTTCTTTCATAAAAATTGACCAAGTGACAATTTTTTTACGAGAGCAAAGCCATCGATACCATACAAATGTATTTTGTTCTAAATGTAAAGTTGCAATGCGTAACTTTTGTGTGTTTTGCACATTATTGAGATCAAAATATTTCTCCATCTGTAGTATCCATGTTACAATATCCTTTCCATCAAAATTCCTCATATCCATTTTTGGAATATGGTGGTTCTTCCCTCCAACATTAGAGTTTATGAAATCACGATTAACATTTATTTTGTTCTCATCATGAGTTTCCTCTACTATCTTTTCACCATTTGGAAACATTTCTTGTATCAACTTTGTCAAACCTTCCATGTCTGCTTTTATATCATTCTTCGTGTTTTCCATCTTAGCTTCCATGTCATCCATCTTAGATTCCATGCCAACTTCCATGCCATTCTTCAAACCATCCATCTTATATTCCACGCCTTTCTTCAAACCATCCATCTTAGTTTCCATTCCATTCTTCAAAACTTCCATTTCATTTTTTGTTGCGCTTTGCGAGAGAGAAATTTGTTGCACTTGCTCTTGTAATTTTGATATGTCATGTTGCCATTCTTCGTCTTCATGAGTCATAGTAGAGCCTTTTAAAGCCTTAATGAGTGTTGAATTCTTTTTAGGGGCCATTTTAAAATCCAATACTGATATCTATTCTCCAATATGCCCTTGGAATCAATTCAACTTGATTCTTCAAACAAGACTTATGTAATTCGGAAAAAAAATACACACCTTTTACTTTCTTTTGAGGAGATCGATATTGAAATTGACTTATCTCTATACTTGTAGATCCTTAATATCTAAAATTCTGCCCTACAGTAGTCCTTTGAAGCTTCTTTCAAATGCCATAGGTCTGACTTGATTTGGATTCTTCAAATCAAATTTATGTCCAATGTCCCATAATTACCTAATTATGGACTGGCTCAGTAGAGCGAAGTTTTACGACTTGCCTCGTGTCACTGTTTGCTCCTTTGGTTTTGAATTTTATAGATAGGAAACCACAGTCCATGTACTTCTAGTCACTTCTTACAAAATTCCAATCCGATGCTCAGAAAGAGAGTTATGAAGCTTTTCCCACGATCACCTCATTGAGATGAAATTTGGGAGCCTGCAAAAGACTTGAATTCCACATTTCATATCTCCGAAAATATTGCAAACCAAGCTCTGAAATTTTGTGATGACGTTCCTTAAGATTTTGGATTCGTTCTCTAAACATTTCAACTTCTGAACATTCGTATAAAAAATGTTATAGAGAAAATTCCGCGATGACCTTTTTAAGTGAAATTCAGGAGCCTACAAAAAGCCATAACTTCCACAGATCATATCTCCAAAAATATTGCAAACCAAGCTCTGAAATTTTGGGAAGATGTTCCTTAGGATTTCCGCTTCGCACTCTAAAAATTTCAGCTTGTCACCCTTCGTAGAAAAAATGTTATAGTGAAAATGCCACAATGACCTATTTGGAGAAGTGAAACCCTAGAATCTAAAGCTCTGATACCAAATGTTGTGAAACCAACTCCAAAAATAGAAGAAAAGAGATATTAACGCCTTAAAAATAAGCCACTTGAAGGGGGAAACCTCCAATACATTACATGAATGAAAAATTCTTGGATGATACAAATTACAAAACCTCCTTTCTATATATAGGAGTCCATGGGGCCATAATGTAATCCTAGCGGACCTAACAATAATAATTTAAAGCCACAATAATAAGAATATGGGGGTTACAGGGGTACAATAATAGCAATAAGGGGGTTACACTAACAACAATAAGGGACTATACTAGTAATATAGGGACCTAACACTTCATTTTTTTTAGAGGCCAACAATAAAGTGTCAAAGTAACTTCACATGTAAAAAGGAGGAAGTGCGTTAATTACACATTTATTAAGAGCTTGGTGCGTGACTTTCGCATCTCAACGAATAAAACACCTATACAAATTTTGCATCTTAGCCGAAAAAAACAGAGAAAAAACCTCTCCCACTTTGTGCACCCCGCGTGAGTTGAAGCGCGCAAAAACCTAAGAAAAACTCATAAAGAAATTTTTTTATTAAAAAAAAAAAGAATTCCCTCCAAGAATTTCGAAAGTGAAAAGGTTCAAGTTTTAGAAGGTTCATGTTTTTTTCGAAGCCTCCACCATTTCTCCTCAAACTTTAAAATGTTTAGAACAAGAGAAAACTCAATTTTTTTTTAAATTCATAAAAAATTGACTTGTGTACATTCGTTGAAAGGCTCTATCCATGAAAAAAAAATTAAAGTAATTTTTTTAAGGTATTTAAAATAAGAAGGATTCAAAAAAGAGGTTTTTGTTTAAAAGTATTTTTAAAGATATTTTAAGGCTGAGTTGAGGGGAGTTTTTTCTATTGAGAAAATTTGTATTTGAAGAAATGGCTTCCTCTAGCGCCCTGCCATAAACTCAGATTTTGTTTGGAAAAAATTATGAGTTTTGGTCTTTAAGAATGAATATATTTCTACAAGCCCAAGAATGTTTGGATACCCTATCGAATGGTTATGTAGAGACGACCCAAGAACAATTAGCAACCATGAACAATAATCATAGGAATGTCGTTGCAGAGCTAAGAAAGAAGGAGCACAAAGGAAAATGTTGGATACAAAACTCAGTCGATGACTCTATGTTCGAGAAAATAGCATGCACATCAAAAAAAGAAGAAGCTTGGGATATTTTGAAAGTTGTGTATGAAGGTAATGATACCGTGAATATTGTTAAATTTCATAGATTGAGTTGAAGTAGAGTATGTGGATGATTTCATGACTATAGTCATGGGAATAGTCAATCATATTAAACTCATTGGTGAAACCATTATAAATCAAAAAATTGTTGAAAATGTCCTTCGTATCCTACCCAAGAAATATGACATGATTGTAACAATCATTATGGAATCCAAATATTTTACAACTTCCTCAGTAGAATAGTTGACTAGATCACTTCTAGCACACGAAACAAGACTCAATTTGGCAAAAGATTCCATGGAAAAATATTTTAAATCACAACTCTCTTTTTGAAGAGATAAAGGGAGAGAATATAGAGTCGACAGCAAGCAGGGCAGTGGAATATAAAACCATCATCATGCAACAAAACAATGAAGACATCCATAAAACCAAACTCATAGAAGCTTAACATGGAGAAAATATAATGTACAATGCTATTATTGGAAGAAATATGGGCAGTATGAACTGAATGTAGAAAGAAATAGTCATATCAACAAAGAGGTAGTTTCCATCTCTCCAACAATGAAGGAGAATCCTCTGAAAAAATGTTTCTTTCTTGTGATCTTTCTAAAGACACTCACAAAAAGGACCTTTGGTTGTTGGATAGTGCCTGCAAAAATCATATGGAAGGTAAAAAATAATTGCTTTATTACCTTGATACTTCCATAACATCATAACTTACATCTGGAGATCATTCTTGTATTAAAATTGAATGGAAATATATCATCCCCATTCTTACTAAAAAAAATAAGCATAAATACATACCTAATGTTTATTATGTTCCACATGTGAAGCATAACCTCATTAGTGTAGGTCAATTGATGTAGCATGGTTATGATGTAATATTTAAAGGGAACACATGCTATATTTATGACAAACCCCCCAATAGAAGACTGATAGAAAAGGTTGAAAAAATGAAGAATATGATGTTTCCATTAACTCTTAGAAGTCAAAATCTTTCACAGTCTTTTTCCCACAATGTGTCAAGAATAGATGAGTCTCCACTATGGCATTCTAGGTAAGGGAATATTCCATTTTAGAGTCTAATTCATCTTAAAAAATATTCAATGGTCATTCGTCTCCCTATTATGAATGAAAAAAATTGTAATTGTGAAATCTGTATTCTAGAAAAGCATAAAAGAGATAGCTTTATGACATCTTCCTCTAGATAAAAAGAGCCCTTAGAGCTATTCCATATAGATATATGTCTCCCAATGCAAACACAGTCAATAAGTCTTAGTATTTTCCTTCTAACCTTCATTTATGATTATAGAAATAAGATATGGGTGTATTTTCTCAAAAATAAATAACATGCATTCTCAATGTTCAAAGAATTCCAAGAAGAAACATAAAAACAGAGTGAAAATCCTTTAAAATTCCTCATGTCAAATAGAGGAGGAGAATACAATTCCTATGACTTCAAAGATTTTTGTCAACAAAAAGGAATCATCATGTAGAACACAACAAGATATACTTCACAATAGAATGGAAGAGCATAAATGAAAAATAAGTCAATCATAAACATGGCCAGATGTATGCTACCTGAGAAGAAGTTTTCCAATGACTATTGGGCTAAAGAAGTTTTGAAAAAAGTGTATGTACTCAATAGATCTCCAACAACTAGTATCTAAGATGTAGTACCTCAAGTAGCATGAGATGGTAAGAAAGTGAATGTATCCCATTTTAATATTTTTGGATCAGTATAATTTGCATATGTTCTTGAGCAACTAAGAAATAAGCTTGATGACAGTAGTCAAAGGTGTATTTTTGTAGTCTATAGTGAGGTGTCAAAGGCATGTAGACTTTACAATCGAGTTACCAAGAAGTTTGTTTTAAGCAGAGATGTTAAATTTTTTGAAAATAAATCTTGGACCGATCATGTTGATGGAGCTTCAAATCATAATTTTTATCCACCACAACCACCAAGATTGTAGGTTCAAGAAGAGCCATACCATTTTGTAAATGGTACATCTTCAAGTAGTGAATCCACTAGTTGTTTAACATCTTCAAAAGACAATAAAAAAACAAGAAGCATCATTGAAATATATGATCAGGAGTATGAATTTGACTAGCAGAATAATTTTTCATTTCTTCCTTCTTAACTAACCCATTTTGAAGAAGTAGTTAAAGAAGAAAATCGGGTTGATGAAATGAACCAAGAAATTGTTGTCGTATAGAAGAACCAGACTTGGGAATTAGCTAATATCCCAGGAGACAAAACCAGAATTGGTGTAAAATGGGTATATGTAATATCCCTAAATTAGCACACAACTAATTGGAATATTAAATTTTGATTTTACTCTTAGCTAGAGGAATAAGAGGGTATGGAGACCCTTAAATCTCCTCGTAGGAATAAAAACACTCCTAATGTGAAAGGAGGTCATCTAAAAGCTTGATTGAAGATCCTTATGTGTGAAAAGGGGTTGGGGCAGGAAGACTGGGTCAAATTTTACCAAATCAAACAACGTTGGTATGGAAGGAGTGGCATTCATTATGAGACAACATAGCTTTGAAGGGATACTCCATGCATGGAAGTAGTGGCTTTAATGAGTGGGGCCTAGGGTGAGGAAGCTCACCAAGAATATAAGGAAGGGGATGGCAGCCATTCTGGGCATGATTGGATTATTATTTTCTTGATGGTCTATTTATAATTGTAGCTTTCTTCAGTTGGTTAGCTAATATTGTAGTGTTGTTTAGCACAGGGTGTTCTCGAGCGAGAATCCCACCTCTTTCCTTGATGAGCCTCTAGGAAGAGTATTGCACTAAATTTCCACATTTAGGCATCATTCCAAGTTTCATCTTTCTTCAACAACACATTTTATTCTTAGAGTTGTGCTGTGTTGTAGGGTGCAGCAATGGAGGTTTGCATTGGGTGTTTTCTGTGCTAGTTTTGCAGTGGAGGAAGGTTTCCTTCCATTAGGAGGCCAGTAAAGAAGCCCCTTGGGATTTATTTACATATTTGGCATTAGGCCAAGGTGATTTTATTCCCTACAACATAGTTTTAGTCCAGATCTACGTTATTTTAGGAAGGAGTTGCAAGGGTGGTTGAAGTGTCTGGTTCGGGAGGTGATTTATTTAGTGAAGGGGACATCCTTTCATCTGAAGGATCTATTGGAGAAGAGATGTAGGATTCTCCATCAGCTTCATCCATATATTCTCATTTTTTTTGTTGCAGTGAACCTTCAACCCTAGGGTTGCAACTTACATTTTCATATTGTATGCATTTTCTAGAAACCCTCTTAGGTTATCTTGGAAAGGTGATATAGGGCCTAGATCTATTTGTATAACATATATTGATGCATATATCATTATATTTGTATCATTTTATGATCTCCAACTGTAGTTATGAATGTTATGACTGCACTGTAGCATCTCCCCAACATTTTTTATTGTAGCAGCATCTCACTTTTGGGAGTGATTATTTATGGGAGGCTTGTTTCTTCATATCATAAGACTTGTGCCTCACTATTTTGTATTGATTTTTTGTTATTATACATAATTTTATGGCTCCATATGGTATCCATTGTTTACGTGTTGATTGACACTGCTATTTCCATATTTATGCACTATATTCTTGCTTTACCCATTTGGGAATATTACAGTGGTATCAGAGCATAATCTTGGCTCAGCTTGTGGATCTTAGCCATTATGCTATCAGGAGAATGAGAATAAGCAGAAAGATATCATAATTATGGAAGGAATGAGTGTTATCTCATCTCTTTTCAGATCTACGAGGGACCCCGCCAAGGATGTCAAGCAAAGAAAAGTGGAGAAAAGAAATGAAACCACACTAGGTTTTGAAGATGAGGAAGGTGTATGCACTTTCTACCAATAGAAGAGAAAACCAGTATTTCATAGAGCTCCAAAGAAGTACACTATGTCTACTTTCATTGAAGAGGAAGGTGAAAGGCATGGAGATGGAGGACACTTAGATCATGAGATTTTAAGTGAGTATCTTGCAGAATATAGATCTCAATCAAGAGCTTTCAAGGAGAATCTAACTCTCCCACAGTTTATTCAGCTCAAATAAGAGAGAAGACCTTCCAGCAGTAGAAGGAGAAAGTATAATAGATTTATATTGTCTACATTTGATGGGTCATCCACATGCAAAAATTTATGAATGTTCTGGAATTATTTCTAGGTCTCCCGAAAAATCCTGCATCACAAAAATGATACCTTATGCTACGCCTAAAGACAAATTGAGGGGGGAGCTCCATGACATTCATTAGGTGGAAGGTACTGATTATATTGGTATATATATTCATTTCATAAGAGGGTGTAGGCTACTCATCCTATTAAGATGGATATTCATTTGATAAGAGAGCATGCCATTGAGATCATATATTAAGCTAAATGAGATTACATCATTTCCAAAAGCCAACAAACTGCATAAGTGAAAACAAGAGCCACATGGGAAAAATAAGTGACATTTCCACACCATGTGGCTCTTGTTATAATGTTTTTCTTATAAAATATAAAATAAAGGAACATTAAAAAATAATCGAGGATGTTTGAATTCTTAATGGATCACTTTTTTTCACACGTGAACAATTTATTACATAAAATTCCAAATAACGATAATGTTATTTGATCGACTTATGAGAAGGTCGCATGTTCCCTAAATCATTTAAATCCATATCAAAATATATATATATTTTTCAAACAAATTATAGAGATGACCGAAAATCTTCGCGTGCTCCTTTTATTAAATATAAAATGAACGAAGGAATAATCAGCGTAGTGAAAAAGCTTCTAGTGAATTCTAACAATGGGGGGCCATAAGGCTTTACAACTAAATATTAGATCATACATTTCCATTGATTCCATGAGTCTTACAAGACGATATTTCATAGACACGGGTTGAGTAAACTCTTTGTCCCACCAAAAAATTCTAGTGAGGACCATAGTTTAAAGTATGTCAAATTGTTCAAGGCAAGTAAAAAGTAAAGAAACATGAAATTATTTAAACACTTTTCTCCCTATTTCCAGTAATACAAGTGAACAATTTAACCATGTTATAAGAAGGTAGATTATGCACTCAAGCATTATGAATCAATTTTAACACACAAATGTAAAATTATGAGATCAGTCTTATTAGTTTGTGCCTCGCTAAGGAATATAGAATTTGATTCATGGTCAAAGTGTGTTATTATTTCACTCGGTTTTTCAATTTTAACCGAACTTTTCAGAAAATGATGAATATTTCTATTTTAATGTAAATTCAAAAGGAATTTTCTAATTTCTGAATTTACGCTTTTGTTATCCATATAATGAATTTTGAGATATCTTTTGGTAAAAATCAAATAAAAGAACTTTTAGTCGACGTGTTTTGAACCATTTAGTGTGGTTCATCTTCACGAAGCCTTGATGTGACCGAATTTCCATTGTGGAGGGAAATTTACTTCTGGTATTAGTCAGTGCCTCGCAAATAATTTTAAAATCCAAAAGAGACTAATTTTGTGAGTGGCCATTCGGTCGGTGAGTACTGTGACACTAAAATTGACAAGATGCTCTGAGCAGGTCCTTTACATGACCCAGGGGCTAGGGGGGAGAAGGGTGGGGTAGGGGCACATTTCTTTTATTAGTGATCTACACTAATAGTAGGGGTTGCATAGAGCCGTGAATATGTATGGAGTGAAGGATGTGTGAAGGAAATGATATGTACACAGAAACATATATGAAAAACGAAATTTATTCCACGAACATAAAATTAATTTTAAACTCTTTTCCATTTAAACATTTTACAAATCTAGCTGTGTAGGAGAGCAGTTGCATATATCTATGCATATGTGTGGACGATAGGTAAAAAAATTATTTATTTTCCATTTACTATTGGAAAAGTAACTATGAAGAATGTAAGCCATCTTGCAGATCTTGTGAACTTTTTGCATTATTTTAATTTAAAAGAAGCTAAAGCCTATTGAGACTTTGATCCAAAAGGATTATTCACTACACATCTAGGTGTTGTTAAATATGAGAGATTGTTCACAGTAGCTTTAAAGAAAATTTAAGAGAGTGATAGTGCTCCAAGAAATAATTAAGAATCAGTAACGAGTACTAGATAAATTTTTGAAGAACCAAGCATTAACACTAAAAACAAATACAAGAAAAGAGGTGGAAACCTTTCACAACAATATTTAGCTTGCACATTTATAACTATTCCAAATTCATCTTTGAGTCAAATTATGTGAAAATATCTTGAAAGTGAAAATATGATTCACAATCAGCTATAGTCTAGTAGAGATGATGAAAATACTCTACAGACATTTATTCCAGAAAAACATTTATCATTGAATTGACCAAATGAAAAATTCATCCAAAAATGAAAATCATTGAACAAACTATGAACGTGAAGATTGAAAACATTATGCTACCTGATTGGGTCGTTACTTGTTTAAGTGAAAATATGAAAATAATGGTGAAAAATTCCAAAGAAGCTTATACTTTCGATGAGCGGTTCCCCTTCTCAAGATGAAAACTGTAGAAAGGACAGTAAAACATTTAAAATTGAAAAATTAAAGGTGCATAATAAAAGAATTATTGATAAAGTAGAAATGAATGTTGATGTGTCTAGAATTGCAGCTAGAAAGCTCATGATATTCCATCAAGCTACTAGTAACACATTTGTAGTGTTTATTGAGCAACATGAAGTAGAGAACCTAATACTAAAAGAAAGAATAGAACAGTTGGAAATTCTTTAAATTGAGGTTCTTTGTTGATGACTCCACCCAGAATAAGAACTCTACCATTTGCAATTTCCATAGCTAGCACATCCCATAGATATAATAAAGCTTTGAAACTTCTTAATGTAGTCAAATCTCATATTATCACTAATACATTCCAAAGACTAGAAATCATTGAACATGCATAGCAAGAATTTTTTTATATGTTACGTTTAGCACAGGAAATCAATTTATTTTCCAATTTGGTTAAAATTAATGTTAATGAGGACACAAATTTCATTAAGAATACCTCACTTTTAGTCGAAGGCTTGAATTGTTCTCTAATTTGGAAAAAAATTTAGAGAACTACCGAATGCTAATCGAATGAAACAAATCAAATTTGGATGGTCTAAATGAATAAACACACTAGAAAACACTATTTTTTAATGTGAAATCATAAAGAATAGAAGAATTTATGTGTTTCTAGAGGCGGTGCAAATTGTTCAAGATCTAAATGGTCCACACATCATATACAATTATGAATTGATCACAAAAGATACATCAAAAATTGAATTGAAATATGTAAAAGAGTTAATGGAAAGAAAATTTTATGATATAATTGATGTTACTACAGAAGGAATTAGCAAATGGATAATTTCCTTTGCTAGTATTAATGAAGAGAAGTCTATGTTAGCTTCTCAATTATAGGAAAAGGCCATGGAGATAAAGAAAAAAATATGTAATCAACATGTTAAGATAATGATTAAAATCCTTCCAATGAAAGATATCATTAAAGATATGTTGAAGAGATTCCTTCAAGATGCCATGGATTCATAAGACAGTTGATAGTCTCACAATTACCGTGTATTCTTTCACATACTATGTGTCCTTAAATATTCATACATTCAATTTTTTTACTAGTATTTAGTTATTGGAATTTTTAAATTGTCTTAATGTCACCTTTTCTAATTTCTCAATGCATTCACTTATTTTCCTTTGTAGTTTCTTTTTTTCATATTACGATTCACAAGAGCCCAATCCCAACCCCCATTAGGACGAACACATCTATTTTCCCGGAATGCAACAATAGATAGTTAAAGAGAAAATGACATAATGGAATAGTGAATGAGCTCATGGTTTGAGTTGTTAAAAATTTTCATTACCTATATAAGTGACTTCCACTCAAAACCCAAATTTTTGTATGCTTTGCATAAGATCTTGTATGCATATGAATTTTGTGACATTGTTCAAAAAAATTGATGGAACATAATTTTTCGAGGATATGCTTTTAACATTTGAATTATACCTAATTTTATGTTACTAATCATCGTGAGAATGAATAGTCGAGAATAATTTTAGATTTTTGATATATTTTCTATCTATTATATTTATTTTATTTAAATTTCTATGATGATTGAAATTTAAGTCTCGATATATTTCTTGATACAATTATTGTGTGGCTTAACCTTCGAGACTTATGCTTTGAACTTATGTATTATGTGATTCATGCATTATCCAAGAATACATAATAGAAATAAAGAGGAGTTTTTAAAATTTTAGTAGTTCTATTTTCTATGAAGCTTGAATAACATTGATTTCTTTAATATTTTAAATTTGGCTTAAGTGTGGCGGTATATGCAGAAGGATTTTATTGCTCTCTTCCCATATCTGCCTATTTTTCTTGGTAAAATCATTTCCTGTATTTTTAAATGAAATTGAGATATTTATTTTGTGTAATTTTGATTTCTAGCTATACAATTGCTTGTTATAATTGTTTTGACCTTAAGAAAAATAGGAAATTTGCACAAAAACAAAGAGTTATTGTTCAAAAAAAATACTAGAGAAAAAAAACTTGCTTAGTGTTTGTGTTATTTCCATTATTTAAATTTATTTAATATAATGATATAAATATTTATATATTTTTTCACGCATTACAAAAAATGTAGTAAGTTTTAATATTTTTAATTTGCGTGGAATGCAAAACTCTGGGAAAGCCTTTCATTTTTTGTTGCCCCTTTCGCATAATTAAAATTTTAACTTCCCCTCCATCATCTTCACTTGTCGCACATCCCCTCTCTATTACATTTCAAATAAAGGTCCCTCCTCTGCACATAACTTGTTCCACCCACATCCTTCATTCCACATAGATTCATGGCTCTATGATATTTCTCTCTCGAGCAGCTAAATTTTTAAAAGTTTTAAATTCAACAGAGTTTAAAATTAATTTTGTGTCTTCACTATGCATGAGAAAATCATGGTCACGATGTAATATTAAATTAATTCTCCTTTTAATGTGTAATTATTAAGAATGTTCATTAAATGTATGGATCTGCATGTTAGCATTTCTAACAATGTATAAAAAAACCTTGCTATTCGACATTAAATAAAATTGGAATGTAACATTGGTGACTTTGTTTTTTCCATGTAGCTATGGCTTTTCTTGTTTCTAGAGATGTTATACAAGTATTAACACTCCATATTATCTTTAAGTATTCCACACATTGTAATATATTTAGCAATGATATCATCTTCTTAGTCAATTTTAGCATGTTCTCTAATGATCTTATGACTTTTCTGATAAACAAAAGAACCATAATTGTATAAACATGTTTCATTGTATGAAGCTTTCCTTGTGCACAAATTTCATTGTCTAGAGATTTCCTTGTGCAACTATTTCATTGTAACTTTCCTTATGCTAAACTTTCATCATCCTTTTCTTTAATTATGCTAATGATTTGGTCTTATAGCAAGAAATTCCTAGGACCTTAAGCATTATCGAAAAATCCTCAAGCACATTCTTTTTAGTATGGGTATGACAGAAAAAATAAAAGCTATGATAATCAAATCCGATATGATCATTTATGACACTTTCATATATGAGAATAATAGTTGGGAAGAAGTGTTTTTTTAATATGTATAATGAAACATTGAATACCAAATCAAATTTATCTTTAAATTTATGAGCAAATCACATTTATTTAATAATAATTTTTTATTAGTACCAATCAATTCGTGATTGAAATGTGTTCATTCATCATTATTTTGGGCAATTTATTAGTATTATTATTATTCCCTACCTCGTGATTACTCCCTCCATTACTAAGGAGTATAACATTTAACTCTCAATCAAATCCTACTGAGTATTGATTAATTTTTACTATTTTTTTCTATTTTCACATCAAAGTCCATTGACTATTGATTATTTATATCCACATGTTAACTATAGTTTTGGAAAAATGTTAAATATCACTATTCTTTTGTAAATTAAAAAATAATTTTCTAATTTTTGAAAATGTTATTTCTAATGTTGCATTTGCCAAATGAGGCTTGTATTTACTTAGTGTCTAATATGTATGTTGAATATTTATAATGTGGTGTGAAAATTATGATAGCTAATTATAGCTATGAAATTTGTAGGAGAATTCGCCAAGGGTTCATCATGCAATTTTTTTAGCATACACATTATGAATGCATGTTTAATCACTTTTTAGGGGAGTTTATTACAAATATATTTCTTGTGCATGTTATAGGATGGTGTTCTAGTAGTCACAAGGCGTGAGGGATTATCTTTCCAAGCTCATTTTGAACAAAGGTGAAAAACGTGTAGCATTTTTGTCAGGTAAACATTGTATTATTTGTTATATATGTGAGTACTTAGAACATTTATACAATATACATTACAATATTGTAGCAATGAGGTGTGGAGTTCAAAAAATGGACAATGTGATAGTGCTAAACAAGCTTATACAAAACAAGGTACTGTCGTATAACTCTTATGTTTGAATTACTTTCATGTTATGAAATTAGAAAATCTTATTTTTCTTATTTCTATATATTTGATCTAATTGATATTATTAGAGCAAAAAAATTTAACATGCGCATAATATATATCATTAAATATAAAGATAAATTTTCTAAGGGGTATATATTTTTATTTTATTTTCATTTGATTATTTTTCGTTGTGGCGTAATAAAGATAAATTTTCTTATAGGTATGTTTTTTTTTTTTCATTATACAATCCTCTTTTTTCTCTTTCTCTTTTTATTTTTTAACTATGTTTTTTATGTATTATAACTAAAAACAATGATTTTTCAATTTTCGATTTACATATAAAACTTAGAGATTCGAATCCAAGACAAAAATTACAAGGAAAAAATACTTTGAACATTTCTATAAAACATTTTTATCTGTTGCAACTAAATTTTGTTTATAATTTTACCTATATGCATAGAAATTTGATTCTATATGGTAAATATGGACCTAATATTAGAATATTATCAATTATACTATCCTTTTAAGCACTATTTCAATGTATTATTTGTGAACAGAAAAAAAAAAAAAATATATCAAATTCGAATTATGTGACAATAGAGATGAATGAGGGAATAGAGATAAAAATGGGCACTCTTATAGAATTAGATATTGCAAAAGACAAAATGAAATCTATAAAAACATGGAAGAAATAAAAGTAAATAGGTAGTTTTTTCCAGGTTTAATTAACTGTATATCATATTTTTATTTTGAATTAATTTCAATTCAATGCTCATGACTAAGAAAAAATAGATGGAGCCTAAGCCATTATTGATCGAAGGTACCATTAACAGTATAACAGGGAACAATTTTCATTGCATTGTCTAGTTATGTATCACACTTGTTTATACAAAGAAAATAAGACAAAAGAAATACTTTGTGTAAATTTAATAGATAAAAAAGTCGAAATGACAATAACATTACTTGTGCCAACACAATTTATTGAACAACATGAGCAAAAACTTATTGCAAATGTTAGTGTTTCTATTAGAGATTTCAATATAATTCCAAAGCATAAATATGAAAATGGTGAAAGTGAAAAAAGTAGTTGTCTAAATAGATTTAACATTGTATAAAATATTTTTCATATTTGTGTAGATTATCGATTCTTTACACATTTCAAATTTGTCCTGTAATTGTTGAAAAACCAACAATAAATTCTCAATTTGATTCTCCCTCCGTCGAATTGAGAAAATTTTCACATCAGCAGGCAACTTCGATGTAGTTAAATGAGGTGACATTGCTCTTGTCACTAAGTTAGCTCTATAAATTTGAGTTAGACAAGTTAGAGTTTAGTTAAGCATGTGTAATTTCTAATTTTGTGAAATCAAGGTTAGTTATTTCAATTTGTTTTTATTTAAAATAGTTCTAACTATTGGAGGAACTAGTGTAATGTCAATTGTGCAGCGAGACTTCAAGCTAACTTAGTGATCATACAGTTAACTTATCAATAAATGCAAAATAGCTAGTGCATGAATAGAATTTGAGTTCCCTGACTATGGTGGAGATTCTAAGGCATCGTAAAATGAGTTGTAAATTGGTCTTGAGTGTATAGATGTTGAATGAAGTTAGATGATCATCCTTGTGAATTGCGCAATCATTTTGGAGGATTCTCCTAAATAATAGGAGGCCTAATTTCTCAAGATTTGCGCAAGGAAATAAGGGCTCAAGCAGAGGCAGAAATTAACTAAGTTTGGATAGATCTTCTCAGTGAGCAAAGAGATAGGTTATTCACTTGGAGTTTCTTCTGAAGTTAGCAAATAAAGTGTAATACATCTCTATTCATGTGATTAATGCAAGAAGGAAAATGGGTTTTTAGGAGATCACTTTCCCCTAGAAAAAATACTTTGTGCATGTGTGTTATTTCTGATTTCATGTTTGTGATTGATGTTCAAAATTGTGAATTGAATTCCATAGAGCAATAGAGTTGTTTTGTGTCTTTTCATTTTGATTAAAATTTCATGAGAGTTTGAAAATCTACATCATAATTTCCACGTGGTATCAAAGTAGAATTCACATTAGAGGAGAAATTTTAAATTTTTTTCTCAGGAGGCTCAAATTTGCAGTTTAGTGTAGTAGGATATCTACACAGTTTAGAATATGACCTTCAACGGGATAAGGCTATAGTATTCCTTGGAAGGAAACTCTAATTTCATCGCATGGAAGGATCACATGGAGGTAGTATTGGATGAAAATGGATTGCTAGAATACATCAAAAAATATGTTGCAAAATCACATGCATTTGATGCCCAAAGCGTTGCTCAGTGGAAGAAATATATAGGAAAGGCGAGGAGAGTAATATTGGAGGGAGTGAAAGATCACATTGTCTCAAATATGCATGGGAAAGAAACTCCTTTCAAAATGTGGAAAGAACTGGAAAATAAAAATTTCGAGAATAATAATGACCACAGAATGCTGCCGCTTAAGGCTAAACTTCGAAATATCAAGATGCATAAGAATGAAAATATTCCATAGTATTGGAGACGGTTCGCACAATTTTGTGATGAACTTGGTCGAGTTGGTGTGAATGTTGCAGAATATGAGTTGGTAATCCTAGCTCTTATGGGCCTTCCCAAGAGATGACATGGCTACCAAGATTTGGTGAACTAGAGGGAGAAACTACCAAATTGGGAATGTTTATGGTCTGATTTGGTATAGGAGGAAATAAGGTGGAATATCAGAGATGGGAATTCATCCAAGGGTGAGGATGAAGAAAAATTTGAATTGGTTGGAAAGGGAAAGAAGAGAAAAGGGAATAAATATCAAAACAAACCAAAATCCATCGAAGGGGTCAAGAAGAAAGATTTGTCCAAAATTAAATGCTTCAATTATCAGGAATTTGGGCATTATGCCATGAACTATCCACACAAAAATTTGAGCAGGAAGATCTTAAGAGGAGTAGAAGGTGAAACTTTGGCTTCACACTTCGAGCTTTATTTTACCTTTATCACATGCATGGAAAGCACAATGATGGGGAGCATGTGGTACTTGGACTCAAATGCATCATTCTACATGACATGGTGTAGATATTTTTTCAGTGACATGGAGGAGAAAGATTTGTAGATACACATCGAATGACAGAAGGTATAGTGTGATGGCATAGTCATCTTTTAGAGGGAGCAGGATCCCCTCTCAAGGATGTCATGTTCGTTATGGGCCTAAAGAAAAATATAATCTCTATTGTAGTTTTCGAATACCATGGTTATGATGTGATATTAAACAAAGGAAAAAAGTTCATGAGACACATAACCACATGATAGGTAAAGTAGATCACGGTTCGTGTGAAGAACTTGTATAATATAGATGTGGAATATTGTGATGCATTAAGCACTAAGGTGAAGAAACTACATGGTCATGATGTAGGTGAAATTTTTCATAGAAGACTTATCTATTTGCATCATGGCGCCTTGAATATTATGCATCAAATAACCACTCTCTTCCGTAAAGAAGCACCTAAAAAACATGATTGTGTGAAAATGATGTACCTTGGGAAAGAACACAAAATCCACATTCCATGATCACGACAAAAAATCAGATACAATATTGGAAAGGATGCACTCTGATGTTTGTGGACCTTTTTTTATAGCCTCCACTACCAAACACAAATATTTTTTTTACTTTTACTGATGAATTCTCATGGAACTATTGGATCGTTTTTACGTGGAATAAAGATGAGACATTCTCCAACTTCATAGAATTCAAGGCACTAGTTGATAAATAAACTGACAAGAAGGTGAAGGCCCTTAGGAGAGATAATGGAGGTGGTTACGTGTTGACTGAATTCAAATTGTTTTGAGTGAAAGAGGGAATTCTACGAGAGGTGATAGCACCCCAAAACCCATAACAAAATGGGGAGGATGATAGAAATAATCGTAGCATTGTGGGAGTTACGAAGGATATGTTGCATGACCAAGGTCTACTAGTTAACTTGTGGGAAGAGGCATGCAACACAAAAATATATTTAGAGAACCATATTCTTCATTGGATTCTTGGTATGATTACATCAAAGGAGAATTTATTAGGGAGAAATCTGGATGTGTCACACTTCAGGATTTTTGGAGCCTCTGTGTACTAAAATCTCTCCAAAGAATCAAGTAAGAATATTGAGCCAAAAGCATCATTGGGGGTATTTTTGGGTTCCAAAGAAACTCCTCCCAACTACCATCTATAATTGTCATCCCTTGTAATGACACTTGTGAAAAGGGATAAACAAATTGATGAGGAGAAACTGATGTGGTTCTCTCTTGAGAGGGAGCTACAAATCCCACTAGAAGAGGAGCTTTTAGCTCTAAAGAAGGAGCCTCACGAACTTGGGGAGTAGCCAAATGTTCAGGAGTAGAGAATGGATACATCCACTCAAGTATAACCTTCCAAAGTAGGTAGAAAAGGGACTAGGGAAGCTGGTAGACTTGTCTAGTATGTAAGGGAGAATATCAGACCTCCTTCAAATTTCCACAGGTAGAGAAGGTCACCTGATCGGTACACTAGCTAGATGGATATAATAACTGAACTTGTAGAGACTAATCCATCCTATTTCAAGGAAGCAGTATAGCAACATCTATGGGTTGATGCAATGCTATAAGAGTACGAATGCATTGTAAATAATAGCATTTGGGAAGTGGTCCCATGACTAGGATATACTTAGTTGTGGGTTAGAGAAATATTTTCAAGGTTAAGTATGGAGTATATAGAATCATAGAGAAGTATAAGTCTATATTTGTGGCCAATGGATGTGTTGGGCCTCAAAATAGTCTCTATTTTCACTCCATTATTCATCAATATCTTCACATTTTACCTTCATGTCACCTCCATTCCACCTCCATATCATTACACTCACCTCATTATTGGGTCATAACTATGTTTTTCCAAAGTTTATTAATTCTTAACATTTTAAAGTGAATTTATGGCTAAAACTTAGAAAATAATATGCTTATACTTATACCTAACAATTAGCATGAGTTTGTTGACATGTGTAGGCTCAAAGGAAGCTTCCAGTGCATCTTTATGTGGCCTTGAATGATCAAATTCGAATTTGATAAGATAAGCCTCATGGAAAAGATCATGGAGGAGATCATGGAGGATAGGGTTATGTGTCTAGATGGTTGAGAAATGTATGGAACTAAAAGAGAGGTTAGTGGATCATCATTATGAGTTTGTTATCTCATCTCATTGTATAAATAGGAGTACCTCCTCCATTCCAACAGGAGGACTCTTGGAGCATTGTATCCAATTGATGATGGAATAGAATAAAGCTCCATTTTTTCATATATTTCCATTATGTAGTTTTAGATGTAAATTGTGTTAATGTAGAATATGAATTTATGGAATTTATGTAGTTTTAGATATAAGTTTCCTTAATGTAGTATATGGAATAATTTTTCTTGTTCTTAAGAGAATTGAGCTCACTCTAAAAGGATTAGAGAAACATTTTATTTCATATTAGATTTTGTTTCATTTCATTACTTAGATGTTTAAGGATTTGTTTGTGATTGATGAATGAGTTTTAAATTAGAATCTTAACAACATGTGAGAGGATATCCAAGGGTCTAAGTTAGGCTCTCTCTCTATTTGATTTGCATGATAATTGAAATTCATTATTTTGCTTTTATGTTTCAAGTCATTTCATTTCTTATGCTTATGAATGGATCTTAGTTTAGTTTGGATTAGTACATGAGAGGACAATCAAAAGACTAAGTTAGTCTTTCTCTCTCTTTGAATTTGAACAACAATTAAAGTTCATTCTCTTGTCTTTATTTCAAGTTTCTGGTTTTATGAATGATTTCTCTATGATACTGTAGGGAAGGACAACCAGGACCTCCTAAGTTAGGAGCCTCTTCCCTTGCATATTATATTGAATCATAAACAATTTAGTTAGACATAGAGTTAGTTGCCTACTCCTGCATATATATTGCTGGCACCATCACAAGCTCACGAGTTTCCCTGGTCGATAATTTAATGCAACAATTTGTTCAAATAAATTGCCCAACATTTTGGCGCCGTTGCCGGGGATGGTGCTAAGGGATTAGGCATTAGAAATTTAATTTAGTACTAGCATTTTTCTTTAGACAAAATAATTTGTGAACCTTGGTGACAGCAGGATCTTCACAAAGGAGTTTAAGTTTGAATTTTCTGATGTTTTAATGTTTAGCTAGTTTTAAATTTCGTCATTTCAAAAACACCCCCCCTGCATAAATAAAAAAAAATCAAGCGATGAGTATGCTCTCTTCCTGCGCTTCGTGCGATCAGGAAGATCAGAAAATCTGTTGATTTTGTTCAAATAAAAATACTCTTGCTGGAAAATTAATCTGTGATATCACAATAAAGAATTTTGTGAATAAGCAAATTTAGTTTAATTTTAGTTTAAAAAAAAATTCTCACAAAATAATAATAATATATGTATCATGTATATATATTAAAAAAAAGAAAAAGAAAAAAAAAAAAAAAAGTTTTGAAAACTAACCATTTTTTAGATAGAATTCCATTTTATTTTCTTTATTTTTAGATTTAAATAAAAAAAAAAAACAATAGTTTTTAGATAGGTTAGATTTCATTTTTTTTAGAATTAAAATTTTTTTCACAACAAACAAATCATTTAAAAAAAAACAAACAAAACAAAACAATTATATATATACATATATAATAAAAACAATAAAAAAATAATAAAACACAACAAAATGAGATTTTAAACAACGCAAAATAAACTCATTTAAAAAAAAAAAAAAAAAAAAAAACTCATTGAAAACTAGCAACTTATTGTTCAAGCCCAGCAGATATGAATGATTTTTGATTTGCAGAATCGGTTCAAGCTCTGACTTCGCGTCAAGCTCTCAGATCCTTGGTGAACATGTTTAGGGTTTGATCCCACGAAAATCCTTCTTCATTTGTAGTGCAGAATCCCTTTCGCCAAAAAGATTTCAACTTTCCCAGTCACTGGAATTATGATTCCAAAAACTCTGAAGATATATGATTGGCCATGCAATTTCCCTTAGCCATACTAGAATTCGTTGTCATTATCTTACAACATATGGATATGCTATGAATGTTGTGGAATAGTCAACGAGACTTGGTAGCTCAATTTTGTCCAGAGAAGAAACGTCTTATTGGCCGCTTTCTTGTTGTTATACAGGAGCGGAGAAATCAATTTTATGCAGGTGTTGATCTAAATTTTATCTTCGTATCACCACCGAAGTCCAGATCTAATATGATGACACGCCATAATGGTCAGAACTCTGTTTTTTTTTCTCACTGGATACTGTGATCCGCTAGCGAGAATTTCGATTCAAGGGGGATTGCACTATAATCTTTATTTTCCTGGCGATGTGATTGCCATACCCAAGATAGTTAATGAGGGTGCGTTTGAGTATGAGGATGGAACTAGAATGGAACTGAGGCCGAGATGATGGCAGTTGAAGTGCTGCAAGAATGCTGCATGAGAGCACCTTCCTTGAAGCTTGCATTTAGTGCGATGTTATCAGCTGCTATGGAAGAATCAGAGAGGAGCATTGAGGCAGCTGCTACTATGATGGATGGCATGGTTGTGGCTGCTGGATGAAGCATGTGGTTATCTCTGCCCTCGTATGTTGTTATCAGAATCGATCTGTCTTCAGCCATGGGTTGCACCTCCTTGCGCATTAGAAAGCATGACATAATCGAGCTATGATCACAATTCCATTTTCCTGACTAAAATACCTCCTCTATATTCAATTTAGTGATAAAAAATTGGATTTGACTTATCTTGGAGAGATTTGGCATTTGCAAAGCCAGATTTTTCATTGATTTTAGAAGATTTTGTGTGCTTTTTGTGTGATTTTGTGGAAGAGCCTGATTTTAATGAGTTTTAAAAATTCATTTTTCATTTTTAGATTTAGTCTCTCTCTCTCTCTCTCTCTCTCTCTCTCTCTCTCTCTATATATATATATATATATATATATATATATATATAGTTTTATTTTAATGTGTTTTAGAAATTCATTTTTTATTTTTTTCATTTTTAGATTTAGAAAAAGTAAAAAAAAATAAAAAATAAAAAAATTGCCTTTTAGAACTTTAGTTCAATTTTCATTCTTTGTTAGATTTTTATTTTTTATTTTTTATTAATACTTTATAATTTAATTTAATTAGATTTAGCTTTAGATAATTTTTATTTTAGATTTTTTTAATTTTTTTTAGAGATAAAAAAAATAAAAAATAAAAATAAAAAGCGAATAAAAATTTCAAAAATGTTAAAAAAAAAAAAATCAACATAAATCATTAAAAAAAAAAAAAAAATTCTCTTTATTTATTTATTATTTTTGATTTAAAAAAAGCAATAAAAAAAATCAACAAATTAAAAATTATATTTTTAATTTTGTTGTTAAAAAATAAAAAAAATAATAGATTAAAAAAAAAAATTTGTTTTTTTTTATAATTTGTTATTAAAATAAAAATAAAAAATAAAAAATATTTTGTGTGTTGCTTCGAAGAAAAAAAAAAAAAAACATTTTCCACAAAATTCATGCAGATTTGAAAATAAATAATGGAACACTTGGAAACAAATTTCGAGGATCGAATTATCAAACATTTGGAGGATAATTATATTGTTTTGATAGCTTCAAGTTGGCATTAAACTCATAACATCTTTCTGTTGAATGCTTTTATGTGACATACTAATATGCAGAACACGACAGATCTTTCTAATGCCAATCTTTTTGCCGAGCATATTTCATTTGACACAAACAGGGAGTATTATTTTTCATGGTTATTTTTACGAATGGATTGATTTTAATATCATGATTAAGTTAATTTCAACACTTTTATTGTCCTTAATTTGTTTTATTTGGTATAAAATTTTTGCGTAAGAATCATAAAGGAAATGCGCATTCCTTCTTGAACACACTTATGTTTCTTTCTACCAAGTTTTTTACAGGTTACAGGACGACAAAGCGATCATTACGGAGACTACATTGTGACGACAATTAGTCTTCCAAAGACTAAATTCATGAAAAAATTTCAAGACAAATCCATCTCCACAACCATTACCTTCCACCTCCCTTTCTGAAAAGATTTTGAATTCCATCAATTGTACATCTATAACGCATGACATTTCCATATCCATTTTTCACAGCAAGAGTTCTTATTCATACATCATGCATTTCCTTACATCTTTACAAGCATATTGCCATTTTTCTTGTCATCACGATTCCCCTTCATTTCCGCCAATAAAACCCTGCTTGAGTCAAAGTCCTAGAGTCTAAGTATCATTGAAAAAACACCTAGAGGCTTGCATGCCTTAATGGCAAGTACTCTTGCCAATGAACAATGGGAGTACATTAATATCCCTTGTTCGTTGGATCTTGTAGGTGACTCAACCACGACAAATTTATTCGTACCTACAAAGATGTGTTAGGCATCCTGACTCCCATTGGAATCAATGGTGGGAGCTCTTGTGTTGGCTAGGGGCATTCATTAACGGCCACTAAGTCAACAACTTCTTGTTATGTTCGACATCGACACATTTAATCACATAGCAAGATTTGTGCCATCGAGCGTTGAAGACTTGAAGACCCATATTTTGCAGCAGATGAAGCCAATTTCCATTCATTGTATTTCCATTCATGGTGTTCATTGTATTTCACTTGAGGACAAGTCAATAAATAAGGCTGGGAGGAAAATGTAACTTCTATATTTTGTATACCTTCCAAGCCTTATAGATTTTCAACCATATTCAGCAAACTCATCGGATTCATCATCCAGCAGCAGATACAACTTTCAGCCATGTTCAGCAGACTCCTCAGATTTTTCATATAGTAGCAGCGGATCCAGCAGCTGATACGACAATACAGATCCATCTTTCATCCACCATTTTCACAACAGTTTGCAGTCACACATGCACGACTCTCACCTATTTTTGGAAGGGTAAGTTAAGGTATGCTATTTTCTAACTTTTAACCATTAAATTCCTTGAAATGTTAGAATAATAATTTTTGGAAAGAAAAAAAAAAACTTCACTTCCTTTCCTTTCATTGCCAAAGCCATCCGTTTAATGGGAAGGATACATTTACATATATGCTTTGTCACATTCATATCCACAGTTATATATCACATTTTAAACCCACTTACCTTCAAAATATATTTACTATTACATGAGCATACAAATGGCTTTGTCTAAAGTATTTAAAAGTTAATTGGATGCCAATAGAATCATGGTTGTTACACAAGAACCAACCATGATGCATTCCAACAAAAAAATACTCTGCCATAAAAAGCACATTATCATTATGCAAAGATCATACAATGAACGCAACAAACAAAATATGGTTGAAACACAAGAACCAACCAAGTTATAGTTCATCAAAATAACGCTTTGCAAAAGTTAAGTAAATGATCTCATGCAGAGTTTAGGCCAAAGCTCAAGTACCAAAAAGTAATGTAATAGATTGCATGAGGACATGCAATACCTTCAGTTTGGGGGTATGTTGGGCCTCAAAATAGTCTCTATTTTCACTCCATTATTCATCAATATCTTCACATTTTACATTCATGTCACCTCCATTCCACCTCCATATCATTACATTCACCTCATTATTGGGTCATAACTATGTTTTTCCAAAGTTTATTAATTCTTAATAATTTAAAGTGAATTTATGGCTAAAACTTAGAAAATAATATGCTTATACTTATACCTAACAATTAGCATGAGTTTGTTGACATGTGTAGGCACAAAGGAACCTTCCAAGACACCTTTATGTGGCCTTGGATGATCAAATTCGAATTTAAGAAGATAAACCTCATGGAAAAGATCATGGAGGAGATCATGGAGGATAGGGTTATGTGTCTAGATGGTTGAAAAATGTATGGAACTAAAAGAGAGATTAGTGGATCATCATTATGAGTTTGTTATCTCATCTCATTGTATAAATAGGAGTACCTCCTCCATTCCAAGAGGAGGACTCTTAGAGCATTGTATCCAATTGATGATGGAATAGAATAAAGCTTCATTTTTCATATATTTCCATTGTGTAGTTTTAGATATAGTATTGTTAATGTGAAGATAATTCGTTGTAATTTTTAGATATTTATAAGTTTCATAATGTGGTGTATGTGGTATATGGAATAATTTTGTCTTGTTCTTAAGGGAATTGAAGCTCCCTCTAAAGGATGGAAAACATTTTATTTCATATTAGATTTTCATTTCATTTGCCATTGCTTAGATGTTTAAGTTTGTTTGTGATTGATGAATGAGTTTTAAATTAGAATCTTATCAACATGTGAGACGATATCCAAGGGTCTAAGTTAGGCTCTCTCTCTATTTGATTTGCATGATAATTGAAATTCATTCTTTTGCTTTTATGTTTCAAGTCAATTCATTTCTTATGCTTATGAATGAATCTTAGTTTAGTTTGGATTAGTACATGAGAGGACAATCAAAAGACTAAGTTAGTCTTTCTCTCTCTTTGAATTTGAACAACAATTAAAGTTCATTCTCTTGTCTTTATTTCAAGTTTCTGGTTTTATGAATGATTTCTATGTGATACTGTAGGGAAGGACAACCAGGACCTCCTTAGTTAGGAGCCTCTTCCCTTGCATATTATATTGAATCATAAATAATTTAGTTAGACATAGAGTTAGTTGCCTACTCTTGCATATATATTGCTGGCACCATCACAAGCTCACGAGTTTCCCTGGTCGATAATTTAATGCAGCAATTTGTTCAAATAAATTGCCCAACAGGATGATATCAAGTTGAGAGAATTTACTATGAGGATATGTTTGCTCCTCTAGCAAGCTACTCATCCATTATATCAATATTTGCACTGACTATGTCAATGGGGTGAAACATCCACTAGATGGATGTAAAACGAACATTCCTCAATGGGTGTAATGAAGATGATGTGTACATCAAGCAACCAGAAGGTTTTGAGACATTTAATTAACAGTATCATCTGTGCAGACTCAAGCAAGCATTGTATTGTCTCAAACAAGCACCCTATTCTTGGTACACGTAGATCGATAGCTATCTCACTAGCTTGGGCTTCACCAAAAGTTAAGAATATGCAAACCTCTATCATGTCTTGGTAGAAGGGAAATTGCTTACTATTGTCTTATATGTTGATGATTTTATTTTAAGTGGTAATGATTAGTTTATCAAATATTGTAAGGAGGACCTTGCGAGGGAATGTGAAATGAAGGACATGGGTCTCATGTACTACTTCCTTGGGTTGTAAGTACGATGAAGTGATGGGGAACTATTTGTGTCTCAAGGAAAGTATACAAATGAGATACTATAGATATTGTGCATTGAGAGTTGCAAACCCATGGAGACACCTCTAGCGACCAGCTAGAGGGAGGATGCTACCATTTATCAGGAGTTAGTGAGTTCACTGATGTATATTGTGAACACATAACCACATATGTGCTATTAAGTAAACCAGTTAAGCCAAGCTATTGTTACGTTGGCCAAATTATATTGGAAGGAAGCTAAGTATGTTTTACAATACCTCATAGGCACTATCCAGTTTGGTGATCAAGGTGGATATTGGTGGCTACCTACCTATTACACTTGGACCCTGACCATTGTTTCCTTTAGTTTTTCAGTTTCCTTAATTGTAGCAGAATTTACTATTTTTTGTAGTTTTTCGGGTCCTGAACTTCTGAAGTTGTTTTGAGGCCCTAAATGACATTTTCTTTAAAAATCACCGTCGACAAGTGTGAATTTTAAATTAAACATCCACTATCAGTAGTTTTATTTTTCAGACAGATATTTTTAACAAGGTATCGTGTGCATCAAACAAATATCATATTCCGAAGCTACGACCCTGAGAAATTGATGTACCAATTTACCCCAACAAGGCCCATAGTTCGTCGTTTCATCTCCTAGGGTTAGGTTTTTTGATATTTAGGGTTTTCCATTTTTTCTCAATAATAATATCCCTTTAGGCCTCATTATAACACAGTTTAGAGGCATGTAGCCACCATATTTCTTCTCAGAGATAAGCTACTGACACCCTATCTAGTTTATTTACATTCTGTATGTAAGCATATTTCAATTATGTGATATTAATGAAATGAAGTCTTAATTCTATTCCATCATTGTGTTTATGTGTATTTATGTATTTTATTGCATTCTGGCATAAGTCTAGATAACTGGTCTCAAAGCGGTCTTCTCTTTCTCGATCCTTCTTTGCATGTCCCCAACAAGGTTGGGGTATAAGTATTTAGGGATCTATATGGTTGAACCTTTGCAAGATCAACCTCACAAACCCTTACGGCTATAATATTCCCAAATAGGGAAAGCAATAATATAGCACATAAAACTAGAAATATGTAGAAATATCAATAGATCAATACATGAGACAACCATAGAGCCATTCCATTATGATTATAACAGCAAAAATAGGTACAAAGACTTGAGGAAAATATCACTCAAGTTGGGCAAACAAGCCTCCCATGAAAGAATGCACCTAGATCTGAAATGATGTTAATACATGAAATACAGGATTGTAGAAAACTACGTTGTCTATGAGAGAATAGCAGTTGAAAGATATAAAAATGTATTTCTTCTGATATAATGCTCCAAAAATGCTAAGACTAGAGATCCATGCTACAAAACAAATTTCCAGGACAACCCAGAAAAGGTTTTCGAAAATAGTCAATATAAAAAATAGCACATATGGACCTAGAGATGAATAATATCTGCAACTAAATCATTGATAGGAGGTTTCTGATCTGAAATATGAAATGTATGATCCTCCTCAAACAGATCTCCTAAATGAAGGGTTGATCCCCTCAAAAGAAACACAACTCCTCCAACTAGGGAAATAAACCCACTGTTGCAACCGCTCTCTGAAATAACGCAGTCCTTGATGGAAACTGTGTTGTAGCTGATGAAAGATACTTGGCTTGGTGCCAAAATATGAAATGAAGCCTTGAGAAATTCCTCAAAATATTCTGTATGAAAGGATGATCCCTGCAAAGGAAAACTGGCTCAGAAATTAGAGATCTCTCTCCTCCACTGCTACACCCCTGCACACAACACATATCTGGGATAGACTACATTATATATGAGACTAAAGCTTGGCCAAATTATAGATAGTTTTAATGCAGTTCAAGATAACCTCTCTTCAGTGGGCACTCTAAGTTCCCCAAGGATGAAGGTGGGATTTCTGCTGGGAAACACCCTTGAGCTAAAAAACGCTACATACCCTGCTAAACAACAAAAGAATGCACATAAATGTCACATGACAATTCCAGATCTAAAAATATCATATTCAATAATACACATCCATGTCCTCTAATGCTACCATCCCCTTCATTTTATGCTTGGCAAGATTCTTCACCCTCGGCCCCACTCAATAAAGGATCTACTCTCATGCGTACACTCCTCCTAAATGACTGTGTTGTCCTCCATTAATCCTCCATGATCTGCATAACAACGCTATTGATCTGGTCAACATTGACCTAGTCCACATGCTCTAGCTCCTTTTCACACCTAAGGGTGCTTTATTCAACTGAAAAGATGATCCACATTCAAATGAGAAGTGGTTTTATTATTTATAAAGAGATTTACGGGTCTCCCTACCCACTTATTCACCTATCTAAGTGATAAGACAAAAATTTAATATTCCAATTAGCTGCAAGATAATTTAGGAAATATTACGGTCCTCCCTCCAAAATGTTTCTTGTCCTTAAGAAAATGCGAGGATACTACAAAACCTCCAATGGATGTGTCTTCTATCAAGTTTACAAGTTAGCCTTTGGTAGATAAACCAAATAGCTCTCATCATGAATAAGTGGGAGATATATGGAAAAAAGTTATATGATGTCCATTGGCATCCTCAAGGCATGAGAGATGGTAAATGTTGGGTGCCTCAACCCCAATGAGAAACTCCAATATCCATGCTATCATACAAGTGAGCCATCCTTAGTTGTTCATATAAAAAAAATCACCAATCCCTGTGCTTCCGCAATGTATAGGGGGATGTATGGCTAAACATGATAGATCAAGTTATTCAACTCATATTGTCTCTCTCTCCATTTATGATAAATTTGGAGCTGCGATCTTGGGATGCAATAATATGGTCATTAAGAAGCCAAAAGGTACTTGGAATCTCATGATCCCACTCTTTGGTTCAGGGAACCTTTCTTGCCCAATCCATCCCACATATAGTGAATGGAGTGTCATCACCATATGGGATCCAAAATAAACATGGACTAAGTGTCACATGTCATACTCGATGGTGAAAATAGTCCCTCAAGTGAGAACAACGTTGTTCTGCTTCTTGCTGTCTCAAATCATGATATGATAAGTGGCCATCCAACCACTTGTTTGCTACTATAAGCTTCTCAAAATATTGAAAATAGTAAAGGAAATTAGTTGTTAACTGAATATGAGCCAAGAAAAAACAAGTCTTTCCCAAGTCCTCTAGAAAGTGTTCAATCCCATCATCGAGTGTAGTCCCAAAAGGGACATGAAATCCAAAGAGAGCTTCCTCTCTTATGGAGAAATATGCTGCAAATGTATGACAAAGGAATGATCACACATGGTTAGTTGATAAATTAGCATAAAGACAAAATCCTTACCATATATTTTAGACAATTTGGTGAAGAGGTCCTTAGATGAACCTTCCCATCTCTTGATCAAAAGGAAGTGACCGAAACAACCTTGCAAGGTGGTTTCTTTCCTCCTCATACATCAAACAAGCTACATATCTCTTGATATGTTGGTGCACATATTCTTTGAGATCCTCCCAATAGAATCCCTCCATGATGGTGTGACAAGACTCAATGGAATCCTCATGCCCTAAAAAGAGTGCCTCATATGGTGTATGTAGAATCCCCTCCTTGAGCTTGGAGTCTCTAGTAAAGTAAATCTTATCATGGAAATAAATGACTCCATCAACCAATCTATATCTCCCATATGTCACTTTCCCATCAATAACCTTACATGTGAAGAGGTTCTTGGAATATTCCACCAATAGTTGGGACTCCCAATATGGATCTATGCTTCCCAACAATGAAAACACTATTGAAATCTGAAATGAAGCACTGTCACACCATAGCTCTCCTCTTTGTCATGCTTAATGCCAAAGCCACATGTTGGAGTACGCTCTATCCCACTTTTTACTGCCTCCCTTACGGTCGATCTTGCTCAAGAAAAGATTGAACTACATGGAGGTCAACCTCCTCTTGGAAGGTATTTCCCATCAAAAACTTCCAAAGTTTGGCCAATGCATACAAGAGTGTTAATAACCTCTTGTCATATTCGAAATATTCCTCGTGTGTGGAAGTATTATATTCTTCTCCAAGGTTATGGAGTAGCCCTTTGACACCCTTCTTGTATCATTATAGATTCCCTGAATCATCATCTCTCGAGTGCAAATAGTTGAGTGGGAGATGGCAATGTCCATATCAGAAAATTGCTCATCCCTCCTTTGAACCCATATAAGGTTCTTTGTGTTGTGCTAGATTCTCCCAAGGCTCCTTCCTTAGCCAAATATATCAATTCGCACCATGTTGAGAGAAATCTTTGTTCATTTTCCAATCGGGGGTCTCCCACGGTGGAATGCCTCCATGTAATGAACCTACCTTTCGCAAGATCTCACGAGTCTAAGGTGTCTTCCTCGAGTGTAATCAATCGCTTCACACCCACAATCTCATTGGTGTCAAAAGTCTTAATCTCAAGGGAATGATCTATCATGGTGTATGTCCCCAAAATTGTGTTCAATGTTGGAACACACTTCCTCCATTATTTTGTATCATTTCCTATTAATTTAGACACATGTTGCTCCCGATATTCATATGTAAGATGCTTTGGGACTTCTTACAAAGGTACAAGATATCCTCTAGTCGAAGCAATTACTTCATCTCCATCTCCAAATAGTGGTAGATCTCCTCCTGTTTTCATAGCACTAGAGGCTATTTCTAACTCTTCCTCTTCCTTCTACTCATAATTGGATAATACCTCATCATTAAGAGATCCTTTGGCTTGATCCCATTTTGAAGGAGGAATCCTCATGTCTTCTTCTTGAGAAGAAATTTCTTGCTAAAGTGGAACTTTTTCCCTTGGAAAAGCATTTTTGAAAATATTTAACCCCCTCGATGATGTTCGAAATTGAGTTGGTTTCATGGATCCTTCCAACTCATGAAAAGGTTTTCATTTCTTAGGCTTGTCTAGCTCACCCAAGGAAGTTTTAGAATGTTTTAGATCAAATATTTTCACTAACCTCCTAGAGAACTTTGCATAAGTAGATATATTTGCATTATCCAATGAAGAAGATTCATAAAACCACCGGGCATAATCCTTACCTTCAAGATGCAACGGCTGCTAATCTAATGGCTTCTTCTTCTAAAGCTTGATGTAGCTGAAGATATGTGTCTAGCTTCTTTACCCAAGCCTTAGCTTTGTGCTCTTGGGTGACCCATCAAAAGTAGGTAGAAAGAATCTACCCAAAGTGTTCTGCATGCACCGTCTTCTTATATTATGGTTATTAGGTCTTCTATCTTCTTTGATTTTACAAAATCCTTGGAAGTTTAGATGCTCCTTGAATCTTCTAGGGCTGAGATTCATATTCTTGGAGATAGTCTCTAGGAGTCTCGTCCTTTGTTTTTTTCTCCTTCCTCTTCTTCTCTTATCAAGGATGTAGGCATGGTACCACGCTTTGTAGATATGATGGTGTAGCTTAATGCTTTGGCACACATAATGTGAAAAAGCTGGAGCTTTCTTTATGTACAAGACCTCTTGGAGAATCTCTATATATCTCCATCCTCATCTCTTTGATGTCTCTGTTAATGCCCTACATAGTTTGAAGAAGAAGTCTTGCAAACTCCTTCCCTTTCATTTCTCCCGATAATGGATTATGGCCTCCATCTCTTTCCGCATATCTTCTCCTTTCTATGAGAAGCCTCCTTAGATGACATAGTGGCTAAAGTACACAAAGTGCAGCCAAGATTATGCTTTGATACCACCGTAATATTCCAAAATAGGGAAAGCAACAATATAACACATAAAAGCTGAAATATGGAGAAATATCAATAGATAAATACATGAAGCAACCATATATCCATTCCATTATAGCTCAAAAAATAAGTACAAAGACTTGAGGAAAATATCACTCAAGTTGGGCAAACAAGCCTCCCATGAAAACATACACCTAGATCTAAAATGTTGTTAATACATGAAATATAGGAATGTAGAAAAGCGCTACTTGTCTATGAGAGAATAGCAGCTGAAAGATAGAAAAAATATATGTCTTCTAATATAATGCTCCAAAAAAGCTAAGACTAGAGATCCATGCTCCAAAAAATATTTTCGGGACAACCCATAAAAAGGTTTCGAAATACTCAATCTACAAAAGAGTATATATGGCGCTAGGGATGAATAATATACGCAACTAAATCACTAATAGGAGGTGGCTGATATGAAATATGAAATGTCTGATCCTCCTCCAACGGATATCCTAAATGAAGGGCTGATCCCCTCAAAGGAAACACAACTCCTACAACTAGGGCAATAAAACCACTGTTACATGTTTGCTCTCTAAAATAATGGAGTCCTTGAGGAAAGCGCATTGTAGCTAATCATAGCTACTTGGAATGGTGCCAAAATATGAAATTAAGCCCCAAGAACTTCCTCACAAGATTATGGATGAAAGGATGATCCATCCAATGGAAAACTAGCTCGAAATTGGAGATCTCTCTCCTTCATCACTGACTACTGCAACACAACACATATTCGGAATAGATTGTGTCGTATATGAGACTAAAGCTTGGCCAAATGCTAGATAGTGGTAATGCAGCTCAAGATAACCTCTCTTGATTTGGCATTCTAAGTCCCCCAGGGATGAGGGTGGGAGTTCCGCTCGAAACACCCTTGTGCTAAAGAGAACTACAAACCTTGCTAAACAACAAAAGCATGCACGGAAATGTCACATGACAATTCCAAATCTAAAAGTATCAAATTAAATAATACAAATCCATGTCCTCTAATGCTTTGTCATCCCCTTCCTTTTATGCTTGGTGAGCTTCCTCACCCTGGACCCCACTCAATAAAGGAGCTACACTCATGCATACACTCCTCATAAATGAATGCGTTGTCCTCCATTAATCCTCCATGATCTCCATAACAACGTTGTTGATGCTGGGTCAACGTTAACCTAGTCCACGTTCTCTAGCCCTCTTCACACCTAAGGGTGCTTTATTCAATCGAGAAGATGATCCAAATTCACATGAGAAGTGGTTTTATTCTTTATAAAGAGATTTATGGGTCTCCATACCCACTTATTCACCAATATAAGTGATAAAACAAAACTTGAATATTCCAATTATCCGTAAGATATTTTAGGAATATTACAATGACCATGCATGGGGGGATGATAAGAAAGATGAGGGAGCGAGGGAAAACCTATCAAAATATTGCTTGAGGAGGCCATCAAGAAATAAAGGAACAGAGTGATGGATAACTTCGCCCCAAATCCTTCAACGATTTCCCACAGTGGTACATCTACATCCAATAGCCACTCTTGAGGTGCAACTCCTTCTAAGGTAAAAGTAAAATTTGACATTCCCATATTTTAGGGCCAAATAGATGCATATGTTGTATTTATATGCTTGAATATATTATAAGGGTATTTTTCGGTTCATGAATTCTCCAACCATTAAAAGATTACATTTTCACTCCTCAAAGCCACTTTGCCCCATGTCAAGGACTCGGTGGGAAACTCTTTGTGATCAAAAGGATGAGAGGGAACCCTCTTTGTCTTTGGATGCACCCACTTGGGATTCTTTTCGAGATGCCATCGAGGAAAATTATTATCCCATGGGGAGCTATGAGGAAAATTACATACAATGGACTATCTTTGTGACAAAAAATAGATCAAGATGGGTATGATTTGACGAATCTATTCCATACCCTCCGCACAAAATTATGTATTAAAGATTCAAAGAAACATTTGGTGTCTGAAGTACCACGAGTTTACGAAAAAAATACCTTTAGTAGGAAATGGAATTCCTCGACATCTCCTCCCTTGGTGCAACATGCCGAGTATGTCGCCAATATTGAGCATAAATTCAAATAGAAGAAGCGAGATTTTTTGATCTTGGAATACTGAAGCATGGGAAAGGTGCCCCCAAAATGCGAGAAAAAATGACAAATCCAAGGTGGGGTGGCCCAAATTAACCCACCAAAACCACAAGAAAATAAAAAACACCACGAATCCAAAGAAGCACACGAGAAAGTGGTGTGAGTTCCATAAGAGCTCCACTCACAACGAAGTGAGTGTCGAGGTGAAGAATTCACTAGTGGCCAAGTTGAACACTTTAAAATCGGATGCATGCTCGACTCGATTCGGAAATTGACAAGGGGAATGACAAAAGGGGAAGCGCATTATCTATGTGGATCCGAATGCCCTGTTACCACCACAAAGATTTAGAAGGAGGAACCCAAATATCCGAGAGGAGGGGTGGTGCCTCTTCTATTCCAATATGTGGGTAAAGGGTTCCTTGCTACATTTCATTGTCGACAATGAGAGACAAAAAGAATATCATTTCGAGCGAGAGGTTTTAAAGCGGTTAGGCTTTCCAGACGACAACACGCCCACAACCATATACGATTGGGTGGCTTCACCAAGAATGAGATCTCTACGTCGACCGACAATGTCATCTTCCCCTACAACATCAATCCCTTCACATATGAGGTATTATTTGACATTTATCCTCTTGATGTTTGCAATGTATTATTATGCCAACCATAATTTTGGAAGAAACATGTTGTGTGAGTCTAGGCCTAGAGTTGTCATTTTTACTTTGGGGAAATAAGTTTTATAGAATACCGGGAGGGTAGCATTGCCTATCGTCATCTCTTTGGTTACTACAAAACAATGTAGTAAGCACATTCCAAAAACCGAGAAATTTGTTTTCCTAATGATCTTCCCTTATGGAAAGAATAATATTGTGGCCAAGACCTCTAGTGAGGGATCCTCCTCATGACAAAAATAGATGGAAAAGGTCATGGACGAGTACGAGGACATCTTCACCTCACCCGCAAAGGTGCCTCTACATTATCGGGTCAAGCATCCCATCGATATGACCCTAGGTATGCCATTTCCCAATGGACCAATCTATAGATGCTCCGTTCTAGAGAATAGCGAAATCAAGAGGTAGATTCAGGAGCTACTATAGAAAGGTCACACTCGAGTCGAGTTCGTCACCGTGGGAGCTCGATCTTATTGGTAAAGAAGAAGAATGGAATTTGGAGACTTTGTATTGACTATTGGGTGTTGAACAAGATCACTTTGTCTAGAGTAAATACTCGATCCCATGTATTAATGACCTTCTAGACCAAATTAAGTGGGAAAACTATTTAAGCAAGATCGAATTGAATTTTGGGTATTGCGGTACCAATCAAACCCTATGATGTACGGAAATCTGCCTTCAAATCCAAGGAGGGCCTTTTCAAATGGATGGTCATGCCTTTCAATTTGAAAAATGCTCCGAAACCTTCATGAGGGTGATGGGTGACATATTGTGTCCATTCACCAACTCATTTTTTAGCAGTATACTTGGATGACATCCTCATGTTTATCTATACTTGGGAAGATCACGTCCACCACATCCAACAAGTCCTCCAAAAAGCTCACGACAACACAAGTTGTGTGCCAATTTGGATAACTGCACTTTTGGCATGTTCATTATCTAGGATACATTATTGATGAGTGAGGGTGCATGTGGATCCATCCAAAATCGAAGTCATTCGGGATTGACGCACTAACCACTTTAACAAAGCTGCGCAGCCTTTTTGGGTCTTGCTAATTTCTACCACGGGTTCATGTTGGGATTCTCTCATATCACTTGGTCCTTGGGTTAAGTCACCAAGGGAGGAGTGAAAGAAAAATTATTTTGGTCTAAATCCTAAGAAAATGAATTTGTAGAGTTGAAACATTTCTTCCGCTCTACACCGATTGCTCATATTACCATACTTGCAACAACTATTTGAGAACGAGACATATGCCTCGACTATGCTACTGGGGTAGTTATTACTCAACAAGGGAATCCACTGGCATCTCGGAGTGAAACATTATACGACACGGTTTGGAAGTATCCCACTTCCGAAAAAAAAAGATGTATTCCATTGTGTAGGCTGCTTTCAAAATGGAATAATTAAATTTTGGGGAGTGAAATGGTGATCCACATAGATCATCGATCCCTACGGTTCATGTAGACACAAAGGAAGTTGAAAATGATCGTCATCGAAGTGGTCCACATATCTGCAAAAATTTCATTTAAACATCAAGTACAAGAAGGGAAGCACCAATAATGTTGCAAATTACCTCAACGAAAAGCGATCATGGTGTTAACCACTTGTGCTCAAATATTGTAGTAACAAGACTTCTAATTGGTCGCTTCTCTACGAAAAGCAACCAAGAATTCGGCCACACATACAAGATGCTCTTGGAGGGTTAGCAACTTCTTGATTTTCACCTTGAGGATGCACTATTATGCCACCGGGGACACCTTTGTGCTCCTTCAAGAAAGCGTGCCAAGATGATTTGGGAAGCACACTATAGTCACATCATGGGAATTTCGAGGGTCGAGAAAACGGTGAGCGATCATTTGTAGAAGTATTTCTATTTTCCTAACCTTCAACATGATGTTGGGAAGTACATCATATCTGCACTGTCTACGCCATTTCCAAAGCTGAACATCAATAAGAAAGGCCTTTATACTTCATTTCCTACCCCTAGTATACCTTGGAAATCCATCTCCATGGATTACATGTTAGGCCTTCCTTCTACTAAACATGGGAACAATTGTGTTTTTTGGTCATTGAGAGATTTTTGAAAGATTTCCGGTATGGCGGCTTTCGTAAGAAGAATATCATAGAAAAAAGACAACTGCTAAACTCTTCTTTGAATGAGTGTGGGCACACTTTGGGACCCCCCAATCTATTATCTCAAATCAAGATAGTAAGTTCCTCAATACTTTTTTGGCCCAACCTACGGTCAATGCTAGACACCAAGCTCACTAAGTCCACCAATTTCCATCTGCAAAATGATAGCCAGGACATATGTCGTTAATAGGATGATCATACACATTTTTCACATGTACAATTGTTACACATTATTTTTTCATCGTCTCTGCAATCCCCTTCCTCGACGAATGCTTGAGACGTTCTACGACTAAACCCATCGAAGGAGGCTTCGCAACGTCAAGGCATTAATGTTGTAAACTTCTTTTCTCTATCATTAATACATGATCGGTTTTTTTGTTCCAATTTTGTGTTTAATCATATGCAATATGTTTGATTCTCCTTGACCAATCGAATAGCTATAAATACAAGTATGTTTTTCAGTATCTTTCATCACTTGTTCACTTGATCCTTGTGCGGTACAAAGACATTATCAATAAAGGGACCCAGTGACGTGTGAAGACGACAAGGAGAGTTGCTGCCGCATAGCTATGACAAGAGCGTTGAACCGAGGTAGGCCATCTATCCCAACTCATTTTTCATTTATAAGATAGGATTCACGAAAGTCCAACATGTTCCCTTGTTGCTAGACCCACCCTAGGGCTAGAGGGATCACCTTTGTCCAAAGAGGGGTTTTTTCTGCTCAACAAGTTGGTGACTCCACTCGAGATCGGTGTGTTTTTCATCTCACGTTGTTCATATAGTTTTTCTTGTCTTTCCAAATTTGGTCGTATTACCACTTTTCTCGCTTTGTTTCGCTTGTCTAATTAATTGTAGCCATCATACTTAGTCTCGAGTGTTAAGTCTAGGCTTTTCTCGGTGGCTTTTTATCTTTTCCATAGCTTTCTAGCTCGCCATTCTTGTTTCTTAAACAATCGTGTTGATTTGCACTTGTTGCCTATTTTACGGTGCCCCTTCCCATGTTCGAGAATAGATTACAATGTAATAGTTGCACTAATTCCTGTAGGTTTGGATTTGGGCCTCTTCCTAAGTTTTTCTAGTATGCCTTACCTTTGGATGGGGTTTTTCCCTCTTTAATTAGTTCCTTTGAATTGCTTGGACTATCCTCGTCTCGTTCTTCTCGGTTGTTTGCCCCTCATTCGATCAATGTGGGTCATCATCCTATGGTTTCTTGGTGTCTTGTGACATTTGTTCGGCCACCTCCTCACTCGAGCCTTCGAGTTGAATTTGAGTCACTCCGGTATTTTCTCTTTTAAGCTTAGTGACTGATTTTTTTATACTTTCTTTCGATTCTACGTGTTGTTGGGTCATTGAACTGTCATTTTGGTGTTTGTTCGACCTACCATCCGTCACCTTGAGAATGGATCACGTTGCTCATCGAGTCGATTTAAAAGTCCGCTTTTTTCTTGAAGGAATGCGTCTCTCTTTTGAGTGTGCTTTACATTCGCTTGGATTTATCTCTTTGTTTTTGATCATTTCGTTTGAGTGACTCAAAACTAGTACTCATTTGGTCTTTTAGTGTAACAATGCATTTTTCTTCTCATTCATATGAAAGAACAAAATTGGCGTTCTTTCTCTTGGTTTGAAAATGAAAAACGTTCTTTTGCATCGGTAGCTTTTTAGTGAACAAGGAAATATCTTTTCCTTTTCTACTTTGGTTATGTTAGATGCATTAGGAAAAGTTCTTCTTGTATTCGATTGAGTGGTCTGCTTTGTTGTGAACTACTATCCTTCTCTTAGCTAGTTATTCATCGAATTGAAATGATTTTCTTTCACATGTATTTGCGCATTAGGGATTCGAGATTACATTCGGTAAGGCCTTGAAACGAAACATTAATTCGAGATCAAATTTAAAATGAACTCAATTAAATTAAGTATTGAAACTTAGCGCTCATATTTAGAGGTCTAGGCTAGTGATGTGTTCCAACGTCATTAAACCTAGTAGCCATCATTCACCATATGACATTAGACAATTCTAGCACAGACTTGGGCTCCCCGTACTGATCTGAAATTGTGAGAACAAACTATTTCTCATACAGAGATTGACTGTAGGGGCATTCACCGGATATTTCACCTTTAGAAATGGTCAAGAGCTAAACATGGACTAACCTAAAAATAAATACGAATCAATCAATGAAAAGTATTGTTTATTGTAGTATTCGATGATCCAACTTTAATATTAATGAATAGACAATGCTACATATTTTATAAATGAAATTAGTGGTTTGGTGGTGATAAGTTACTTGTTTAAAATTTCTTAGGAAAATTTTGCTTATGAAAATTTACTGTTTAAAGGATCAGAATATGAAAATATGCAGTAAAATTATACAGTATGACATCAAATAATTGTTTAAGTGGTTCACCCCTCTCTTGGGCTACCTCCGCTGGGTCCAAAAGCCTCTAATTAGGCTTTTTCTCCTTTGATTAAATGCTCAAAATGTGAATACAACTGTATAGAAGCCTCATATGGAAAAATACACTGCAAAAATAGATTCAGAAGGCTCAAATCTGTATAAGATGACTAAACAATCACCTCCATTGGATGATGGTAGTCCAAAACAACTCTTCTTCCCTTAGGCCCTGGTGGCTCCACGACCAAAAACGCTGGTAAATTCTCTGTTAGAGCGCCCTGATGGCTCTGTAAACACTTCCAACAGCTTCAAAATGATCTCTACACCCAAAATCAAAAACAAATTCGTATCAAAAGGCCTCTCCTAGCCAAAGTTATGACACTTTTACTCCCACTGCCAGTTGGCCTAAAAAAACTCCACCAAATCTGGTGGAACTACAGTTAGTCCGACTAAACTGGAGATAGGCGCCAATTTTGGGGGTTCCACCGAATATTCCGCCAGTTGAGGGGGCTAGTGGATAATGTCCACGTGACCGGACCGAACGGAGGTGGTTTAACAACTTTGAGTTATGTTCGTTGGAACTTTAATACATAACCATATGATTTAATATGGTTCCGCTCCCGGTGCTATGGACACGGGACCACGTCCCACCACTGCGCGCCAAAAACATTCACGTTTTTTATAAATCACATGTTTAACCGTTGGTCCAACGGTTAATGCGTTGGTTTGCCATCCGCCCGACCCGGGTTCCAATCCGCCCGCGTCTATCCAAATTTTTTTTAACGCCATTCCATTCCGACTTGGGGCCACGTGGCGGCCTCTGGGCTAGCCACGTGGCGCCCTTTCATTGGCTGTTTCTAGAATATGCTGCAAAATATTTTGTGGAATATTCCATGGAATATTCCCATAATATTCTGTGGAATATTCTTTTTTTAATAAAAATATTTCATAAAGTCAATTTTGGCCTTTTTTAATTGAAATTGACGAATCTTTAAAGCTGAATATCTTCTGCATACGGTGTCGGATTTGAGTGCCATTCTCAGCATTGGGATCGTATCGCTGAGCTCTTTCCAGTCAATCTATTTCGGAGCAATTCTGAGCAACTTCATTTTTTAGCATTTTTCTTCAAGAGACTTGATCTCCTGATCACACCTCCCAAATGGGAAGCTTTTGGACCCTCAAAAGCTTTCAATTACCTGTTAAGAAGGTGAGGATACAACCTCCTCACCTGTTCCAACTCCATCCACTTTTCTTTGCTTGGTTTACTGCCTTTTAAACCAACTCTTAGATAATCAACATCTCCCCTCCTTGAAGTGCATGTCCTTCTGTCAAGGATTGCATCTTCTTTCAACTCATCCAAAAATTCTGGCGAGAAATCTTCTATGGATGGTAGCTGAACATGATTTTCAGAATCATCAATAAGAGGAGGTTCATACAAACGTAAATTTTCCACATTAACAACGGAATACATTTGCATGTATGAAAGAAAATCTAGTTGAAAAGCATTATTTCCAACTTGTTTAAGGATTTTGAATGGACCATAACGAATAGGCTTCAACTTTTTACCTTCTCCTTGCATTCTATCCTTACTTATATGCAACCATACCTCATCTCCTTCCTGAAACTTGTGATCAATTCTATGTTTTTCATGTCTTTCTTTGTACTTGCCTTGACTCTTTTCAAGCTGTTCTTGAACTTGCTGATGAATGAGCTGAATTCTTTCAATGAACATGCGAGCTTTGTCAATGTCACTGTGCCCATCAATGGCAATATCCTTCTCAAGAATGAAGTCTAATGATGACTTAGGCAAATAACCAAAACAAGCTTCAAATGGCGAAGTATTTGTAGAAGAGTGTTTGGCCCGGTTGTAAGCATGCTGAATGTAATGCAAATGCTCATCCCAAAGCTTGGGATGCTTGTTGCTATACCCTCTCAAAAGATGCACAATGGTTCTGTTCACTACCTCTGTTTGGCCATCTGTTTGCGGATGGAAAGCAGTACTCTTCTTTAACTTGGTGTCCATCATCTTCCATAGATTGGACCAAAAATTCCCAAGAAATCTGGAATCCCTGTCACTAACAATAGAAGTAGGCAAGCCATAATGAACCCATACATGTTGAAAATATAAATCAGCAGTTTGTTCAGCAGTTATAGTTTTCTTACATGGCATAAGAATACACATCTTGCTGAAACGATCAACTACTACAAAAAGATAATCATGTTGCTTTCTAGATAATGGTAATCCCCCAACAAAATCCATAGAAACACTTTCCCATGGTCTAGAAGGTACCGGCAATGGCGTATACAATCCAAGCTTCCTATTGCTAGGCTTGCTTGTAGCACATAATGAAAAACCTCTAATGAAACGTGTAACACTATCTACCATGCGAGGCCAATAACAATACCTCTGCAGATGTGCCACTGTTTTTCTTACACCGAAATGACCAGCAATAAGAGAAGAATGAGCTTCTCTCATCATGCTTAATCTCTCTCCCTGTGGTATACATAACTTTCCCAAATGAAACAGAAAATTTTTATGCAAATGATATTCATTCTCCTCAACATGATTCCCTTTACTCAAGTTAGCATACACCTCTTTAAAATCTTCATCTGATGCATACTGTTCTATGTAGCTTTCATGCACAATAGAATCATTCTTAAGCAAAATACTAGCACTTATAATAGGCCTTGAAAGCATATCAGCAACTTTATTGAGAATACCTTTCTTGTACCTTATTACCAAGTGAAATTGTTGTATGAAACCCATCCATCTGAAATGTCGTGACTACTGCAATTTACTTTGCGACTGCAAATACTATAAAGGCTTATGGTCAGTATGCACAATTGTTTCTTTGCCCATCAAATAGTGCTTCCACTTTTTTACACTTTGTACCAATGCATACAATTCCTTATCATATGTAGGAAAATTCACAACAGCATCATTAAATGTCTCAGAATGAAAAGCGATAGGCTTACCATGCTGTAAGAGAACTGCACCCATGGCATAATCACTAGCATCTGTCTAAATCTCGAATGGCTGTCTCAAATCTGGTAATGCAAGAACCAGAGTTGAACTGATCTTTTCTTTCAAAGATTTGAAAGCTTTTTGTTGCTTACTTCCCCATTGGAAAGCACGCTTCACACTTGTCATTGCATGCATAGGAGCTGCTATGACAGAAAAGTTAGCAATAAACTTTCTCCAATATTGAGCTACACCCAAAAAACTTCTTACCTCTGTAATGGACTTGGGAGTAGGAAAATTCACAATAGTTTCTACCTTTGAAGGATCAATTCTCAAAGCACCTCCACCTACTATGTGTCCCAAATAAACCAAAGAAGTCTTTCTAAATTCACACTTTGACATCTTAAGAAATAACCGATTTTTCTTCAAAACATCAAGTACTTTACTGACATGCATGACATGATCTTCTCTTGTCTTGCTGAAAATCAAGATGTCATCTAAGTAGACAATAACAAAATCATCAAGAAAAGGACGTAAGACATCATCCATGACCTACATGAAAGTTGCAGGTGCATTGCATAAACCAAATGGCATTACAAGCCACTCAAAGAGTCCTTGTTTGGTTTTAAAAGTTGTCTTCCAGATGTCTCTTTCTTCAATTCTTACTTGATGATAACCACTTCTTAAATCTAACTTAGTGAAATATCTTGCATCTTTCAGCTGATCTAACAAATCATCTATTCTTGGAAGTGGGTAATGATTCTTTACCGTTATCTTGTTCAAAGCTCTGAAGTCAACACACATATGCCAAGTTCCATCTTTCTTCGGAATCAACACTATTGGTGACCCACATGGCGAAGTTCTTGGCCTTATGAAACCCTTGTCCAACAACTCTTTAATCTGTTTTTTTATTTTAGCATTCTCCATAACAGACATGCGATACATGCCTATGTTAGGAAGAGGACAATATGGATGTAAATGGATTTCATGCTGAATCTCCCTTTTAGGAGGCAAACCTGTTGGCTCCTGAAACATCTCATGATGTGCATCAACTACATCATATAAATCAGATTTAAGCTTTGCATCACAATTTTCAAATGACTCATGATTCACATAAACCTTTGGCTTGACCATAAGAAGTACAAAACTCTTGCTTGAATTGACTAGCCTTTTTACCTGTCCTGCATTTACCATTGCAACATTTGTCTTCTTGCGATGAGCTCTGACAATAAACTCCTTACCATCTTTGAAAAGATGATATTTGTTTTCATGGAGATAGAAAATCGCTTTCCTATCAAACAAGTAAGGACTTCCCAAAACAATACCAGATATATCAAGTGGCACCACATCAAGTTCAACTGTGTCAATATAGTGTGCAGTTATTGCAAAGCGCAATATGCACTTCCTTGAGACTTGCAAGTTAGCATCCTTGCATATCCATCCAAGTGGATAAGGCTTCGGATGTGGAATGGTCTCAAGTTTAAGTTGCTTGACCCAATCTTCAGATATGAGGTTAGCTTGTGACCCACTATCAAATAGTGTGTCAATTTTGGTATGTTTTGCAATTACCCTTACATGAAACAGTTCAATTCTTTCTTCCTCATTAGGAGCTTGTGTATGACAGTTTGAAGAACTAGCACTTGCTTGAGTTTCAATTTCCTTCCCTTTCAAACTTTTCAAACCCATGGCTGCAATTTTTGTTTCGTCACCTGAATCATCACCTAAATCTTGTGGTGTAGTTGTAGTAGCTGCATGTTTCTTCTTTCCCTTGTTTTGTTAAATTGGTTTCTTTTTTCAGGATGAAGTTTCCAGCAGTTTTTCTCTTCATGGCCACTCTTTGAACAATGTTTACAAATTACCTTTTCACCCTCTTGTTTGATAGATGCATTTTTCTTGCCTTTTCCTTTGTTTTTCTCTTTGTTCTTTCCTTTGAAAGTCTTGTTTCTACCCTCATCAAAAGTATTCTTTCCTCTAGCTTCTAAATGTGTAGCCTGCACACAGACTTCATCTAAGCTAGTAGGATTGAACATTAGGATAGTATGTTTAAGGTAACTGTGTAAACCTCCTATGTATTTCAACAAGGTGTCTTGACTTTGTAAGTCTACTCCAAGTAGAAGTGCTCTCCTTCTAAACTCTTGGGTATAATCTTGCACATTTTGACCCTTAAGTTGCCTAAAATTTTTCCAATTCATGATTTATTTCTGAATATGAGCAAGAGGATAAAACGGTTTCTTAATAGCTGTAATAAACTCAGTCCAAGTTAGATTTATCTTACCATGCTTTTTAATCTCCTCTCTAGTCTTGGCTTCCCATAAAACCAAAGCTGCTCCATCCATTCTCAAAGAGGCTAATTGGATTTTTGTTTCATCATCATGCAAATTCTGAATCCTTAGATAGACTTCCAGCTGTCTAATCCAATTATCCAATTTTTCTGCATTCACATCACCATTAAACATCGGCAACTCAAACTTCACATCAAGCTTTAACAAAGGATTTTTAAGAGATGTTTTTGTTTTTTGTGACTGATTTTCAGAAGTTGAAGAGGATGATGTGGAGGATGAGGATGATGATGGAGATGAAGGATCACCATTTCCTCCATTCCATTTCTTAGACTCATCTTTTTATTTCTTTCCTCCTGAAGAATCTCCTTCTTCTCTTTGGTTTCTAGACCCTTCTCCAGCAATCCTATCATTTCTCTCCTGGTATAGGATCCTAACCATCTTAGTCAAGTCCAAGAAATCTTTTCTAAAGAATCTTTATTCTTCCGTGGGATCCATTTCCTCATGTAATTCTCCTTCTCTGGAAGACATGTTTGTGGCTGACTCTAAGGCTAATGAGGATGAAATGGAAGGTGGATGTAATGACACTCTAACCAATTGACCTTCCCCTCTTTGCAATTTCAGCCTAGTAAGCATCAAATTTTGTAGAACAATACAATTTACTTGCACAAAGTTCACAAACTCTTAAGAAAAACCTTGAGCTCCGATACCAACCTGATCTGAAATTGTGAGAACAAACTATTTCTCATACAGAGATTGACTGTAGGGGCATTCACCGGATATTTCACCTTTACTAGAAAGGATGAATCCGGAGGCTACCTGGCCCTTCTATAGACTCTGCCTAAAGAAATAAAATGTAATCACAGAGATCCAATCAATGAAAGTATTTTTTTTAACTGCAAAGTATTCATTGATCCAACTTTAATGTGTGAATAGACAAGTATACATATTCTGCAAATGAAGTGTAGTGGTTTGAAGATGAATTGATAAGTTTTGTTCACTATTTAAACTTGCTTAGGAAAAGTTTGCTTATGAAAATTTACTGTTTAAAGGATCAGAATCTGAAAATATGCAGTAAAATTATACAATATGACAGCAAATAATTGTTTAAGCGGTTCACCCCTCTCTTGGGCTACCTCCGTTGGGTCCAAAAGCCTCTAATTAGGCTTTTTATCCTTTGATTAAATGCTCAAAATGTGAATACAACTGTATAGAAGCCTCAGATGGAAAAATAAACTGCAAAATAGATTCAGAAGGCTCAAATATGTATAATATGACTAAACAATCACCTCCATTGGATGATGGTAGTCCAAAACAGCTCTTCTTCCCTTAGGCCCTGGTGGCTCCACGACCAAAAACGCTGGTAAATTCTCTGTTATAGCGCCCTGATGGCTCTGCAAACACTTCCAAAAGCTTCAAAATGATCTCTACACCCAAAATAAAATAAAAAATCGTATCAAAAGGCCTCTCCTAGCCAAAGTTATGGCACTTTTACTCCCACTGCTAGTTGGCCTAAAAAAACTCCACCAAATCTGGTGGAACTGCAGTTAGTCCGACTAAACTGGAGATAGGTGCCAATTTTGGGGGTTCCGCCGAATATTCCGCCAGTTGAGGGGGCTAGTGGATAAGGTCCACGTGACCGGACCGAACGAAGGTGGTTTAACAACTTTGAGTTATGTTCGTTGGAACTTTAATACATAACCATATGATTTAATATGGTTTCGCTCCCGGTGCTATTGACACGGGACCACGTCCCACCACTGCGCGCCAACAACATTCACATTTTTTATAAATCACATGTTTAACCATTGGTCCAACGGTTAATGCGTTGGTTTGCCATCCGCCCAACCCGGGTTCCAATCCGCCCGCGTCTATCCAAAATTTTTTTAATGCCATTCCATTCCGACTTGGGGCCACCTGGCGGCCTTCGGGCTAGCCACCTGGCGCCATTTCATTGTCTGTGCCT